>AP025047.1:24472053-24557249 GCA_036186865.1 Eustoma russellianum | reverse complement strand
ACACATCTCTTTTCAAATCAATATGCAAATGCAAGTGCCATGATGCAAGACTCCTCGTTTCAATCACATTTCTCGTTCTCGTATGCAATTCACATTCACATGCGCAAGTATAAGCAACACATAAGATACTAACTTACACATCAAACTTAGGCTTCAACAAGCTCGTCAATACTTAGTCTCGATTCTAAAGTTCACAACCAATGCGAGTATCCCTATCCTTCCTTCATTGAACTCTAAAACACCTCGTACGTTCATCACCTAACCCTCCTAAGTCGTCCTCATTGAAATTCGATTCGAAAACCCCTTTCGAACTCACCAAGTTGATTCACCATCCTAATTCATGTTCTCGAGACTTAGACTACCTTTAATCGGGTCTTAAGGAGTCTCTAAGGTTACCCAAAGATTCCCCGAGCTTCCCTCTTTCTTCCTCTATTTTTCCACAAAACTGATGGACATCATCCCTTCACTTCGATCGATCGATGTGACATCATACCCTCACATCGATCGATCGATGTCCAACAGAGAACATCGATCTCTCAGCCTCTTATACATCGATCGATCGATGTCCAACAGAGGACATCGATCTCTCAACCCCCTCACCTACATCGATCGATCGATGTCCGTCAGTGGACATCGATCTCTCAACTTTTCCCCACTTTGATCGATCGATGTCCGTCAGTGGATATCGATCCCTCAGTCCACCTATACATCGATCGATCGATGTCCTTCAGAGGACATCGATCTCTGACATCGATCGATCGATGTCAGCGTCTCCTCAGAGTTTCATCTGTGAATTTCTGCAGAACCATCAACCAACTTGATTCCATTTTCATCCCATTTCATTCAAGCCTAATCCTGCTACCATTCATGCTTAATACTAAAGATTCAACGCTATGCACATTGCAAACCAGATCCAAGCCTAGTACGCACTTTCTCCAACCTCATCAACCCCAAAAATCCCACCTTTTTTCATCAAACCCACGCAGCAACAGAATCACAACAAGAAGGGGCTAAAGGGGTAGGGATTTGCAGGATTTCACATAATCAACAACAACAACGAATGCTTTTTCATATACATCGTCCAAATCTCGAAACCAAAACACATAGATCATATACAAATAATCCCAAAACGAAACTACTACATGGTGATCCACTTTGATAACAAAATAGGCCAGTTTTCTTTCACAAAACGTAGGTACTTATAAGAAAGTTACTTGCCTGTGATTGCTCGAAGAAGAAACAAAGAACGAACGAGGACTGGATTGATTCCTGAAGAGTTTCTTCTCCTAGGGTTCCAGAGAGCCAAAACGCCCAAGGGGAAAAAGAAATTGCATCGTGTGAATGGGTGGGAGAAGAGAAAACTGACGTTGTCAGTTAAATAAGGATTCAGGGTAAGATTTGATGTTTCTAAATTATATCTTTTATCTTATATATCTTAAAGGATAAACCTTAATTATTTAATTCTAAAATTAAATACAATTTAATTCTAATATTCAATCCTTCATTAATTCCTCATCAATCCTCTTACTTAATGCCTCATTTATTTCCGTTGACTATCATTAAACTCCGTTTAATTCCTTCTTCGCCTTTTTAATTATCCTACAGAGGGTGCGGGACATAACATCACATTCTCTCAAGTGCAAGAAGCTATACTACTTTCTTCTTCTCCTTTTCTTTCTTTCTTCTTCTTCTTCTCTCAAGCCTATTGTTCATATATTATACATATTGTATAGGCTTTGAATATACCACCCATACACGTTCATTGTTGTAAAAGGTTGATCAAGGTGTGATCAAACCTTCATTCGTTCGGTGGTGGTGTCCGTGATTCGTTTGCTCGATTGTATTGATTGTAAAAGGATGGAGTTAGTGTTTAACTTCAGTCACCCTTGTGGTAAGGTATTTATTGTGTTTAGTGATAACCGAGGAAGGTGTCCTCGAAGGCTGGAGTATGTTGATTTTACCAAACCAGTATAAAATCCTTGGTGTTCTTACTTTACTGCACTTTACTTTCAATTTTCAGTTTTCTGCATTGAGTTTGTTACAACCGTAAAAAGAGTAAACAATTTTTAAAAATTATAAAACTTTGCAAAAACATAGCCACCTATCCTAGCTTTCATTTGGCGTAAGTTTCTACTCATTTGGATAAGTATAAGTCAGTCAAACCTGAATAGTTCTGAGACTAGTGCAATATGATCTTCAGATTTACAAAGGTTGAGAACGTCAACATGGTTGACATACTTCCCAAAATAATTTTCAAAAACTGTTTCAACCCACTAAATTACATATCTTGGGAGTCTTTTCGTAAAAGTTTCAGATCATTTGGAGTCACCAATTCATAGGAATAACTTTTTCAGGTCAGAGTACAGTTTCTGTCAGATTTGCGCAATCTGACCAAAAAGTAGTTTCAAGGGGTTAGGATTGGAGTTTTAATTTGAAATTTTGTGAGACACCCATAACATCTGAGAGTATATTCTCACTAAATTTCATAATTTTTGGAGGTCTACAACTAGGTCTTTCAATTATTTCAAATCAGAATCTGAAAACAGTTTTTGTTTTCAAAAGTGAGGTTTTTGGTCCAAAAGTTTTTAAGAACCAAATTTTCCACACTCACTATTCAAACCCTCTCCCCCCTCTTCTATTGGTGCTATACAGGTCCAACATGTGACACAGACAGATGGTTATAGTGATAGTCATGCAAGTATGATGGTGGCTTTCGAGTTCTGACTTGATGTGTACTAATATTAGGTGAAGGCTGAGTGATGGCAGGAGCATGAGGAGAAGGAGAGGTTGTTGCCATGAACACTTCATCCCCTTGATTGAAGACAAGTGGGATATCAAGGGTAATGTGTGGGTGTGATAAGGAAGGTTCAACTGACTTTGGTGATGAGGATAGAGTATTAGTTGACACAGAATCACAAGAAGTAGGGACTGGAGCAGGAAGGCTGAGAGATGATGATGATGATGATGAGTGAGGATCTGAATTATGGTAGATTGGTGATGTGTCAAAAGTGCCACTTGGTGTGCCAGGATGCACTGATGAGGAAGAAAATAATAAGAAAGGTCTATCTGTAGAAGAAGAAGAAGTAGGTTGGACAGGAGTGATGCAAGGGAAGTGAGTCTCCACAAACTGCACATCACGAGAAACTATGATATTTTTAGTTTCCAACATCTGTAAAATATATCCCTTGGTTGTTGTAGGATTGGCTCTGGGAGTAAACTTGTGTTTATTAGGTGTAGTGTTGCATGCATAGGCTAAGCAACCAAATACCTTTAGGTGCTGATATGATGGTTTTTTCTGGAAGAGAACTTCATAGGGCGATCTGTGTGACAGAATTGGAGTGGGAATAAGATTTATTAGGTGTACTTAATGGGATATAGAAAATCCCTAACAGGACATAGCCATCTACGCTTGAAATGCAAGTGATCTGGCCACTACCAAGCTATGTTGATGATTTCTCTCTACCAAATCATTCTGTTGTGGCGTATAAACACAACTTGTTTGATGGATAATGCCATGCTTCATGAAAAAATCTGGCATCTTAAATTTCATAGCATTAACAGTTCTGAGTACTTTAACAATCCTTTCAAATTGAGTATGCACATACTGACAAAAACTTTGAAGTACATGCCTAGCCTAAGCTTTTGACCTTAACAAATACAGCCAGGTATATCTACTGTAATCATCAAAAATAGTAAGAAATTATCTTTGTCCATACAATGTAGGGTACCTATTTGGCCCCCATATGTCTACATGAATCAAACCAAAGGGCTTGACAGAATTTGAAACAGAAACAGGAACAGGAAAGGGCAATCTCTTTAGTCTAGCTAATGGACAGACTTTACAAGGTTCATCAAGACATTCTGCTGGAATGGAAGCATCATATCTGTGAATTTCTTTCATTCTGGAGCTAGAGGCATGCCCCAATGTGCAATTCCATAACATGGCTAGGGTAGTGAAAACTAAAGCCGTAAAGCAAACAGACTATTCTTATGGTGTCACTCCATGAAGATAATATAGAACATGAGACAATTTAGCTAAACCAATCATCCTCTTGGATGATTGATCATAGATAAAGAAAGATGAACCAGAAATTTGAATGAGCGAATTAGGATCAGAAGCCAGCTAGCTTAATGAAATCATATTTTAGGCAAAAGATGGTACATAGAGAACATCGGGCAGTGTAGGTAAAGGGTTAACTGCAACTGAACCAATATGAGTGGCTGGGACTGCAACCTTGTTTGGCAAATTTATTACAACATTGGCTACAGATCTAAAGGACAGGAAAAGAGTAAGGCTAGAGGCAATGTGATCAGTTGCTCCAGAATTCAAAATCCAAGTACTTGAAATATTAGAATCAGAATTACCTTTCCTCTTACCAGATTGTGCAGATAGCACAGTGTTTTGTGCAACTCCACCTGCAACTCCACTTGCACTCCCTTCTGAAGTCTCTTCATGCTTGTTAAGCCAATTGCGCAACTTCTAGTTCTGTTGGGGGCTTAGAAAATGACTGCAGGGTTTTGCTCATCTGAGTGTCTTGATGTCCTTCAACTCCAATTTCTGCTGCTTCACTAAAATTCACATGGTTTCTAGGCTTGAAGCCTGGAGGAAAACCATGCTTCTTATAGCACATATCCACGTTGTGTCCCTACATTCCACAATGAGTGCATTGAAAATGCCTTGCACTATTAGAACTGAATCTTCCTCCTCCTTTTCTAAAACTCACTAGCCGCCCTCTGCCTAAGTATGTAACGAAGTTATCTGACCCCTGTCCCTCTGTCATCAAGGCAGTAGGGTTTCCATCAAATGTACCACCTCCACCATTAGCTAGCACTTTCCTTTCATACTTCAACACCATAGAAAAGGTTGTGCTTATATCAGGCAGAGGTGTGAGAACAAACACTTGAGATTTAACTAGCTCAAAATTATCATTAAGACCTTTAACAAATTTAATGACATAGTCCCCTTCCATAAACCTCTTCATCTTAACAGCAACATCACATGTACACCCTCTACAAGTACATGAGGGAATAGGCCTGACAGCCATCAAATCTTCTCAAACGATCTTCAATTTAGTGAAATACTCAATAACACTTAACGTCTCCTACTTAACACTATAAAATCTCTCAAGTAAGTCTGATAATTTGAAGGGATCTGTGCTGTCATACCTCAGTTGTAAATCATTTCAGGAATCATGAGCGCTGTCAAACCACATAATGCTTTGAGCTATCGAATGAGACACTGAGTTCATCATCCATGACTAAACCATTGTGTTATCTTATCTCCAAACCGAATACTGAGGATTATATGGAGATGGCCTTTGGATTGTGTCATCTATGAACCAAACCTTATTCTTCACAACCACCATCATCTCAAAGGTTCGACTCCAGGTATGATAATTGTGTGAATTCAACAGAGGATGAGCCAACACAATAGCTAGACTATCATTTGGATGCAAATAATAGGGGTTCTGCAACGGATTTTCAGGAGTTTGGTTTCCTCTTGAACCAAACACTACGTTTTCTAAGGGACTGTCACCCCATGAACTTGATTCAATCTAGAAGCTGAAGGACTACTATTTTGCTCTGCCATCTCACTTCGCAACTTAATCAACTCTTTCAACAATAGAAACAGACATTACACTTCGATGAACACAAAAATTTCAATAATCACACCGAACAGACACTACAAACAACTATAAGCTCTGATACATGTAGGATCTGCAAGGCACCACTAGAAGGGGGATTGAATAGTGGGTGCGGAAAATTTGGTTTTTAAAATTGTTTTAAACCAAAAACCCAACTTGTGAAAACAGTTTCTGTTTTCAGGACCTGTTTTGAAATGTTTTGAAAAATAGGTTACAGGTCTTCAAAAATTCTGAAATTTGGAGAGATCTTAGTCTCAGATGTTCTGAATATTTCTTAAAAATTTCAGATTAAAATTCAACCTTTAAACCCTTTAGAAATCATTGGTGGTCAGATTGCCAAATCTGCCAGAAACGGTAGTCTGATTTGAAAATTTAATTCCTATTAAACTGTGACTCCAAATGCTCTGAAACCTTTATGACTAACCCCTTATTAGATTTATTTAATTGGGTTGAAACAGTTTTGAAAACTTCCTTTGGGAAGTTAGTCAAATACGTTCAAAGTCTCAACCTTTGCCAGCCTGAAAATCAGACTGCACTAGTTTCAGAACTTTTGACGTTTAGGTGGCTTATACTTGTCCAAAAGGGTTGAAACTTCCGCTAAATGAACATTAAGAAGTGTGGCTATGATTCTGGAAAGTTTTGTGATTTTTGAAGTTCGTTTACTATTTTTAAGAATGTGATGGAAATGATGCACTGTGCTGAAAACTGAAAGTAAGTGCTGAAAAGTAAAGAACGCAAGTAATTTTATACTGGTTTGGTTAAATCAACCTACTCCAGTCTTCGAGGACACCTTCCTTGGTTATCACTAATCACAAAACAACAAAAAACACCTTATCACACATGGTTAATGGAGTTACACACCAACTCCAGCCATTTACAAACCTTGTAAGTGATTACAATGATCACGAACACCACCACCTAGCGGATGCAAGATTGATCACATCTTGATCAATCTTTTACAACAATATCGAGTATATGGTGGTATATATGAAGCCTATTCAAGATGTATGAATATGAATACAATAGGCTTTAAGATAGAATAAAGAAAGAAGTGTAGAAAGAGAAGGAGATGAATGCGTTTTTGCTCTTGGAATTGTAAGCCTTGTCTTGTATTTTTGTTTGCTCTCCTCTTTCCTTTTTATCAACAATGGCCGCCCCCTCCTTCCTTTTCTTCCTCTTGAAAATTATCTTTTAAGTCTTTGGAAGAATATCTTGCATCATTGTGACATTCACTTGCTTACTTGGCAACTGCTCATTGGATGATCATTAGCTCTTGCTTACTTGGCTTTCATTGATTGGATGAAAGTTGTTATCATTTGATGACTAGATAAATCTGAAAAATATCACTTAAAACATGTGTCAATTAGCCATAAAAATGTTGACATAAGTCTCATATTAAATTCCATAAAGTGTGCAAGATAATTCATCATATTTTCTTCCAAAAATTCGGCCACCTTGTATTAACACATGCTGAAATTTTCAGCATGTGTACTATCCAAGACTCATTCAAATTCTTGCCATGTTGGTATAGATTAATTCCTTGAAAATGTATAAGAAATCAATCATCATTTAGTACATAACATTTCTACTAATTTTTGGAATAAAATTGGTAATCTTCATGACCATAAAATCGGCCATATACATTCAACACATGCTAAAATTTTTAGCATGTGTGATACTTCAAAATATCACCACATTATTTCCATAACAATTTTAAAACATTGTCATTTTATCTTCCAATCAATTCATTTAATTCAAAGAAGTAAATATGGCACAATCAGGCTTAAAAATTCGGCCAACTCAATGCACACATGCTGAAATTTTTAGCATGTGTTACAAATGTGACATAGTTTGAAATGTTACCTTGTGTAGCTCCTTTCTTTATGTCACCAACCTTGTGTACTTCATTCCTGGCCAATCAAGATGCCAAAAAAGCTCCACATATGCTCCAACAAGGCTGTAGTAGGCGTGTGATATAGCTTGTGCATGTGCTGAATTTTATTTTTGCCAACTGCACAATGATTATACACATATGGTATATTCCAATCAGTCCTTAATTGAATTTTCTAGAACACTTTAGATGTATAGAATATGTAAAAAGTGTCTAGATACATGTTATATGTCATGCCAAAAATGTTCCATGTGTCGTGCTCGTAGAAAATCAAATTTTTGACTTTTGTCGATTACACGATTTTTTTCTCCGATTGAATTCAAACTTTTTGCACATGTTATATATATTATGTCACACATAATATACATAGAATAACTTGAATATTAGCTTTAATGGCTGAAGTAAGTGGCGCCCATGTGCATAAAAAGTTGAATTTGATTTGTGTGTGCCAACATGGAATGATTTCATGGATGAATATAACACATAGACCACGAAAATTCTGGTTATTTTTAAAGTGTAGGGGCTGGCCATCTATATATGGCAAGTACGTGACACGTTGGTGAAGTTTCGGTATTCACCCGATATAACAATTTTTGGTTTAGAACCTTTTAACGTGTCGTAATCATTTTGTCATCACCATGACTTATATCATATGATATAAGACCTGAATATACTCATAAATATGAGGTAAATATAGTGTTGTGACGTTAACGTACGTTCGTAAAATATATAACGTGTCGGTAGTACGTTGAAATATATGTGTATAGTGCCTTTTAAAAAAATCTGAATATATATATACATATGTCAAAAGGCGTGTATAAAGAAGAGGAGAAAATATTTCATTCTTCAATTTGTTGTCTTTGTGTCTTTTCCAAATATGGCTTCCTTTAATGAACTACTTAGTTTATTTAACTAAGTACTTCACTTAATGAACTGGTGTAGTTCATTAATGGTGGCACCTGAAAATAGTTCAAACACAACAAATGTTCGCCATTTGATGTAAGCTTTAAAGCTTCACAGCTCGTTAGTACGACAACATTATATATGAACTATATAAGGCAGGTTTCATGCAAAAACGTGTCAAGTCATAAAACGTGTCATGCATTTTTTTAGTACACGTTATTTAAATTATGCATTTTGTAATCACTCAAACCCCTTTTTCTCTACAATACCATGTCAATTTTCTAACTATTTGAAGAAACAACGTTGCAATCAAGCAATTAAAGGTGTAAAGAATGAAAACGAGAGTTGGAAGGCGGAAGGAAAATTTTGTAACCGCTTCATTCAACTACTGAAATCTCCAGCAGTTGTTTATAAACAACAAGGCTGGAGAAAAACGAATTACAAAGAAGGTTTTACAAGTTTGCCCTTGATTTTACATCATTCTACTTTACTAACTCAACGGCATAATAGTCATTTCAATGTGTTTAAAACTCTCCTACTTTTTTTCCTTTTCTTCTTCCTCAGGTTTCAGCTACAACTGTGCTCTTTAATCCATCCGTCACTAATCCATCATGCCCACAGTCACCTTCAACACTTAATTCCCGGTGTGATCCAACGGTTCTCCAGTTCTCCAAGCTACTTTAATCAGACTGCGCAGATTTAGTCATTGCTGCACTCCTCCCACTGCCTCAAGCCGATGTTCATCAGCTACAAACTTTCCTCCTTCAACAAGTCCGGGGAGGGCAGATTTTTAACAAGCGATGTTAATTTTTGAACTAACAACCATAACCTAACTAGAATAAGCAATCAACAAACAACAATGCTTAAGCAGTAACTTGGAGAAGAAAAGAGAATCAAATGTTGTAGCATAAACAACAAGCTAGCGCAATATGCTCAGCTAAGACGATGAAGGAGAGCTTGGCATTATGAAGAAGAAACTGCCATTTCGTTCATCTCTCTACATACAACAACCTACTCTATTTAAACAACCAATGGAACGTCCTAAAAGGCAAAATTATCCCACGTGCTTAAAACAGTTCGTTACTCCAGTCTACTACATCCTCTTAGCTGCAGGCGCGTTTGATCCGACGTGGAGCTTCAACTTCATCACCTCTTCGCTGATCCTCCCCCACCATACTTAGTTAGTTGAGCCCCACACGCAATAACTGCCTCCAACAGAACGCAGAGATCAGCAACATACATCTTTTGCATACTACGTACTCGCCACAGTCTTGGCACGCTGAACCTGCCTGCTAGCCATGCCACTGCCAACCGTGCCAACCGTGCCCACCATGCCATCCGTGCTAGCCGTGCCAACTATGCCACTGCCAACCGTGCCAATCGTGCCATCACTTCTTTTCTTACATGCCAAGCGATCAGGATCTTCAACACCCCCTTTCAATTCTGACTTCCCATATACATTACAGATTCCTAACGCAGAAGTCAAGAATTGCAACTGCTTTGAATCCAAGGCCTTAGTAAAAATATCTGCAATCTGAAAGTTGGTTCTTACAGGCATAGGTTTAATGACACCTGCCTGATACTTGTCTCTAACTATGTGACAATCAATCTCTATGTGCTTAGTCCTCTCGTGAAATACTGGATTTTCCACTATATAGATGGCACTTTTATTGTCACAGAATAGCTCCACAGGTTGAACATGATCCTGCCCCATGTCTCTCAGTAAATACAACAACCACTGCACCTCACAAGTTGCTGCAGCTAGAGATCTGTACTCAGCCTCTGAGGAAGACCATGAAACTGTAGTCTGTTTCTTTGCCTTCCATGACACCAAGGCATCCCCAAAGAACACACAGTAACCTATAATTGACCTTCTGGTTTTCAAACAACCCCCCCCCCCCAATCTGCATCAGCATAGGATTTTAGCAAGTTAGAACTTGTACTGGGAAAAAGAAGTCCTTGGCCAAGTGTGCCTTTCAAGTATCTCAAAACTCTATACGCAGCCTTCCAATGCAACATTGTAGGAACATCTAGGAACTGACTTAGCTGCTGAATAGCATAGGCAATATCTGGCCTAGTAATTGTGAGGTAAAGAAGTTTTCCCACTAGCCTTCTATACCCTGAACTATCACTCAACAATTCAGAGTCACCATATGCCAGTTTAAGGTGTTGCTCCATGGGTGTTACAGCAGGCTTGGCAGCCAAACACCCTGCTTGTTCTAACAATTCTAAAGTATACTTCAGTTGGCATATCATAAATCCCCCTTGAGACCTTGCCACCTCCAGTCCTAGAAAATATCTTAGCTCTCCTAGATCCTCGATCATAAATGGCTTATGAAGAAAATCTTTTAATTGTTGAATCTGCACCAAGGAATCACTGGCCACTATAATGTCATCAACATAAACTAAGAGGATCAAGAAAGAAGTTTCTATGGCCTTGGTAAACATAGTGTAATCATGTTTAGACTGAATGTATCCTTGAGATTACAAGGATACTGTAAGTTTCTCATACCACTGGCGACTTGCTTGTTTTAAACCGTATAGGGATTTGTGAAGCTTACATACGTTCCCAGGCTCACTTGAGGAAATTCCCTGCGGCAGTTCCATATATATTTCTTGGTGAAGATCACAATGCAAAACGTATTGTTAATGTCCAGTTGATGAACATACCAGCATTTAACTGAAGCCAAAGCAAGCAACAACTTAACTATAGTCATCTTAGCTATAGGGGAGAATGTATCACCATAATCAATTCCCTCCAGGTGGGTATAACCCTTTGCCACTAACCTGGCCTTGTACCTATCCACAGTACCATCTGCCTTCCTTTTAATTTTATATACCCATTTACAGCATGTGGGACGCTTCCCTGGGGGCAAGGGAACAATGGACCAAGTTTTGTTGGCATCTAATGCTGCCAACTCAATCTGCATGGCTTGTTGCCAAGCTGCTGAAGTGGCTGCCTGCTGATATGACACAGGTTCCTGATCAACGCACATGTTAAGTATGTATGACTTGTATTTCGGTGATACACCATTGAAGGAAATATATGACTCTAAAGGATAAGGAACACTGGTTTGATTCAAGGAACAAGGAAAAGAGCTCAGAAGATTACAATAATAATCCTGCAAATAGGAAGGTGAACGTTTAGCTCCTGAAGTTCTAATAGGTGATGTAGGAGATGAGGGATCAGATTGGTTATTGGAGATGGCAGGTGAATGGATTAAAGGTAGATCAATATGCAGTTCAGAGATGGGAATAGAAGCTGGCTGAACACTTGAGAAAGGAGAAGTAATATTTGAGGGTGATGACTCTTCAGATGAAGAAGGAGATGAATTATGTGATTGAGGAGGCACCTGCACTGACTGTGAAGGAACATCCATAGGAAGGGGCAGAAACTCTGAAACTGAATCAATGAAAACTGGTTTGTCAGTGGGTGGTTCATGTCCCTGTGGCACAATTCCTTTCAAAGGAAAGATATTCTCATATAAAACAACATCCCTGGAAACGATCACTTCCTTGGTATCTGATCTTTGTAACACATACCCCTAGGTTGTTAATGAGTATCCAGAAAAACACAAGAAATTGCTCTGGTATCAAATTTTGACTTATGGGGGACACATTATAGGCATATGCCAGGCAACCAAAGGTCCTTAGGCTAGTATAAGTTGGTTTAGCATGATGCAGAAGCTTGTAAGGAGACTTCTGCTGCAAAACAGGTGTGGGTAAAAGATTAATGAGATAAATGGCATGCTGAACACAGAAGCCCCAATGTGAGTGTGGCAAATTGGCATGAAATTTCAAGGCTCTCCCTACAGTGAGTATATGCTAGTGCTTTCTTTCAACCACTCCATTTTGTTGGGGAGTATATGTGTAGGTGGTCTGATGAACTGTACCATTCATCATATAGAATTCACTCATTTTGAACTCTAAACCATAATCAGTTCTAATGGTTTTGATTTGAGAATTAAACTGAGTGTTAACTAAATGAAAGAAACTTTGTAACACACTTCTGACCTCACTTTTGGCCTTAAAAAGATATAACCAAGTATAACGAGTGTAATCATCTACCATGGTAGGAAAGTATTTTTGACCATACAAAGTGGAATATCTGTTTGGTCCCCATATATCAACATGAATTATTTGAAAGGCAGAATGAGGAACAGAAGAGGAAATAGGGAATGGGGACCTCTTAAGTTTAGCTAAGGGACAAATAGTACAAATGCCATGTAGCTTAGACACTACCACATCTGGACACTTCTTTTGAATTTCTTGCATTCTGGTATAAGAGGCATACCCAAGTTTGGCATGCCACAGGTAGGAGTCAGACTCAGAACAGCTGGAGGCAGAAAGAAGATGGGCTGATTGCACTGCAGAAATCACCAATGAACCATGAATACAGTAGAGTCCATTGTGCTTCTTAGCTAAACCAATCGTCCTCATGGACAACTGATCCTGGATTACACAGAAAGATTTATGAAATATGATAAGAAATTGAGGATTAATGTAAGTTTACTCAAGGAAATCAGATTAAAAGAAAAGGAAGGGACATATAGCATATTGTCTAGCACCAGATCACTATTGACTTTAGTTGTACCAGTTTGAGTAGCAAAGACAGTAACATTGTTAGGAAATCTAATAGGAGCATGTGCGATAGGCTTATATGAGCTAAAGAAAGATAAAGAACAAGCAACATGGTCTGTAGCACCTGAATCTACAATCCACACATAGTTAACAGAGTTAGAACACTTACCTAAGCCTATATCAGCCTGTGCAGACATAACAGCACCTTGGATAACCTTCCCTGCAGCTGAACCTGCACTATCATCATTAACATTCAACAGGTTCAACAATTTCTGATACTACTCAGAAGTCAACAAAGGGACTTGCTACTTGATCTGACTGGAATGGCTGCTGGCCAGTTTGCTCATCACAGTCATCTGCAAACTGATCCTCCCTATTTTCCACCATGTTAACCTGATTTTTGAATTTAAAACCTGGTGGAAAGCCTTGGTTTCAATAACATCTATCAGCAGTGTGGCCAATCATGCCACAGTAAGTACATTGAATATGCTTTCCACTTTCTGGATAGAATCTACCATTTCCTCTCCTATACTTATTGCCTTGGCTTTTATTAGCAAAATTATTTGCGGTGTTAGCATAGTCCGCCATTAACGCAGTAGGTGCATTACTAAACACAGTTTGAGAGCCAGAACCAGTCAGTTTCCTTTCAAATTTTTAAGCCATAGCAAAAGCCGTCTTAATGTCAGGCAACAGAGTCATAACAAACACTTGTGACTGCACAGGATCAAACTCCTCACTAAGTCCCTTGACAAACTTGATCACATAGTCATTTTCCACAAATTCACTCATCTTCTTGCATACATCACAGTTACATCTATGACAAGTACATTTAGGAACAGGTCTTAAAGACATTAACTCCTCCCACAGTACCTTTAACTTCGTAAAGTAGTCATTCACAGACAAATTATCTTGTTTAACACCATAAAACTTTTCCAACAGGTCTGATAACCTAAACGGATCTCCACTCCCGTACCTCATAGTCATGTCCTCCCAAACTTCTAAAGCACTATCATACCACATCACACTTTGAGCAATTGAAGGTGATACACAATTCATTATCCAAGACTGGATCATAGTGTTTACTTGTCTCCATACCTGGAATTGAGGATCCAAGGGAGTTGGTTTAGGCACGAAACCGTCTATGAAGCACGATTTGTTCTTCACCAGTAACGCCATCTGAAATGCACGGCTCCACGAGTGAAAATTATGTGGAGTGAGCGGTGGCTGCACCAAAAAAATATAGCTGGACTGTCATTGGGATGAATGTAATATGGATTATTTGTCTGATTCTCATTTGAGCCAGTTTGATTAGCTCTAAATCCAAGAGGAGGATTAGTCGAAGACGAAGCCGTGGAATTTACAGAAAACTTTCAGAGACTCAAACAGAGGAAGGAAATGGCTCTGGTACTATGTTAATTTTTGAACCAACAACCATAATCTAAATAGAACAAGCAATCAACAAACAACAATGCTTAAGAAATAACTTAGAGAAGAAAAGAGAATCAAATGTTTCAGTGTAAACAACAAGCTAGCGCAATATGCTCAGCTAAGACGATGAAGGAGAGCTTGGCATTATGAAGAAGAAACTGTCATTTCGTTCATCTCTCTACATACAGCAACCTACTCTATTTATACAACCAATGGAATGTCCTTGAAGGCAAAATTATCCCACGTGCTTAAAACAGTTCGTTACTCCAGTCTACTGCATCCTCTTAGCTACAGGCGCGTTTAATCCGACGTGGAGCTTCAACTTCATCACCTCTTCGCTGATCCTCCCGCACCATACTTAGTTAGGTGAGCCCCACACGCAATAACTACCTCTAACAGAACACAGAGATCAGCAACATACATCTTTTGCGTACTACGTACTCGCCACAGTCTTGGCACGCTGAACCTGCCTGCCAGTCATGCCACTGCCAACCGTGCCAACCGTGCCCACCGTGCAAACCGTGTCATCCGTGCGAGTCGTGCCACCTATGCCACTGCCAACTGTGTCAATCGTGCCATCACTTCTTTTCTTACATGCCAAGCGATCAGAATCTTCAACAAGCAAGCTCCATATTTGGAGCAAACGAATAAGCGTTTAATCGAATCTACTGAATCAACATAAAAGAAAGATCGTGATCAAACATGATATATACAAAGGAACAACACTCACAATTTTTGCATATTTTCCATTGTTAAACGAGTGCCCTTACACTCAAACGTCGCGTCAAGAAAAAAACATAGGGCGACAAAGTCTGAAATCATCAATGCATGCCGAAACCTCAATGAGAAACCCAGTGAAAAGATTGTTTATTAGATGTTCCTCAACACATTCAACGCTCCCATGTTCCTCTTTATCAATTCAACTACCAACCTACTATGCCACCTCGATAAATGATTTTTCATGTGCATAAAATAATATTCGCTTCATCTTTTCTATGGGATCGAATAATTTATCTCGAAATCATACCAAGACTTAATAAAGTCCTTGCACTAAAATGGAGCATATCTGGATTTAAGTCTTAAATTTATTAGTACGAAGTCACACATCATGCCACACCCAATATGTACTTTGGTTCTCTCAACATCTTTAACGGCGTAAAAAAGTGAGAAAGTATGATTGTAAAATGGGTTCATACTCGACATGATTGTATTTATAAGGCATGCACATTCCTTCAAAATCTTTTGAGAACATATTGCATTAATCATGCCCTTCTCCTTATTTTAAACGTATCTCAAAACCTAACTTACTCGAATGCTTCATTAAGCAACCGTGGAACTCGTTGCGATCCCTATGTGAACACCTATTGATCCCCTATGATCGTTTTGGTCAGTTGTCTAAAAGAAGAGGTTTTTAATGTTGTATTAAACATATATCATGGTCGTCTAAAAAGTAGATTCAAACATATATATCTTTTTTCTGTATACCTTGTTATGCCCCGCACCCTCCGTAGGGTAATTAAAAGACAAAGAAGGATTTTACGGAAATTAATGACGGTCAACGGGAATTAATTAGACATTAATGAGAGGATTAAATAGAGATTAATGAAGGAATTAATAATAGAATTTATTTATATTTGATTTAGAACTAAATAATTAAGTTTATCCTTTAAGGAAAATAGGAAAATAAGATATAATTTAGAAACACCAAACTTTACCCTGGCCATATAAAAACCTGACCAACGTCAGTTTCCTCATTACGCAGAGAAAACTGACGCAGCCCCTCTCCCATAAGCGACTCCATCAACCCTAGAGAAGAAGGTCTCGAATTTCCATTCAACTTCCATCCGTTCTTCAATCCGTTCTCGAGTAATCAAAGGCAAGTAATCATCTTATAAGTTCTTACGATTTGCGAAAGAAAATCGGCCTATTTTGTTATCAAATTGGATCACCGTGCAGTAGATTCGTTCTTTGATTATTTGCATACGATCTATGTGATTTGTTTTCGAGATTTGGCCAATGTATATGGAAAAGTAATTGTTGTTGTTGTTGATTATGTGAAATCATGCAAATCCCCACCCCGGTATTCCTTCTTGATGTGCTTGTGTGGTTGCGTGGGATTGAGAAAAGATGAGACCTTTGAGGGTTTAAAGGAGTTGGATGATTGCGTGGTAGGTTTGAATCGTGTATGTATGCGTATAAGTGTCTGAATCTATAGATTAAGCGTGAATGATAGCGGGGGTTAGGATTGGATTGAGTGGATTAACGTTGGACATATGTGGTGTTTTTGGTTCTGCAGTGGTTGCAGAAAACGCAGAGGAAAGTTGGGGGGTACGCAGACATCGATCGATCGATGTCAGAGATCGATGTCCTCAGAAGGACATCGATCGATCGATGTAAGGGTTGAGGAGAGATCGATGTCCTCAGCAGGACATCGATCGATCGATGTGCAAGAGGTTGGAGCGATCGATGTTCCCAGACGGACATCGATCGATCGATGTGGGTTGAGCCTGAGAGATCGATGTCCTCATAAGGACATCGATCGATCGAAGTGAGAGATCGATGTCCCCAGTTGGACATCGATCGATCGAAGTATAGGGGATGAAGTCCGTCAATTTTGTGAAAAATAGAGGAAGAAAGAGGGAAGTTCGGGGAGTCTTCGGGTGACTTTAGAGACTTCTTAAGACCTGATTAAGGGTAGCATAAGTCTTGGGAACATGACCTAGGATGGTGACCAATGTCGGTGACTTCGATGGGTTCTCGAATCAAGTGTCAACGTGATTGACTTAGGCGGGTTAGGAGATGAAGGTACGAGGTGTTTGAGAGTTCAACGAGGAATGGTTAAGGGATATTTGGCTTAGGTTATGGATCTTAGGATCATGACTAAGTGTTGAATCGATAGTCGAAGCTTAAGTGATGGCGTGTAAGTTAGTGGAAACTCGTGTGTGTTTGTACTTGCGCATGTGTACATGAATGACTTATATGAATGTGAATTGCATACGAGAATGAGAAAAGAGAATGAGATGATGAGTCTTGCATCATGGCACGCGCATTGCATATGGTTTTGATAAGAGAGGTGTTTCGGCACCGATTTGCGAAGGTGACCGACAGTGTTAACCGGGATGGAAATTTAAGCCGGGGTGCACTGTAGGGCACAAAAGACTGTAACGTTAACCGGGATGGAAATTTAAGCCGGGGTGCGTTGCAGGGTATAAAGTCCTCTACAATGTTAATCGGGATGGAAATTTAAGCCGAGGTGCATAGTAGAGTTTTACAAGTCTGTGATGTTAATCGGGATGGAAATATAAGCCGAGGTGCATCACAGAGCATAACGAGCCTGTAACGTTAACCGGGATGGAAATATAAGCCGGGGTGCGTTACAGGGTTACGAGTACGAGACCGGACATTGTGACATGCATTGCACTGATTTGAAAAGAAATGGCTCATGCATTTGTGACTGTGTAGTGTAGTGCATATTTTGACATGCATCACGAGAGTCAATGTGGTATGACTACGAGCGTTATCTAATTTGCGATGTGTTGTTACGTACGTGCAAACTGCTGTACTTGCTAGCGTTTTCGCTAAGGGTACTGCCTTTGATCTTGCAGATGAACCCAGTTACGATATGATCTTCATTGAGGACGACGGCGAGTGGGCTGAATGGGATGTTTAGACTTTGTAGTGGGCATTATGTGGATAGCTTTGATATTTCTGCTCCATAGTTTGTTTGAGGTTTTAGATGGCTGCGACCATATACAGATCTTTTAGAAATTACATTGTCTTTGACGTATTAAGTTGATGTTTTAGATTGGCATGATATGTTTCCGCGCTTGTTTCTCTTACGTCATCGATGATGTGTATTCGAGAGATGAGACGTCTTGTAGTCTTCTCAGTAAGCTACAACGGGTGAACCGGTTCGGATTCCGCTGTCCAGGTCGGGGCGCTACAGGTGGTATCAGAGCCTAGGCTTCAGATCTACCTCGGAGACCTAGGTTATGACATGTAGAGTCTTAAGTTATGATTTTCACCGTAAGTTGATCTTTAAGTCTAAGTATGCCATCTTAGATTTAAGCTTGATTGGGATGGGTGTGTGTACGAGCGCGATTAAGTGAAATCAATAAATGTAGTTATTTTCATTTATAAATTCCGCTTTGTACACATTATGGACCCAAGTACATGTTTTGGAACTGCCCCAGGTACTAATAAGCTTGAACTTGCAGAAAATGCCTCCTAGACGCGATAATCAAGGAAATGGTGGCAATGGAAACAACAACCCTCCACCACCGCCACCTCCAGTATTAGTACCCCAAGCACTGATTGATGCTATCACGGTGATAGCGCAAGGGGTTGCTCAGCAGCAGCAACAACCACAACAACCTCCTCCACCACCTCCCCAACAAGGCGTCAGGTACTATATTGGGGAAATGCGCAAGATGCACGCCCCAAACTTTGAAGGGACAACTGACCCAGAGGTTGCTGGGTTTTGGCTTGATGAGATAGAAAAATGCTTCAGGCTTGTACAAGTGCCTGAAGAACATAAAGTGGATGTAGCCACACCTTTTCTGAATGGCAGAGCGAATGCCTGGTGGAACGGCATTCTACCCAAGATGACACCTCCCATCCAGTGGAGTCAGTTTGTGAAGGCCTACAAGGACTACTATGTGCCTGAGACCGCCGTCCTAGAGAAGATGAGGCAGTTCGACAGGTTTGAGCAGGGGAGAATGACTGTTTCTGACTATGCGGACAGGTTCCATGCCCTGGGTAAGTTCACGCCCATGGTACTGGAAAATAACCGGATGAAGATGCTGAAATTTGAAGAAGGGTTGAACCCCCGCATACGGACGGCAATAGCGGGGTCGAGCTTGAAAACCTTTGAGGAGATGTTGGACGCATGTTATCGAGTGGAGAGTGACATGCGTAGGTCACAACCGAGGGAGGTCCGAGAGGAGACGAGTAAGAGACCGAGAGTAGAAGCAAGCGGAGGTAGACCCGGACGTTGGGTCAAGATCCCTAGGAAAGGGCAGGCGGGGCCAGTGCTGAGGGCACCACAACAGAACCAACAGAACCGCCAAGCACCAGCAGAGTGCCCGCATTGCCAAAGGAGACACGTGGGTGAATGTTGGAAGATTAGCGGTGCATGTTTCAAGTGTGGAAAGACGGGACATAGGATCAGGGACTGCCCTGAATGGAATACTAAACCTCAGGCAGCAGCAGGGCCGGCCCAGCAGCAGAGAGGCAGGCCTAATGCGAGAGTCCACGCGATGACGGACGCTGAAGTCCAAGAGGATGCGAACGTGGTGACAGGTACAACCTAAGTTAAATAATTGTGGTTTAAGTTGGATTTTAGTTTTCTAAGTTGGTAACTGAATATGTGCGTTATGTGAAACTTTTATGTGTTACTCCCTGTGAATAGGTGTGATCTTAGTTAACAAAGTACCTGCCAACGTGTTATTTGATAGTGGAGCTAGCCACTCTTTCATCTCTAAGCGATTCGCAAAAGGGCTCGACTGTCTACCCGAATGGCTTGAGAACCCATTTAGGGTGCAAGCAGCATGAGAACAAGTGCTGATTTCTCACCATCAGTACAAGAATTGTGATTTGGAATTAGAGGGGAAACTATTCTCAGTGACCTTAGTCTCAATCCCAATGAAGGACTTTGACATAATATTGGGCATGGATTGGTTGACCAAGAATCATGCCAATATCGATTGTAAACTCAAGCGAGTAACCCTCAAGGACCCTGAGATGAATGACGTCACGGTGCAAGGAAATACCAAGATAACCAAAGATCCAAAGAAGATATACTTGACAGCGATTAAGGCCTTTAAAGCCTTACAGAAGGGAGCAGAAGGGTTTATGGTATATGCTCTAGATGCGAAGCAGGAAGTTTCCTCTATGGAGCAAATTCAGGTGATCAACGAGTTTAAGGATGTATTTCCGGACGACTTACCGGGAGTACCGCCATCAAGGGAAGTGGAGTTTGAAATCAACCTGATTCCTGGAGCCGAACCTATATCTAAGACCCCCTACAGAATGGCTCCAGCTGAACTTAAGGAACTTAAGGGACAACTTCAGGAGTTGCTGGACAAGAAGTTGATTCGCCCCAGTGTATCACCTTGGGGAGCTCCTGTATTATTTGTGAAGAAGAAAGATGGCAGCATGCGGTTGTGTATTGATTACCGCGAATTGAATAAGATCACCATAAAGAACAAATATCCTTTGCCAAGGATCGAAGATCTATTTGATCAGCTAAAAGGAGCTCGTTGGTTTTCAAAGATTGACCTTCGGCAAGGGTACCATCAATTACTTGTGAAAGCGGGAGACGTCCCTAAGACCGCTTTTCGGACTCGATACGGGCATTATGAATTTTTGGTGATGCCTTTTGGTTTAACTAATGCCCCAGCGGCCTTTATGGACTTGATGAACACTGTGTTTCGAGAGCAGTTGGATCAATCTGTAGTGGTGTTCATCGATGACATCTTGGTCTACTCCCCCGATGAGCAAGCCCACGCCGAACACTTAAGAGTGGTGTTGCAAATCCTGCGACAACAAAAGCTCTACGCCAAGTTCAGCAAGTGTGAATTTTGGCTAAGGAGTGTGGCCTTTCTTGGTCACGTGATTTCGGAAGATGGGATCTCGGTGGATCCTAAAAAGATAGAAGCCATCACTGAATGGCCAAGACCCACCAATGTGACCGAAGTCAGAAGCTTCCTAGGCTTGGCAGGCTATTATAGGAAGTTCGTTGAGGGTTTCTCAACAATAGCAGTTCCATTGAGTCGACTTACGCAGAAGAAGACTAAGTTCGAATGGACTGCGGAATGCGAGCAGAGCTTTACCGAGCTCAAGAAGAGATTGACCACAGCCCCGGTGTTGGCACAACCTTCCGGCACCGACGGTTTCGTGATCTATAGCGACGCGTCTAAGAAAGGACTAGGTATGTACATCATTACAAGTAATGCAGTGTATATACATATGCTAGTCTTAAACTAACGTTCTGTTTATAGGTTGTGTTTTGATGCAAAATGAACGAGTCATATCATACGCGTCAAGACAACTGAAACCATATGAGCAGAACTACCCGACGCATGACTTGGAACTCGCAGCTGTGGTATTTGCTCTTAAGATCTGGAGACACTACCTATATGGAGAGAAATGTGCAGTGTTCACGGATCATAAGAGCTTAAAGTATCTATTCTCGCAGAAGGAGTTGAATATGAGACAAAGAAGATGGTTAGAGTTACTCAAGGACTATGACTTGACCATCAATTACCATCCGGGCAAAGCCAACAGAGTGGCAGACGCATTGAGCAGAAAGTCTAGCCACGCAAGACAGTCTCCATTGGAAAGAGAGATTGAAGAGTTTGATCTGGAATTGGTAGACTCAGTGGCAAATGTCCTCACAGCTTTGTCTATCAGCCCAGACTTGGTAGACAGAATCAAAGAGGCACAGTTTGAGGACCCGGCACTGAAAGGGATCCGCGACAAATTAACCACGGGACCGGTAAAGGATTTCCAGTTGAGAGAAGATGGGAGTCTATGGTTCCAGAATCGGTTATGCGTGCCAAGTAAAGACGAGCTCCGAACAGAATTGCTCCGAGAAGCGCATAACTCAAGAATGTCTATCCACCCCGGAAGTACTAAGATGTATAAGGACCTCAAAAGAAACTATTGGTGGATAGGGATGAAAGGTCAATAGCGGCATATGTTGAGAGATGTTTGATATGCCAACAAGTCAAAGCGGAACATCAACGACCTGGTGGTTTGATGAAACCACTAGAGATTCCAGAATTGAAGTGGGAGCACGTGACGATGGATTTCGTAATGGGACTACCCAAGACCCGCAATGGAAACGAGATGATTTGGGTAATTGTGGACCGATTAACGAAGACGGCTCACTTTATAGCCATGCCACATGGTACTTCGTACGAGAGGTTATCCAATGTATATGTGGATAACATTGTAAGTCTACATGGAGTCCCAGTCAGCATCGTATCGGACCGTGACCCCAAGTTCACCTCTAAGTTCTGGAGGGCATTCCAGAAAACTATGGGTATAGAGTTGAGGATGAGCACAGCATACCACCCGCAAACGGATGGACAATCCGAGAGGACCATCCAAACATTGGAGGACATGTTGAGAGCATGTGCGTTGGACTTTAAAGGAAACTGGGATAGCATGTTGAAACTAATGGAGTTTTCATATAATAACAGCTATCACAGTGCAATTGGCATGGCGCCATTCGAAGCGTTGTACGGGCGTAAGTGTAGATCCCCGGTTTGTTGGGATGAAGTTGGAGAAAGGACAATCACTGCACCCGAGTTGGTCGAGCAAACAGTCGAAAAGGTCAAGGTGATAAGAGAGAAACTCAAGGTGGCTCAAGATCGCAGTAAAAGTTGGGCTGACACCAAGAGACGACCGTTGGAGTTCGAGGAGGGCGACAAGGCTTACCTACGAGTTTCACCAACCAAGGGAGTTGCTAGATTTGGAGTGAAGGGCAAGTTAAGCCCTAGATATTTTGGTCCTTACGAAGTTCTTGGTAAAGTCGGTGAAAGGGCATACCGACTAGCTTTACCCCCGAGTTTATCCCAAGTCCATAATGTGTTCCATGTGTCCCAACTAAGGAAATACATATCAGACCCGAGCCATATCCTTGAAGCTCAACCATTGGATGTGAAAGAAGATGTCACCTACGAAGAACATCCAATCAAGATTGTGGATAGGAAAGATCAGGTCCTACGCCGACGCGTCATTCCGTATGTTAAAGTTCAGTGGAGTAACCATACGGAGCGCGAAGCCACGTGGGAGCTTGAGGATCAAATGAAGGAGTTATATCCACATCTTTTCCTATAAGGTACGCCAGTTTCGAGGACGAAACTTTTTGTAAGGGGGGTGGAATGTTATGCCCCGCACCCTCCGTAGGGTAATTAAAAGACAAAGAAGGATTTTACGGAAATTAATGACGGTCAACGGGAATTAATTAGACATTAATGAGAGGATTAAATAGAGATTAATGAAGGAATTAATAATAGAATTTATTTATATTTAATTTAGAACTAAATAATTAAGTTTATCCTTTAAGGAAAATAGGAAAATAAGATATAATTTAGAAACACCAAACTTTACCCTGGCCATATAAAAACCTGACCAACGTCAGTTTCCTCATTACGCAGAGAAAACTGACGCAGCCCCTCTCCCATAAGCGACTCCATCAACCCTAGAGAAGAAGGTCTCGAATTTCCATTCAACTTCCATCCGTTCTTCAATCCGTTCTCGAGTAATCAAAGGCAAGTAATCATCTTATAAGTTCTTACGATTTGCGAAAGAAAATCGGCCTATTTTGTCATCAAATTGGATCACCGTGCAGTAAATTCGTTCTTTAATTATTTGCATACGATCTATGTGATTTGTTTTCGAGATTTGGCCAATGTATATGGAAAAGTAATTGTTGTTGTTGTTGATTATGTGAAATCATGCAAATCCCCACCCCGGTATTCCTTCTTGATGTGCTTGTGTGGTTGCGTGGGATTGAGAAAAGATGAGACCTTTGAGGGTTTAAAGGAGTTGGATGATTGCGTGGTAGGTTTGAATCGTGTATGTATGCGTATAAGTGTCTGAATCTATAGATTAAGCGTGAATGATAGCGGGGGTTAGGATTGGATTGAGTGGATTAACGTTGGACATGTGTGGTGTTTTTGGTTCTGCAGTGGTTGCAGAAAACGCAGAGAAAAGTTGGGGGGTACGCAGACATCGATCGATGTAAGGGTTGAGGAGAGATCGATGTCCTCAGCAGGACATCGATCGATCGATGTGCAAGAGGTTGGAGCGATCGATGTTCCCAGACGGACATCGATCGATCGATGTGGGTTGAGCCTGAGAGATCGATGTCCTCAGAAGGACATCGATCGATCGAAGTGAGAGATCGATGTCCCCAGTTGGACATCGATCGATCGAAGTATAGGGGATGAAGTCCGTCAATTTTGTGAAAAATAGAGGAAGAAAGAGGGAAGTTCGGGGAGTCTTCGGGTGACTTTAGAGACTTCTTAAGACCTGATTAAGGGTAGCATAAGTCTTGGGAACATGACCTAGGATGGTGACCAATGTCGGTGACTTCGATGGGTTCTCGAATCAAGTGTCAACGTGATTGACTTAGGCGGGTTAGGAGATGAAGGTACGAGGTGTTTGAGAGTTCAACGAGGAATGGTTAAGGGATATTTGGCTTAGGTTATGGATCTTAGGATCATGACTAAGTGTTGAATCGATAGTCGAAGCTTAAGTGATGGCGTGTAAGTTAGTGGAAACTCGTGTGTGTTTGTACTTGCGCATGTGTACATGAATGACTTATATGAATGTGAATTGCATACGAGAATGAGAAAAGAGAATGAGATGATGAGTCTTGCATCATGGCACGCGCATTGCATATGGTTTTGATAAGAGAGGTGTTTCGGCACCGATTTGCGAAGGTGACCGACAGTGTTAACCGGGATGGAAATTTAAGCCGGGGTGCACTGTAGGGCACAAAAGACTGTAACGTTAACCGGGATGGAAATTTAAGCCGGGGTGCGTTGCAGGGTATAAAGTCCTCTACAATGTTAATCGGGATGGAAATTTAAGCCGAGGTGCATAGTAGAGTTTTACAAGTCTGTGATGTTAATCGGGATGGAAATATAAGCCGAGGTGCATCACGGAGCATAACGAGCCTGTAACGTTAACCGGGATGGAAATATAATCCGGGGTGCGTTACAGGGTTACGAGTACGAGACCGGACATTGTGACATGCATTGCACTGATTTGAAAAGAAATGGCTCATGCATTTGTGACTGTGTAGTGTAGTGCATATTTTGACATGCATCACGAGAGTCAATGTGGTATGACTACGAGCGTTATCTAATTTGCGATGTGTTGTTACGTACGTGCAAACTGCTGTACTTGCTAGCGTTTTCGCTAAGGGTACTGCCTTTGATCTTGCAGATGAACCCAGTTACGATATGATCTTCATTGAGGACGACGGCGAGTGGGTTGAATGGGATGTTTAGACTTTGTAGTGGGCATTATGTGGATAGCTTTGATATTTCTGCTCCATAGTTTGTTTGAGGTTTTAGATGGCTGCGACCATATACAGATCTTTTAGAAATTACATTGTCTTTGACGTATTAAGTTGATGTTTTAGATTGGCATGATATGTTTCCGCGCTTGTTTCTCTTACGTCATCGATGATGTGTATTCGAGAGATGAGACGTCTTGTAGTCTTCTCAGTAAGCTACGACGGGTGAACCGGTTTGGATTCCGCTGTCCGGGTCGGGGCGCTACACACCTAGATTTTACTTTCCTCGTCATCCTTTGTGAATTTTAACGATTGAACAAATACAATTCACCAATTGCAACAACAGGATCAAGAAATCAAAGAAATCAAACAAATACACTAAGAATTGAAGAAAGAGAAGGATAATCGAGGAGAGGAAAAACTGAAACAACAATGGAGAGCTTTCTTATTGAGAGGTAACCGTCAAAAAAGATACACCAGAATTGCAGCATCTCTCAGCTGCATTCTGTTTTTATTGAGGAAGAAAGCACGTGAAATTACAAGAAAGTCCCTGTTTAACCGTTGCCTCATATGCAACCAACAGGGGCAAAAGCGTCATTTCACCGTCTTTTAAAATCCTCGCGCTTCCTCTTCGTTCTCCTGTAGCACAGTTGCTGCAACCGTTGTTTGCAGCTACACCCTCCGTTGGCAGCCTACTCATCATCATGATCACGAGCCCATTCAGCAAAACAGCAACTCCTCTGCCAATCTAAACCGCTTATTTAATGATTACTCAACTCCTCTACTCAATTAAGCCTCTTCTAGCTTACTAACTTTGACACCCCCTCAAGCTATGCTTGGTATAAATGTTATGCACTCCAAGTTTTACAACCAGCTCCCCCAATCTCTTGGAATCAAGTGCCTTAGTGAATAGATCAGCAACCTGCAGCTCTGTTCGTATAGGCATCAGTTTCAGTAACCCCTCTTTCACCTTGTCTCTCACTACATGACAATCAATTTCGATGTGCTTCGTTCTCTCATGAAACACAGGATTCTCAGCTATATATATTACACTCTTACAATCACAAAACAACTCAACTGGTGTCGGTCTTCCTAGTTCTAAATCCTACATCAGATAAATGAACCATTGTATCTCACAAGTTACCATGGCCATAGCCCTATATTCAGCCTCCGCAGACGATCTAGACATTGTTCCCTGCTTCTTGGCCTTCCAAGACACCAATGAATCTCCAAGATATACACAGTAACCTATTATGGATCTCCTGGTTTCACTACATCCCCCCAGTCTGCATCAACAAATGCTTTCAACCTTAAATTGCCTCCTCTTGGAAACAACAGTCCCTGCCCAATCGTCCCATTTAGATATCTCAGTACTCTATGAGCATCTTTTAAATGGTTGTCCGTAGGAAAGTCAAGAAATTGACTGAGCTGTTGCACAGAAAATGAGATATCAGGTCTAGTAATAGTCAAGTAAATTAGCTTGCCAATCAATCTTCTGTATTGTGAAATTGTCTGCCAACAAAGGAGAGTCATTGTGACTCAAGCTTCCGTGGCTCTCCATGGGGCTTTTATCTGGCTTGGACCCCAAAAAACCCATCTGTTCCAGAAGTTCTAGTTTATATTTCCTCTCATTAATATGAAAGCCCCCTGAGGCTCTAGCTACCTCAATGCCTAAGAAAAATCTCAGCTCTCCAAGATCCTTAATTTTGAATTCCTCATGCAGTGCTTGCTTAATATCATCAATGGCCCCCTCATTGTCACAATTGACAATGATGTCATCCACGTAAACCAACAAAACCAACAAAGAAGACTGCACCTTCTTGGTGAAGAGAGTATAGTCACATTTGGATTGTCTGAACCCCTTGGACACTAGGAACTGTGTAAGTCTAAAGTTCCACTCTATGCTGGCTTGTTTCAAGCCATACATAGACTTCTGTAACTTACAAACAAGGCCTGGTTCTGGGAGATACATGCCTGGGGTGACAGCATGTAAAAATCTTCATGCAAAGACCAATGAAGAAATGCATTGTTTACATACAACTGATGGATATGCCAACCTTATCTAGCTGCAAGAGCAAGGATGACTCTAACTGTAGTCATTTTTGCCACTAGTGAAAAGGTGTCTTGATAGTCCACTCCATACTGCTGAGTATATACCTTTGCAACCAACCTGGCTTTGAACCTCTCCACCTCACTATTGGACTTTAACTTCACCTTATACACCCACATGCAACCAATGGCCTGTTTATCTGGTGGCAATGGCACCAGATTCCAGGTTTGATTAGCTTCCAAAGCTGCAAGATCTATAGCCATGGCCTCTTGCCAGGCAGGAGAGCTAGATGCTTCTATATAGGAACTAGGCTCCACCTGTGTACCAAGACTTAATGCATATGCTTTGTATTCTGGAGATAATGATCAAATGTCATATAATCATAAAAAGGATAGGGAAAAGTGGAATTTTTAGATGACACAGATAATTGTGAAAATAGATGATGGCATTAATAATCCTGCAAGTAGGATGGTTTTTGTCTTATGCATGTAGATCGGTGCTTTATGGTGCTGCATCACTGATGTCATTATTTATTGGTATGGTCAGGTCAATAATCAGGTCTCCAGAGGCCAACTGATGCAAAGGAGATGTAGAGCTGACTGTGGACGGAGAAGAATAAGAAGGTGAAGCTGATTCAGAACAGTCGTATGGCTGAATAAAAGGTTGTGTGGATGGCACGGGTAGAGCGTCAGACGGTGAGGGTGATGAGCTCAAAGGATCAGATGTCAAGCCAGTAGGAAGGAGATCAGGTATTGTGGGGGTCGAAAAATCTGAGGCTGAGATGTTAGGTACTGAGGCTGAGGTTGAGGGAGAACTGTTTTTGGAAGGTGTCATTGTATGTTGGAAGGGAAAGTTTGTCTCTTGAAATGTTACATCTCTTGAAATGAAAACATCTTTGTTGACAAGGTCCTGTAAGATGTAACCTTGGTAATGTATGAGAACCCCAGGAAAATATATTTTCTTGCCCTTGGTGCAAATTTTTCTTTGTGTGCATGAGTATCAGTTGCATACGCAAGACAACCAAAAATTTTGAGTTGGTTGTAAGAAGGTGGCTAGTTGTGAGTAGTTCATGGGGAGTTTTCCGCTTGAGTAAAGGGGAAGGAGTGAGTTTGATAAGGTAAACCGCATGCTGCACACAAAAACCCTAATATGAAGATGGGACATTGGACTGAAACTTAAGGGCTCCAACAACAGATAATATGTGTTGGTGTTTTCTCTCAACCACACCATTCTGCTGTGGTGTGCGAACACAGTTTGTCTGATGTATTATGCCTTTATCAGCATAAAAGGAAGACATATTAAACTCTTGCCCATTGTCTTTTCTAATAGTCTTGACAAGGGATTTGAAGTGAATTTGAACATATTGACAAAAACTTTGCACAATGTTCCTGGTCTCAGCTTTAGATTTCATTAAGTAGACCCAACAATATCTACTATAGTCATCAATGATAATCAAGAAGTACTGCTGTTTGTACAACATAGGGTATCTATAAGGACCCCACATATCCATATGCACAAGAAAAAAAATAGTAGGGGACACAGACTTTGATACAGGAAATGGGAGTCTTTTTTGTTTGGCTAAAGGGCATACAGTACATATATCTAAACTGTCAGGAACATGTACATTCTGATTGTTTTTCTGGATTTCTTTTATTCTTGAGCTTGACATATTTCCAAGCCTGTCATGCCACAACAATGGATCTGATGCAGACACCACACATGCTTTTGGTACTGAAGAAGGATCATATGGCTGAGAGTTTGAGACCTTGAGAGATCCATGAAGATGATACAGTCCTTGGTTCACTTCAGTTGAACCAATCATCTTCTTGGTTTTTAGGTCCTGAATCAAGCAAATGTTGGAATGAAATGAGATGGATAGTGTATTTGACTGTGTTAACTTGCTGAGAGATATCAGATTAAATGCAAATGAAGGCACAAAGAATACATCGGTAAGTTCAAGATCATTGTTCACTCTTACTGTTCCAATGTGGGTGACTTGGACTAAGGTTTTATCTGGCAGCTTTACAAAAATGGTATCAACTGTTTTATAAGAATCAAACAAGGCAAGGCATGAGCACACATGATCACTAGCTCCAGAATCCAATATACATACGTTTAAGTTTTGGTGCCAGAAGTTACCTGAGTTCTTATCAGAATCACTAGCCCTCTGTCATTATGGCATGGCTACTGGCGGTGCCCATGGAGACTTCTGAACCACTTCTGCTCTTCTTTTCTTGATGCTCCTGCAGTAGGTTCAATAGTTGAGAGTACTGATCCTGAGTCAAAGCTGGCAGCATCTGAGGTGTGGCTCCCACAACATCCTCGCTTCCTAGCTCATAGACTTCTGTTCCTTCACAGTCAGCCTGACTCATCACTTCTCCATAAGGCTGATTGCCACCATCTCCAATCAACAAATTTACACAAATTTTGGGCTTGAAGCCGGGGGGATATCTATGCTTCTTGTAGCACCTATCTACAGTGTGCCCTGTCATATTACAATGAGTACAATAGGGGACTTTCATGCTCGTCTGGCCAAACTTACCATTGCCTCTACCGAAGCCCCTGCCAAATGGCCTGGGTAACATACCTGCAGCATTATTGTTAACTCCTCTAAAAACAAAACAACTGCCTCATCTAGGTACAAGGTTAACATTCATAACAGACGTAGGTGAATTCACAAAGGTATTTTGTCCAGTAGATTAGTTCATTTTCCTTTCTAATTTCACAGCCATAGTGAAGGCAGTCTTTAGATCAGGCAATGGTGAGGTGAGAAGCACTTGAGCCTTCACCGCTTTGAACTCATCATTGAGTCCCTTCAAGAACTTAATCACACATTCATTTTCCACAAACCTATTAATCTGTGCTGCAATGTTACAAGAACAACGTGTACAAACACAACTAGGAACGGACCTCAATACAGACAACTCTTCCCATACACCTTTCAACTTAGTGTAGTATTCAGTGATTGAGACATTATCTTGCTTAATTGTGTAAAATTCTTCCTGCAAATCAGAAAGACGAAATGCATCTGCATTTTCATACCTAAGCTTTAGATCGTTACATATGTCCAACGCATTATCTAGCCATGTAACACTCTGTGCAATATTTGGAGTTAGAGAATTTACCAACCAGGCAGCAACCATATTGTTTGCCTTGATCCAGGCATCGTATCTGCGCTAAGCAATTGCCGGCTTCACCAGTGTTCCATCAATGAACCCCATCTTATTCTTTGCCTCCAACGCTCTTCTCACACATCTGCTCCATCCATGAAAATTCTGGCCATCCAACACAGGCTGAACTAACACCAAGGATGGATTATCACTCGGATGAATGAAATAAGGATCCTCTGACAGATCCACTGCTGCAGTAACTGTATTGTTCCCCTAACTAGAAGGTAATGAATTGTTTGTAGCCATGAATGTTCTGAAATTCATTAACCACGCTCTGATACCATGTGAATTTTAACGATTGAACAAATGCAATTAACCAATTGCAACAATAGGATCAAGAAACCAAAGAAATCAAACAAATACACTAAGAATTGAAGAAAGAGAAGGATAATCGAGGAGAGGAAAAATTGAAAAAACAATGGAGAGCTTTCTTATTGAGAGGTAACTGTCAAAAAAGATACACCAGAATTGCAGCATCTCTCAGCTGCATTCTGTTTTTATTTAGGAAGAAAGCACGTGAAATTACAAGAAAGTCCTTACTTAACCGTTGCCTCATAAGCAACCAAACGGGGCAAAAGCCTCATTTCACCGTTTTTTTAAAATCCCCGCGCTTCCTCTTCGTTCTCCTGTAGAACAGTTGCTGCAACCATTGTTTGCAGCTACACCCTCCGTTGGCAGCCTACTCATCACTATGATCACGCGCCCATTCAGTAAAACAGCAACTCCTCTGCCAATCTAAACAGCTTATTTCATGATTCATCAACTCCTCAACTCAATTCAGCCTCTTCCAGCTTACTAACTTTGACATCCTTTGTTAGCAAGCTACCAGTGATTGATACTGGAATGAAGTGTTGATAGTTACACACCGAGATCCCGGTGGTTGGTAGAATAATCCCCAAAATCTCTTCGATATTGTCTTATTTATTCATCGTGACATAAGTGTTGATCTCGATGCGAGATGTTTGGACACCATGATTGTTGTTTTCACCATGTAAAGAACATCAAGTATCATGTTATTCACATTCTGCTTGACCACCATGATCTCATTGATCATCTTACTAGCCATTTATACCTAGTTGTCTTATTCTCTATATGAATAGAGTTAAATTAGCTCTTTTTTGATTGCATCCACCATATGAAATGCTTCCCCGACATCTATGTTGAAAAATGAAGTGGTATGCGAAGTATGCAGGTGAAGACAACTGGTAGCATTTGGTAGAAAAGTTGTATGAACATCACGAACACTTGACTGCTGGAAGAATTGAAGTAGTATGAGGCTGGAAGTTAATAGATGAGACTTAATTGAAGCACGTGGAATAAGAGGGCATGAAATTGAAAGGGAAGATGCGTGTGTAACAAGAAGATCAAGAAAGGCAAAGAAGGTGACGAGCTGCACTGAACAGGAAGGAGGAAGACGCAATCTGTTTGGCGACAAAGTTTAAAACGTATGAAATGACGTTTATGCCCTTCAGTAATTAGAATAAAAGAGTTAGTTTTTTGTCCTGTTTTGTAATTTTGCTTAGCATCTCCATTATTCAGCTATATCATCTGAAGACATTGTAATCAGTTAGCAAGATTTTGGATTCTCAATGAAAGAGCAGTTATTCTTCTCTCTCTAGATTCATTCTCTCTCCTGCTTTCTTATTTCTCTTTCGTAATTCGTATGATCTTGATTTCAAGAATTCTTGTGTAGTTTATTGCTCATTGAATTACACTTGTTGATTCGGAGAATTTTGACATGGTATCAGAGACACTGTCGTTCTAAGGAAGAAGTATTAATTGATCGTCTGAGTTTTTCAGGCTTATTGCTATGACTGCTACCTCCATTAATTTTGGTTCCATGGATCCTACTGAGGATCTTATGCACATACATCCAAGTGATAGTCCATCACTTGTTCTTGCTCAATCTCTATTGACGTCTAAAAATTACCACGGATGGAGTAGAACTATTCGTAGGGCGTTGGAGACGAAGAATAAAGCAAGTTTTATAGATGGGACGATTCCTAAACCTGCAGAAGGTTAACGTAAGCATTCCACCTGGATCAAGGACAACAACATGGTTGCTTCTTAGATAACTAACTCTGTAAGTCCTTCAATTGTACAAAGCATAATGTGGATTGATAGTGCTGCTGAAATTTGGAAAGATCTAAAACTTAGGTATGATAATGCAGATGCATTTAGACTTTCAGATTTGCAAGAAGAATTTTACTCAATAAAACAAGAAAGTTCATCTGTTACGGACTATCACACCAAAATTGAGGTAGTTTGGGAAGAACTAAGTATTCTGAAGTCTTTACCGTCTTGTAGATGCAATATGTGTACTTATAATATAACTGCTCAAGTGAACAAGTATGTTGAGGATGACTTTGTCATCAAATTCTTGAAAGGATTGTCGGATGAGTTTGAACCTGTGAAGTCACAAGTCTTGTTGCTAAGTCCACTGCCTGATATTAACACTACATTTGTTATGTTCGTTAAATTTGAAAGAAAAGTCCTATACTCTAATGGACAGAACGTGTTTATTAACAATCCATCTCATGTGTTGAATATGGAGGATGCATCATCGATGTTTACAGGTCAAACATCTGGTTATCAGAAGTCCATTGGATTTAGGCAAAGTGTTCCTTCCTTTAAAGGACAAGGAAACTATAGGGGGAGACGGCAGTTTTACACAGAATTTTGGTAATAATAAACGTGTTGTATGTACTCACTGTGGTTATACAGGACACGCAGTTGATAAGTGTTATAGGAAACATGGATTTCCTCCCAGGTATAAACCAAAAGGAAGAATAAACTGTGTGGGTATGGATGAAAATCAGTGTGATGGAACCAGTTACGCAGGAGAGAATGAGTCTATTCAACTGGTAGTATCACAGCAGCAACTGCAGAATCATGAGCCAACATTCTTCACACGTGATTAGTATATGCAATTGATGAATATGTTGAATGAGCATCAACTGAGAAGCAGTAGTGGCAAAATTGCTGAGAAAGAAGGGGAGGAGGATATGAATGCTATAATGTCGGCTCAGCAGTTATCTGCTAATGGTAAGGAATCAGGTAATGTAGTAAATACCAGGTTGAATATATGGATTTTAGACTCAGGTGCTAGTGACCATGTCTGTTCCAATCTTGACCTATTTGATTCCTTTCAGCCTGTCAAATCTTTGCAAGTCAAACTATCTAATGGTACTCTGGTTGATGTGCTTCACATTGGATCAGTTACTATCAATCAGTGTATACATCTTTCAAACGTATTTCATATTCTTTCCTTTTGCTTCAACCTGCTTTCACTCAGCAAACTCTGTAAGGAAAATTTATTTATTGTGACTTTTCATTATGATCAATGCTTCATTCATGAACAGAAATCTATGAGGGTGATTGGTTTAGCTAGAGTGAGTCAAGGATTATACAAGCTCCACGGCTCACCAAAGCTCATGCCAAACAGCTACAATGAAAAACTGAAGCATACTACAAATAGTTCTATCCTTGCCACTCCTTCTAATGTTTCAAAGTCCAAGTCCTCTCTATGGCACTCAAGACTTGGACATATGTCAATATCTAGAATGAAAGAAGCCCAGAAGAAGGATCCCAAAGTTGATGTTTTGCATGTGTCCAGTCCCTGTCATATATGTCTCAAGTCTAGACAAAAAAAATTTCATTTCCCTGTTTCCAGCTCTTCTTCTGATTCACCTTTTTTCTTAATTCATGTGGACATATGGGGTCCTTATAAACATCAAACTATGTTTCATCAACGTTTCTTTCTTACTATAGTGGATGATTACAGTAGATTCATATGGGTGTATTTGTTAAAAACCAAATCAGAAGTTAGAAGCATACTGCAAAACTTATGTACATAAGTGTCTGTACATTTTGAAAGAAACGTAAAAGTCATAAGAACAGACAATGGCTTGGAGTTTTAGATGGATTCTTTCTTTGTTGCTAAAGGCATTATTCACCAAACCAGCTACATATATACCCCTCAACAAAATGGTCTGGTTGAAAGAAAGCATCAGCACATACTTAATGTAGCCAGGGTATTAAGATTTCAAGCCAACTTACCTATACATTTCTGGGGTTTCTGTATACAGCATGTAATTTACCTAATAAATCTTACACCTTCTCCCATCATAGACAATAAACACCTTCTGAACTTCTATACAATAAACCTCCCTTCTACCACAACCTAAGAGTGTTTGGTTGCTGGCATTTGCACTAAACACTCAGCAAAACAAACAGATGTTTGACCCCAGATCAAAGAAATGCCTATTTCCTGGAATGTCTTATACTACAAAGGGGTTTATTTTGCAAATTTGTCCACAAAAGATATCATCATTTCCAGAAATGTTGAATTTGATGAATATACCTTTCCCTTCAGAAAGACTCTTTCATCTTCCCACTCAAGCCAACCATCACCAAATTTCACAGAACCTCCTTTCTCGTCACCAATTACTCCAATAACCTCTGACTCTGAACTGATAGAGCCAAACCACTCTTCAGCCTTTGAACCTGATCTTACATCATCCACCAACATGAATCCAATTTCTAATGACTCTTTGCCCTATCCAGCAATTCCACATTCTCCTTCCTCATCCTATGACTCCACAGCTGCATCTAATCTGCCTTTACATACTACATCAATGCATGTTCCTCACTCAGACCAGATTCCCATAACCTCAATCGATATCATGCTACCAGTGGCTCCTAATACCAGACCAATCATAGAAAGAAAAAACCCAGCTACCTAATGGAATACTACTGTAATCAGCTGCACTCACATAAACAGTCTGCCTGTCACAATAGTACTCCACACACTCTAGATCAATCGTTTTCTTTACAGTCATTGGCACCTAAGTATAAAGCATATGTTTTAGCTTCTACTTTACATACAGATCCTGCTACTTACTCAGAGGTAGTTAGCTCCTCAGTCTGGTAGGAGGCTATGCAGGCAGAACTAGCAGCACTGGAAGCTAATCATACCTGGAAGATGGTACCTTTGCCACAAGGAAAACAACCAATTGAGTGCAAATGGGTTTATAAAATAAAGTATCAGATAGAGGGCACTATAGAGAGGTACAAGGCTAGGTTGGTAGCCAAGGGTTACACCCAGCAATATGGAATTGACTATCAGGAGACGTTTTCCCTAGTGGCTAAAATGACTACAGTCAGGATGGTGTTGGCCCTTACAGCCAGCAAACGTTGGTATATACACCAATTGGATGTTAACAATGCATTTCTTCATGGGGAGTTACATGAGGAAATATACATGGTGCCTCCACCAGGAGCATTGCTGGATCAATCTGGCTTAGTTTGTAAACTGGAAAAATCTCTATATGGCCTTAAACAAGCCAGTCGAGAATGGAATGCCAAGTTAACAGTTTTCTTGTTGTCTAAAGGCTTTACTCAATCCAAAAATGACTACACTCTTTTCTTCAAAGCTAATTCTACATCTCTGATTCTAGCTTTAGTGTATGTGGATAATATCATTTTGGCTTCATCTCATCTGCCAGCCATACAGCAACTGAAATATGAACTCGATTCAACCTTCAAGATAAAAGATCTAGGTGACCTTAGGTACTTCTTGGTGATTGAAGTAGCCAGGTCACGGGGGGCTTGTGATCAATCAAAGAAAATATGCTCTGGAGCTGTTGGAGCACACTGGTTTTTTAGGGTCCAAGCCAATAAAAACGCCTATAGAGACCAATGTTGAGTTGTTTCATGATGATTCCTCACTTCTGACTGATGTATCCACATACAGAAGTCTAATTGGCAAACTAATATATCTTACAATAACAAGGCCTGATATCTCATTTCCAGTACAGGATCTTAGCTAGTTCCTGGACTGCCCAACACAGAACCATTTAAAAGCAGCCCGTAGATTGTTGAGATACATCAAGGGAACAGTGGGACAAGGCCTTCTATTTTCATCCAACACAGAGTTAAAGCTTAGAGCCTTTATGAATTCAGATTGGGCTGGGTGTACAGAAACAAGAAGAAGTGTCACTGGCTATTGCGTATTTCTAGGAGATTCATTGATCTCTTGGATGACGAAGAAACAAACCATAGTGTCAAGGTCATCTGCAGTAGCTGAATACCGTGCTTTAGCTACATTGGTTTGTGAAGTGCAGTGGCTATTGGATCTAGCCAAGGACTTGCAGATAGAAGAACAGAAGCCTGTAGAAGTTTTCTGTGACAGCAAAAATGCTATGCACATTTCTGAAAATCCAGTATTTCATGAGCCAAAAAAACATATAGAGATACATTGCCACATTGTTCGAGAAAAGGTTCAGGGTGGAGTGATTAAGCTGATGCCTGTTAGGACTGAGCTGCAAGTTGCGGACATCTTTACAAAAGCATTGAATTTAAGGAGGCTACAAGATTTGATCAAAACTTTTGGAGTATATAACATATATGGCAAGCATGGCTTTAGGGCGGGTGTTGAAAAATGAAGTGGTATGCGAAGCATGCAAGTGAAGACAACTGGTGGCATTTGGTCGAACAGTTGTATGAACATCACAAACACTTGATTGCTGGAAGAATTGAAGTAGTATGAGGCTGGAAGTTAATAGATGAGACTTAATTGAAGCACGTGGAATAAGAGGGCACGAAATTGAAACGGAAGATGCGTGTGTAACAAGAAGATCAAGAAAGGCAGAGAAGGTGACGAGCTGCACTGAACAGGAAGAAGCAATCTGTTTGGCGGCAAAGTTTAAAACGCATAAAATGATGTTTACGCCCTTCAGTAAATAGAATAAAGGAGTTAGTTGTTTGTCCTGTTTTGTAATTTTGCTTAGCATCTTCCTTATTCAGCTATATCACCCGAAGCCATTGTAATCAGTTAGCAAGATTTTGGATTCTCAATGAAAGAGCAGTTATTTTTCTCTCTATAGATTCATTATCTCTCCTGCTTTCTTATTTCTCTTTCGTACTTCATATGATCTTGATTTCAAGATTTCTTGTGTGGTTTATTGCTCATTGAATTACTCTTGTTGATTGTGAGAATTTTGACAATCTAAATAAATATATATATTTGTAATCATACTGGACATTTTCAGATATTTCAAGAGGTTTTTGATATATGTAATCATATATAATAAAAGAGTTACTTTATTAAAATGAATATAATCGCCTCTTATGATATAATATAGAAAATGAATAAAATAAGCATCCTGAACTTAGGCTCCTATTTTTTTCGTCACCATTCTGGTGATTTGATATAACTTTCCAAATCAAAATGGCCACTTGTGATATAACATAAAAAATAAACAAAGTAACCATCCTGAACTTAGGTTCCAGTTTTTTTTCATAACCATCCCCTTATTATTCGCTCATGTGATTTCTTGTTCAACGAAAATTACGTCAACTCATGATGCTGAAGTTATACGGTAAAAGAAATTTTCAAATTTGATATTTTTGCCGAAGAGAAGAAAAAACAAAATATTAACTGGCTGGACTGGAGGAACGTGTTTGATGGCCTAGGGCGTGAGTCGATTAGGTGAGAGTATGAATTCCACGCTCTTACCACAAGCTTTATGTGCGTCTACTTATGTCCTTAATTAACAAGCAATCATTTTCACATGACTTTAGATAATTCCGTGGGCAGCAAACTACTGTTTTTGTTTTTTTTTAAAGAGATTTGACTGCATCTCTATTTGGAAAACGAGAAATTTTCCCATGACTTCAGATTTATATGATTATCAATAAGGTAGGGAAAATATTTGTTGTCTTTTTCAATCATAATCAAGAAGGATTGAAAAAGAGTGGTAATTGCGTGGCTTTTCGTATTAACAACTCACTAATTGGTCTGGCTTTTTTAGTTTAATTTGGGAAAATAAATTTCTTTTTCATATATGAATATTTCTTTTTCATTCAATTGTAAATGGGTTTTGCAAGGACAAAATAAGTAACCCGTTGGCCTTCCACCAGAAAACTGGTTGGAGCCTGAGAGAGATCAGACCCGCCACATTCAAAACTGGCGGTTCAGATCATTTACTAAAATTAGAATTCAATATAGGTTGTCCGAATAATAAATTACGTAGGTTAATTAAAAAAATATACCTAAAAACTTATTGCATATGCGTCCATTATATATAAAACTATATAGTTTGTTAATTGACTATGTCATCTATGCAGGTAAATATAGAGTTGGGTCTCATTGGAAGTAAACTATCTATTTCTTAAGATGGAGGTATCGTTTGCCTGTCTTTCACCCGTCTCTTCAGATGTAAAAGCTGCAACCTTATCATATGTAAATTTCGTTAGATATTATGCAGGTTCACTTATTGTTTACGTTTTATTAAGATTATATAACTTTTATACCTAATGCTTTTGTGAATTTTACAAAAATCGTGCAGATTTATCAGGAGGTAACCGTCCAAAAAATCCGTCTCCAAACTCTCTCGGATGTTTACTCCAAACTAAGCTTTTAGAGAGTAAGCATGCTTAGACATAGTCGTTTAGTTGATTAGATAATCAGTTATGGAAAATATGAATTGGTATGAAAGATATTTGAAGACAAACTATATGAAAATAAATCCCTCAATTACAGAAAAGTTAGTATATCTTGATGAATTGACAGTTAATTTGTTAATCTACAAGTTGAATTATAAGCGGCAAAACAAGAGTTCACAAAAAGAAATTTATCAAAGATTTTGTCTAATCGTGTATATGTTATGTGGAAACTTATTACAACTATGAGTATTTAAACTTATACTAGTTTTTGTAATGACCCGAACTCCTACCAGTGATTCAGGTCTGATATTTTACTCTTGCTTACTAAAGGAACTACTCTTAAATACAATTTACATGTCTTAATTTAATACACAAATTCTAGATATCAACGTACATATTTTAATTATTCTCTTATATTCGACCTTTCCTGAATGCATTGTAAAATTGATAGCGTGACACGTGCTCAGTAAAATTCTAGATATCTGAATAAACAATGTAACTATTTTCTTATATTCGATTTTTTAAACACATGCATGCACGGTAAAATTGTTGAGGAAGTTGGTACAGCAACACAGCAACTTGAAGTAAATGGTGCAGCAATAACAAAAAGCGTTATTCAACTGAAAAAGGATTAAGAGGAAGTTAATTCACCAAAGCAAACGTGTGGATGAAGATTGGAGTAGTGGAAGCTGCAGATTGTGAGGTCTAGCGCGTGGATCAAACTGGAAATTGAAGAAGAAGTTCAGCAGAGGAATGAGGAAGAAGATGACACGTGGGAAAGGTTTAAAAGGAGTGAAAAGACAAGGATGTCTCAGGTAGTTGAATAAGTAAGGGCAAAATTGTAATTTTGCAGTCTGAAACAGAATTTCAGCTGTTGCAACTCACTATATGTACTATACTCCCATTAACCGCAAATGCAATGAGAATTTGACAGTTTCTTCTTGCTATATAGCGTCTGATGCAATTCTCTCTGCTTGTATCTCAATGTTGTGAGTCATTTCAATTCATTGCTTGATTGTTTGGTGTATTGATTGATGAACTTTAACATGATATTAGAGAGATCAGGTTCCTTTGAATCTTTTGTGATTTCAGCCGATTGATTTGTTCGTCTTTGAGTTTTCATTTTTGTTGTTGATCTGTTCGAATGAATATCGTTGTTATTGGATTAATTAAGATACAATGAATTCGAATTCGAATGCTTCTTCTTCAAAAGGCAATCAATCACATGGTGTGGATAACCCTCAGCAAAATCCTTATTATTTGCATCCCAATGATAGTCCTATGATTATTTTAGCACAACCAGCACTTACTCCTCATAACTATCATACTTGGAGTCGTGCGTTCGAGATGGCTTTAGTTGTTAAGAATAAAGTTGGATTCATAGATGGTACAATAGCAAAACCAGTACCAACAGATCCTGAGTTTCCTCTCTGGAGGCAAGTTAACACAACAGTGCAATCCTGGATTATGAATTTTGTATTGCATTCGATTGCACAGAGTATTATATGGTTTGATAGTGCATTTGATGCATGGAGTGATCTTAAGTTGAGATATGGAAGTACAGATCCGTTTAGACTATCAGATTTGTTGGAGTCATTTTATAGAATTAAGCAAGAAGCTCTTAGTGTCAACGAGTACGTTACAAAACTGAAGGTTGTTTGGAAAGAACTAATGTCTGTGAGGCGCATGCCTACGTGTGTGTGCAGAGGTTGCAGATGTGACGTGGCAGGGAAGATGAAGCAATTTGTTGAGAGTGATTATGTTATCGAGTTTGTGAAAGGTCTTAATGAAAACTTTGATCAAGTTAAGTCTCATGTGTTTGTTATGACACCATTACTAGACATAAACACTACATTCTCTATGGTGTTGAAGTATGAGAGGAAAATGATGTTTGAAAATAACCCCACTATACCGATGACTGAGGAACAGATTGGTCAGGTGTTTGCTGCAAACACTTATTCAGGAAGGCAATAAACTGGAGGTTATAAAAGAGCCAATGGTAGGTTCTATGCTGATGGATCAAAACGTTTTCAATGCACACACTGTGGCATGCTAGGGCATACAGCTGAAAGATGTTAGAGGAAATATGGTTTTCCACCGAGATTCAAGCCTAAGAATCAAGCCAACATGGCTGAGTACACAGACATGGAGTCACAGGTTTCTCAAACTGATCAACCTATGAAGGCTCTTCAGTCATTAATGTTGATACCACAGCAAAACCAGAAGCTTATGACTTGGCTGAATAGATTGGATGATAGCCAAGAAGGAGGCACGGTCCCTATTAGCCATAACACTGTCATGTCTGCCAAAGTTGAGAAAGTAGCAGGTAATTCTGTAACTACTCCTTTAAGTATATGGATTTTAGATTCAGGAGCTACTGACCATATTGTCTATAACCTATCATTGTTTACTTCTTCTGAGCCTGTTAATCATATTTCCATAAAGCTTCCAAATAACATGTCTGTACACGCCACGCACAAAGGTACAGTAGTAATAAATGAATTCCTCACTCTGAGTGATGTATTGTACGTGCCATCTTTTTCTTTCAATCTACTTTCCTTGAGCAAATTGGCTTCTAATCACAGACTGATCATTCAAATTAATGGATCTTCTTGTTTGATTCAGGATCAATTGTCCAAGAGGATGATTGGTTCAGCTAGACTTTTCTATGATCTGTACTACCTATTTGCTCATGCTTTGATGCCACAGCCTGCTGCTTGTATTTCAATACATGACTCACCCTCTTTGATATAACATTATAGACTTGGGCATGCTTCTTATTCCAGAATAAAAGATATTCATAGACAAGATTCATCAATTCCAGGAGATCCTCTCAACACCCCTTGTACTGTTTGTCCTTTAGCTAGACTTCATAAGCTTCCATTTCCAGTCTCTACTTCTGTCTCTTTGAAACCTTTTGATTTGATTCATGTAGATGTTTAGGGGCCTAACAGGCACCCTACCTTGTATGCTCAAAGATATTTCTTGACCAGAGTAGGTGATTGTATAAGGTATACTTGGGTGTATCTGATGAAATCTAAAGAAGAAACAAAGCATATCTTACAAGGTTTCTGCTTATATGTTCATACTCAATTTGAGAGACATGTAAAAATGGTGAGATCAGACAATGCCAAAGAATTTAAAATGAATGAATTCTATATATTACATGGCATAATACATCAAACGAGCGTGTTTACACCCCACAGCACAATGGTCTAGTAGAGAGGAAACACCAACATATCCTAGTTGTAGCCAGATCTCTACAATTCCAAGCCAATTTATCCATGTCTCCCTGGGGCTTTTCTGTACTCCATGCCACCTACTTGATCAACATCCTTCCAACACCAGTACTTCAGCATAAGTCTCCCTTTCAGATCCTATATGATAAACCTCCTTTGTATCACAATTTAAAGGTTTTTGGATGTCAAGCTTATGCCCATAACACAGATCCTCATAAACATAAATTTTCTCATAGAGACATATCTTGCTTGTTTCTGGGTAATGCACAGCACACTAAAGGATATATTCTAGAGAACTTAACTACAAAGGCCATCTTTGTCTCCAGAAATGTCCAATTCCATGAACTATCATTCTCATATGTTGCCACTATCACCAATCAGTCTAATCCTCCTTCTGTACCCTCTCAATCCACTATCACTCAATTTTTTCCTTCACCTGACAATATAACTTCACCACCAATATCAACAACACCTTTTCCACTTAATTCTCAATCAGATGATGATCATTCCTCAGAGTCATTGAATCTCCCTATATTGCCAATACAACCAACTTCACCTTCTGTATCATCTCCTTCATCTACATCCTCATCCCCTTCACCACCCAGATCATTGACATATGAAACTGCTTCAAAGCTGCCTACTCTTATTCCTGACATACCCTTGACATTTCCTGCACTCAATCCAATCTTAACCAGAAACAGAAGGAAACCTGCCTCCTTTAAATCATGACATTGCTTATCCCATTGAACGTTACTATTCCATGGATCATTTAGCTCCTGAATATAAAAATTGTGCGCTTAACGTTAGCTTGCAGCAAGAGCCTACTAATATCAACAGACAGCCAGGTCAGTGCAATGGCAACAAGCCATGTCTCAGGAGCTAGCAGCATTAGAGGCCAATGATACCTGGACCTTAGTACCTTTACCATTAGGAAAGAAACCCGTTGGATGTAAATGGGTATACAAAATAAAAAGGAAGGCAGATGGAAGTGTAGAGAGATACAAAGCCTGGTTGGTTGCAAAAAGATACACTCAGATACCTGGGATAGACTATGAGGACACTTTCTCTCCTGCAGCCAAAATGACTACTGTCAGACTAGTCATGGCTTTGGCTTCACTGCAGGGCTGGCATTTACATCAGCTAGATGTCAACAATGCCTTTCTTCATGGGGATCTATACCAAGACATCTATATGACACTTCCTGATGGAGTCACATCTTCTGATCCTAACATGGTTTGCAAGCTCAATAAATCCCTTTATGGTCTTAAACAGGCCAGTAGGCAATGGAATGCTAAGCTCACTGCCTTCCTCATCTCAGCTGGCTTCACCCAGTCTAAACATGATTACACCATGTTCATCAAAAAGGCTCCTGAATACTTTCTTGTCCTCCTAGTGTATGTGGATGATATTGTTCTTGCTAGTGATTCTCTCATGGCTTTATAGACACTTAAAGACACTCTTCATAACACTCTTCATAACACTTTTCAGATTAAGGACTTAGGTACTTTGAGATACTTTCTTGGCTTAGAGATTGTCAGGTCTCAAGGGGGCTTGATGGTGTGCCAAAGGAAATATATACTTGAATTATTGGAGGAAACTGGATACCTGGCATCTAAGCCTGCCAAAACTCCCATGGAACAGAACCTTAAACTTGCACACAATGACTCAAACCTGATTACAGATATAACTGCATATAGAAGACTCATTGGGAGGCTGTTATATCTAACTATCACAAGATCTGACATCACATACACAGTGCAGCAACTCTCTCAGCTCTTGGAAAAACCAACGGAGCTAGACTTAGCAGCTACACACAGACTCTTAAGATATCTGAAGAACAGTCCAGGTAGAGGCCTGCTATTTCCCAACACAGGAAGTTTAAGGTGGAAAGAATTCTCATACGCTGATTGTGGAGGATGTACAGAAAGTAGGAGGTCTATAACAGGATATTGCATTTTCTTTGGAGGAGCATTGGTGTCCTGGAAAGCTAAGAAACCGACAACTGTTTCTAAATCATCTTCAGAAGCAGAATATAGAGCTCTTGCCTCAACAACATGCGAGGTTCAATGGATTCTCTATTTGCTAAGAGATTTAGGAATTTCACATAGGGAGCGAGTTAAGATCTTTTATGACAATAGAAGTGCAATCTATATAGTTGAAAATCCTGTGTTTTATGAAAGAACAAAATATATTGAAATAGATTGTCATATTGTGAGAGATAAGTATCAAGAAGGTGTCATTACACCAATGCCTATAAGAACATAACTGCAACTGGCAGATTTGCTTACAAAGCACTAGATTCGAAGAGATTAAGAAATCTGACTGATTCTTTAGAAATGTGCAACATCTACTCTCAATCAGGATTGAGGGGGGTGTTAAGGAAGTTGGTACAACAACACAGCAACTTGAAGTAAATGGTGCAGCAAGAACAAAAAGCGTTATTCAACTGAAGAAGGATCAAAAGGAAGTTAATTCACCAAAACAAACGTGTGAATGAAGATTAGAGTAGTGGAAGCTGCAGATTGTGAGGTCTAGCGCATGGATCAAACTGGAAAAATTGTGGAAGAAGTTCAGAAAAGGAAGGAGGAAGAAGATGATGCGCTGGAAAGGTTTAAAAGGAGTGAAAAGACAAGAATGTCTCTGGTAGTTGTAAACAGTTAGTTGAATAAGTAAGGGCGAAATTGTAATTTTGCAGTCTGAAACAGAATTTCAGCTGCTGCAACTCGCTATATGCACTGTACTCCCATTAATCGCAAATGCAATGAGAATTTGACAGTTTTTTCGTGCTATGTAGCTTCTGGTGCAATTTCCTCTGCTTGTATTTCAATGTTGTGAGTCATTTCAATTCATTGCTTGATTGTTTGGTGTATTGATTGATGAACTTTGACAAAAATTAATAGAGTGACACGCAATGTGTAATAAATATCTTGTCTATTTTCTTAACAAATGTTCTCATGCATCACATAGTCCACATAATTCCACAAAGCATGCTATTTATGAATTACACCTTTCGTCTCATAACTTATGTTCAACACTTCTACTATAAATCAATATTCATCAAATGTCTATTATCTTTATAATATTCTTATACGGATTGATCGGCCATTTAAGTATCTTCCGGAGCGGGTAAATTTTAAATAAAGAAAGCTAAACTGTAACTAAAACCTAAAATCTATATTAAGCTTCATGATGTCAGATCTATCACCAAGTAATATGTGGGGGTTACGTCATTAACTCTCCGTCAGTTGTCTGCAGTGGACTGTCAGCCGACCTGCACAAGGAACAAGGTCAGAGGATCTGGGATCTATGGCCCTGGGTAATACCCTCCGACGCCCAAGTCAGTGGAGGCCATTTATGGAGAGGTTTATATACTGGTAATAGTTTGTATATAGAAGGTTTTCTGGTAAACGTGGTTGTTTTCACTGTGGGAAAGATGAGTTAAAGTTGTAATTAGTCAGTTTTCACTTGCCCTTCTCTCTCATGTTTTTTTCCTTTTATATGGCTGCCTGGGCCAATGCATGGGCAGAGTCCAGAAATCGTGACATGCAAGGAGGTCACAAGGATGACTCTTACTCTTGCATGCTCTCCAAGTGGCACTGTGATGAGCTGAGTAAGCTGGCTTGGAACACCTGGCTAGGAGTTTCACCTGGTAGAATTACCCAGGGTAAACTTCTGGAGCCGAGGCTAAGCCTTCCATAGATAATCAGAAGTGCCCGTGTTGGCCTAGGCCGTGGGGTCGGCTTGCTGAGACGTAAGTGGCTGACTTTAGAGAGCATAGGTCGGCCTATCATGATGATCGCATTTGACATCACAAGTGTGGCCTACAATCGTCGGCCGAGATGGAGCTGAGGCCGAGATGTGGCCTTTGGGCCGAGGTGCGCTGTGGCCGTTTGGCCGAGATGGAGCTGAGGCCGAGATGTGGCCTTTGGGCCGAGGTGTGCTGTGGCCGTTTGGCCGAGATGGAGCTGAGGCCGAGCTGAGATGAATCATTTGTAAATACATGACCTTGCCGAGCTTTGTCCCGACCTGCAGGACTATGCCCATATCCTACCGTTGACTGTTGTTGACTAACAGGTGGTATTTTTTGGTTCATCACTTGCCCCCAGATTAGTTTGGCTGAGCTGACCTGAGAGGGAAAACTAATCGATTCAGGATCTTTAATGAGTCGTCCTTTCAATGATGACGTGTCAACCTCTGATTAGACTGCTCTACACATTTACCGGTTGCACAGAGTACGAAGCGTTGATGGCGTGTTTGGCTGAGCTGATCAGACCGAACTAATCAGAGTCATAATTACACCGTCTTTTTAGCACGTGTCTGTCTCTGACTGGTCTGTTTTACGCATTTACTGTTTGCGCAGAGCACGAAGCATCAGTTACGCAGCCTTCCGAATTTGGCCGTTTCAGGGATCGAGGACGATCATACCAAGATGACCTTTGGGCTGCCGAGATGAAACCTTATAAATAGATCCTTCCAAGGTCATCTGAAACTTTTATTCACTCTTTCTTTCTGCTCCAGCGTTCTGCTTATTCCTCTGGCAACCCTTTCAAATTCCGACGACTCAGATTTTGCTCAGCCTTCCTCCAGTCTTCCTCCTCCTTCCTCTAAAGTCTTCTGTAAATCTTCTTCTTCAATTCTTCATTATGTCTTCATCTTCCCATGATTCGCAAAATTTTTCTGAGGGTGGTTCTTACGCCGCCAGTGGTGGAGAGAACGTCAGCTCTCCAGCTCTGTCTGGTAGGTCAACCTCTGCTGATGATCTTTCCATCGGTAATTTGCGTTAGACTACCGGTAACTCTGCTCAGTTTAGCAGAGCCCTCACCGTGGTCGGTTCTTCGCCGGAGCAAGCAGGGATCGCTCCTGCCCCGGTATCTTTTGATCCCCCTGCCCCACTAAGGGACCCATCTCTGTTTTCAAGGGTAATTGAGAGAGGTCTACCCTCTCCCCTTGTCCAGGAGTCTTTCTCTACCCTGTTTGAGGCCGACCTGGACAGGATTTGCAAATTTCATAAAATTGATAAAACCCAGTTTAGCCTGATCCTCCCCTTGCCTGGTCAGACTGCTTATGATCCCCCTAGGGATTATGAAGCAGTCTACGAGTACTACTTCAAGTCAGGTTTCAACCTTCCTGTTCCTGAGCCACTTGTCCGTATTATGCGGGCTTATGGACTCAGGCTTCCTCAAATCCAGCCTAACGGCCTTAAACTCATTCTTTGTTATCTTCTTTTCCTTAGAATAGCTGAACTCCCTTTTAATGCTACTATTTTCCTAGCTCTTTTTGTATGTCGGGCCTCGCATAGCTGGTATTATTTCAGCAAGCGAGCGTCTAACACAAATTTCCCTTTTGCCCTTAATATTCCCTCTTCCAACAAGAGATGGAAAGGGAAATTTTTCTATCTCAAGAAATCTGAGCTGCCGAGCACACGAGGCCAGGCCAAGACTACTGCGATGAAGCAGACAGAATTCGAACACTTTCCATAGTCATTGACTGGCAGAAGGTAGATTCTGAGATCTGGATAGCGGCCGACCTGGACCACTCGGCTGTTGGCGATAACTACTTGCCACTCTCCCCAGACAACTTAATCATTGTCCGAGGTTGATATTGTTGTATTTCTTTCCAACAACCCTTCCTTCTTTCTGTGTTTAACTGTCTGATCCCTAATGCAGGTGCAATGGCTGGATGTTCTTCCCGTTCTAGCAAAATGGCTTAGGCAGCGGCCAGGAAGAGGGCCCGTAAGGAAAGAAGAATGGTCACCCTTTGTTCTGGGGGAGCTTCTACCTCAACTCTGCCCCCAGTTCCAACTGCTGCTTCTGCTGAGCCCGAGCCAGCAGAGCCTGAAACAGGTAAGAATTTTCCTCAACTTCAAAAATTTTCTAAGTGTTGAGATTTTTTTTATCTTGACCCATTTTGCTTCTTTGCAGCTCTGCCAATCGAAATTTTGGATGATGAGCCTGAGGCCGAGATCCAGCCTCAGGCTTTTGCTAAGCCAGAGCCTTCGGTAGAGGCTATTGAAGGCTCAAACCTTCGCCCCAGAAAGAGACAAAGGGGTGAAGGCTCCAGCAACTGAGATCCAGGGCCATCTCAGCCTTCAGAGATGGTTGTTGCTGAGCCGGCTGAGGAAAACCTGCCTCAGCCAAATGAATTTTATGACCCAATTCTTATCGGGTTTTCAGAGGGTGATTCAGCTCTGAACCCCTCCATAGCCAGAAAATTAAACAAGGTGGCTGTTTTGCCCTTTGGTCACCAGAAGTTTAGGGCGACTATTTGGGGCAAGCTGAAAAACATCTTTCAATCAAACATTGCTTTGGTAAGTAAAGACTTTTCTTGAGTGCCTTATTTGCTTTTTACCACTTAATTTTTCTTACTCTGCCTCTCTTGCAAGTTTGAGCTCAGGAGTTGGAAATTCTGACCCGAAGTGAAGAATTTTTTGAAGAGCTCGAAGTCAAAAATAAAGAACTTGAGGAAAACGAGCTAAAGAGAGCAGAACTGGCTCAAGAAAACACAACTCTGCGGGCCAATGTTTCCCAACTCCAGCATAGGGCTGAAGATGTTGAGATGAAGCTGGCCACCTCCAACTCAAAGGTGGATGAGTTGGGGCACAAAGTAGCTGACTTGGAGCTGACATCCACTCAAACTCTGAATGAGAATGAGTTTCTGAAAAAACAAAATGCTGAGCTGATGCAGAAGATCAAAGCTTATGAAGAGCAACTGGGCTTACTGCGTCACCAACTAATTGAAGCTGAGTTCAAAATGATTGTGGACTTCAAGAAATCCAAGTTTTTTGAGGAAAACATGATCCTTCTGCAGAGCTCAGCTATGGAGGTCGGCCGAAGAGAAGCCATTGATGTCTGCTCAGATGTTTATCCAGATCTAAACAAAGAGGATCCACGCCTGGCTGAGCTGTACAATCCCAGTGCTTCCCAAGAGTTTGAAGATCAATTCCAAAAGTTCGTAGATGGAGCTGACTTGAGGGAAGAAGACGATTAGGCTTAGGCTTCTCTTTGTAATCATTAGCTGAGCAGACATCAGTTGTATTCTGTACTTAAATTCTTCATCAATGAAAAATCTGCGTTTTGTAGTTTACAACTCTTTCTTCTCTTCTGCTTTCAGCATTTTCATCAAGTTTGTTCTTCAAACTTATTGTTGCCGAGTTCCCATGTCGGCCTTGTTAAACTTGATCAATTTCATTGAGAATAAACTAAGTCCCCAAGCTATAAAATAAGCATGTTATTTTGCTGAGCTGATTCATGAATAAACTAAGAATGAACTCTGCATTGCTTAAATCAAGCTTTGACTTGGACGATAATTATAATCCTAAGTCTTGAATTTGTAACATTGCCTTTCTGCGCAATTTTATCTAGCTCTGCTAGGTCAAATGAGGTGTATGTACATTGTTCTGTTTTACCTCGACCTCTTTATGTTAAGAGGATTTTTAAAGCTTTTTTATACAAGTTTACCCTCTGGTGGGTTTTTACCTCAGACCTGCTGAGGTTTAGCAAATCATTCTTTCATGGGTTTTTATCTCGGACCTGCCGAGGTCTTGTTCTACCCTTTAGCGGGCTTTTGCCTCGGACCTGCCGAGGTCTTGTTCTACCCTTTAGCGGGCTTTTGCCTCGGACCTGCCGAGGTCTTGTTCTACCCTTTAGCGGGCTTTTGCCTCGGACCTGCCGAGGTCTTACAAGAATCCATTTCATAGTGCTCGAGATTTTCTCAGACATCTTCCAATATGGCACTGACGATAGAAACAGGCTCAAAACATTTTGATATATACAAGAGAATTACATCACTGATGTAAGAGCCGAAGATGAGAAGAGTGTTAAGTCCGGGGGAGAGTTCGGCCTTCTAAAGTTTGTAATTTGTATGCTCCAGCCGAATATACTTCAACTATCCGGTAAGGACCCTCCCACTTAGGGTTAAAAGCACCTACTGGGATTGCATGACTGACTTCATTATTGCGCATCACTAGGTCTCCCACTCGATAAGATCTCGGACGCACGCGAGAGTTGTAATATTGGGAAACCAAGTTTTTGTACTGTGCCATACGGATGTGAGCTCTGTCTTTTTTTCCTCAAGCTCGTCCAAGTTTAACCGCAGTTCTTGGTTATTGCCTGAGGTAGAGTAATAATCTACCCGGGCTGATGAAGAACTGATCTCTGCAGGAATAAGGGTTTCTGTGCCATAGACCAGAGAAAAAGGAGTTTCTTTTGTGAAGGTGGATGGTGTAGTGCGGTAGGCCCATAGAACACTGGGCAGCTCATCCACCCAACTGGTCCCTGCCTTATCTAGACGCTTTTTGAGACCATCTTTAATGATCCTGTTAGCAAGTTCTACTTGGCCGTTTGCTTGAGGATGAGCCACTGAAGTGAAGTGTTGCTTGATATGCAGATCAGTGCACCAGCTTTTCACAGGATCTTCAGCAAACTGCCTTCCGTTATCTGAAATTAAAACCTGTGGTATGCCGAAGCGGCAGATAATATTTTTCCACAAGAACTTATTTACTTGTGCTCCAGTTATGGTGGCTAAGGGTTCAGCCTCGATCCATTTGGTGAAGTAATCGATGGCTACCAGCAAGAATCTCACTGAACCAAGAGCCCGGGCAGAGGCCCTACCAAGTCCATTCCCCATTGCACAAATGGCCACGGGCTAGAAATAACAGCTAACTCTTGGCTCGGCAAATGGGATATTGGTGCATGAGTTTGACAAGATCGGCAATTTCTGACAAGCTCTTCTGCATCCTTGCGAATGGTAGGCCAATAGTAGCCAGCTAAATAGCATTTACGGGCTAAAGAACGTGTGCCAGAATGACTTCTGCATATTCCCATGTGCAATTCTTGGAGGATATAATCTCCCTCGTCTTCAGGTACGCAACGCAGCCAAGGCTGTGAAAAAGACTTTCTATACAGCTGATCATTAAAGAGAGCGTACCTGGAAGCTTTTAGGCGAAGACGCCGAGCTTGAGATTTATCCTTCGGCTGGGTTTGATGTTGCAAATAGATAACTATTTCATCCATCCAAGTGTTGTGGTAGTATTGCTGCAATACTTTGTTACCATCGAAAGCACGATGCTTTACTAATTCCACAACAATCTTTTTTCCTATCGTAGCCGAGGTGGACGAGGCCAGCCGGGATAGTGCGTCGGCCCGTTTGTTGGCCGACTTGGGGATGTGTTCCACCATAAAGTGATCAAACATTCCACTCAAATGTTGTACCCTGGCCAAGTATCGCTTCATATTGTCCTCCTTGGCTTCATAATCTCCATTAATTTGAGCGACTATCAACTACGAGACACTTCGGGCAATTATTTTTCAAGCCCCTAGTTTTCGGGCAAGACTCAGTCCTGCTATCAAAGCTTCATACTCGGCCTCATTGTTAGTGGCTTCAAAACTGAAGCGCAGAGCATATTCCAACTCTTTCTCGCTTGGATTGATTATTAGGAGACCTGCTCCACTTCCCTCTTTTGAAGAAGACCCGTCTACATATAAGATCCAACCCTGTGTTGGAGGATGGTCTTCCTCGACAGATATCCCTTTGGCCAAGAAGTCTGCCAAAGCTTGAGCCTTGATGGAAGTGCGTGGTTTATACTCAATATCATACTCAGCAAGCTCCATAGCCCACTTAGCAGCTCGGCCAGATATGTCCGGCCGGGACAAGATTTTCTTCAAAGGCTGGTCTGTCACCACTATTATAGGATGGACTTGGAGATAAGGTCGGAATTTCCTTGCTGCCACTATCAGTGCTAAGATTATTTTTTCTGCATTGGGATAACGCACTTCGGCCCCATGCAGAATCTTACTGGCAAAATATATGGGTCTCTGCATGGTGTCCTACTCCCTGAGCAAAATTGCACTTACTGCCTCATGGCAAGTTGACAAGTAAACGTACAAGACCTCCCTAGGAAGAGGGGATGTCAGCATTGGCACCTCGGCCAAGTGTGCTTTCAAATCATCAAATGCCTTCTCGCACTGGTCATCCCAGAGGAAAGCGGTTTGTTTCTTCAAAATCTGGAAGAAAGGAAGTGATCTTTCAGCGGATCTAGACAGAAATCTGCTTAAGGCGGCAATCCTGCCTGTCAATCTTTGAACCTCTTTAACGTTCCGAGGTGGGTGCATATCCTTTAAGGCCTCAACCTTGGTCGGGTTAGCTTGCACACCCTCCTTAGAGACCATGTATCCGAGAAATTTCCCTGTGCGTACTCTGAAAGTACACTTCTTCGGATTCAATCTCATGTGTGCGTCCTTCAAAATGACAAATATCTCCCGCAGATTCTGAATATACTGACCAAGAGACCTGCTCTTGATGAGCATATCATCTATATACACCTCCATAATTCGGCCAATCTGTTCTCGGAACAGGGAGTTGACTAAGTGCTGGTACGTAGCTCTAGCATTTTTTAGTCCAAAGGGCATGCTAACATAACAGTAAGTACCTGACTCTGTAATAAAGGAGGTCTTCTCTTGATCCTACTTTGTCATCATGATCTGGTGGTGGCCTTTGAAGGCATCAAGAAAATCAAAGACCTTATAACCCAAAGTAGAGTCTACCAACCTGTCAATTTTTGATAAGGGGTAACAGCCTTTCGGGCATGCCTTATTTAGGTCAGTATAATCAACGCACATTCTCCATGTCTTGTCGGGTTTGGGAACCACGACGGGGTTGGCCAACCATACCGGATACAGGACCTCTACAATAAACTTTGCTGCAAGGAGTTTTTTGACCTCCTCTGCTATCATCTTATTTCTTTCAGGAGCGAAATTCCTCTTCTTCTACTTAATGGGCCTTATCTGAGGATCAACATTAAGCCGATGCTCGGCTAAGGCATTTGGGATCCCAGGCATGTCCTCCACTGTCCATGCAAAAATCACTGCGAACTCCCTCAATAAACTTTGGAGCTGAGCCAACGTCTCGGCAGGCATCCACGTTCCAATCTTTATGGTGTTGTCTGGCCGAAATGGATCTAGGATGAACTCCTGCACCGCATCATCTGAGTGCAGGCGTTCCTCAGCTGGGGGAATCAGGTCATTCAGGTTGACCTGCTGGACGGTCCCACTCCCCATAGCGGCCACGGCATAACAGCTCTGTGCTGCTTGAATATCCCCTTGAAGTGTAACCACCCCCGCTGGAGTGGGAAATTTCATGCTAACATGTAAAGGGGAAACTAATGCTTCCAAAGCCACCAAGGCTGGTCGGCCCAACAAAATATTATATGCCGACCTCTCCTTGATCACTATAAAATCCATCCACAAACAACGATACGCTGGCGGCTTTCCGAAGCTGACGCTGAGAGTAATCAGGCCAGCCGGCCTAACTGCTGTGCCAGTGAACCCGTACAAGGATGAGGTGACCGGCATCAATAAGGAATCTGTCAATCCTAATTGTTTGTAGACACTGTAGTACATCACGTTTACCGCACTACCAATATCCACGTACACCCTGCGTATCTCCATAATGCTGTCTGGAGCTAAGTGTATACACAAATTTACTACTAGACCCGTGTTATTAGAGCCTAACGGAATCATGTCCTCTGGTCCGTAGACCAACTCTCGAGCTAACCTCCTCTTCTTGGCGAGGGTTCCAGATGGAGTCCCCGACGAACTGGGATATTCTGGGGCTTTTTGAGGTGGCCCTCCTGCGATAGTGTATATAACAGAATTGACTTGAGGCTGCGCTGCAGCTTCACGTCTGCCTCGGTCCTCGTCATCGTCCGACCTGGGACGCCGAGGTGGGGTCTCAGGTCGACATTTATCTTTCTGAGGACTTTCACGAAAGTCCAAGAAATTGTGAAGGCGTGAGCGTGGATCATAAAACTGCTTCAGATGCCCTTGCTCAATCAACTTTCGAATTGCTTGAGCTAACTACCGGCAATCCTCTGTGTTGTGGTCGACATCCCGATGATAGCGACAATACAACTTAGGATCCCTCTTATCTCTGGGACCTGACAGGGGTTTAGGGTCCGTCGTCAGTCCGTATTTCTCCATCACAGTCAAGATTCTCTCTTTGGAGGCTAAAAGGGGCAGACCTTCCCTGCCTCGTTTACCTCGGCCACCTAAGCAATCAAACGCACTGCGTCGATCCTGGTCTTTTCCCTCACGTCGGTCCCCCTTTAAGCTGGAACGGGCTTCTTGCCGAGAACTCTACACAGCTTCTTTCTTCAATCGATTTGCCTCTTCACCTCGGGTAAACTGGTGGGCCTTCTCCAAGCATTCCCTTAACGTGGTAGGCCCTTCTTCGGCCAGCTGGGAGAAGAGGCGGCCTGCTCGGAGGCCATTGATGAAGGCGGCTGCTTTTATCCCTTCATTTCGGTCATTGACCTGCAGTGATTCATCTGAAAAGCGTTGCATGTATTTCAACACTGATTCCTTGGGACCCTGTCTCAAGGTCATTAAGTGTGAGGAATTTTTAATAAAAGGCTCACCAGATACAAATTGAGATTTGAATTTTTGCGCCAGTTGTCTAAAGGACTCCACTGATTGTGGGGGGGGCTCCTGAAACCATCTCCTGGCTTTTTCCCATAAGTACATAGGACACGTTTTGCATCGTAGCGGATCAGGGATATTTTTCAAACTCATAGCTGTCTGAAATTGAAAGAGATGATCAGTGGGATCTGAGGTTCCATCGTAAGTATCCATCTTAGGCACCTTAAAGTTGTCTGGTGCCAAGTACTCCGCAATGTCCCACGAAAATGGACTCTCTTGGATTACCCTCATATACTCTAGCTTAGGTTCTCCAGGATGGCTCCTCGGTCTGGGTCAATCCTCGACCTCTTGCCTCACACTTTTAAAGGATTGAGGCATTATGCCAAGGCGCTGCCTAGGCAAAGGCACTGACTCCACAGTCGGGGCTCTAACCCTACCCCATCTGGCGTCTGCCATGAGCCCTTGGGGGCCATGAGAGGATTGCTGCTGAGTCATTTCCTTTGGATTGAAAGGGAAGAGATCTTTGTCCATGTCCTCAGCCTCAGAGCGTTTTCCCTTGAGCCGCTCCACCACGGCCTCAAACACTTCTAAGTTCTCAGCCCCATACTTCATGGCCTTATTCCGCTCATCAACCGTCACTGCTAGTGCCCTTTTCGTACCAAGTTTAGGCCCTCTGGAATCCTGTCCAGGATGACCAGAATGAGTATCTCTGCGACGATGAGGATTAGAGGACTCCCCCAATCCTTCTCATGGAGCTCTTCCCATCACAACTAAAACTTTAACAGTGTACCTACGACAACTTGTATGTCGAAGGTCGGGATCCTTCCTCTAGCGCCAATTTGATGATGTTAGATCTATCACCTAGTAATATGTGGGGGGTTACGCCGTTAACTCTCCGTCAGTTGTCTACAGTGGACTGTCAGCCGACCTGCACATGGAACAAGGTCAGAGGACCCGGGATCTATGGCCCCGGGTAATACCCTCCGACGCCCAAGTCAGTGGAGGCCATTTATGGAGAGGTTTACATACTGGTAATAGTTTGTATATAGGAGGTTTTCTGGTAAACCTGGATGTTTTCACCGTGGGGAAGATGAGTTAAAGTTGTAATTAGTCAGTTTTCACTTGCCCTTCTCTCTCCTGTTTTTTGCCTTTTATATGGCTGCCTGGGCCAATGCATGGGCAGAGTCCATAAATCGTGACATTCAAGGAGGTCACAAGGATGACTCTTACTCTTGCATGCTCGCCAAGTGGCACCTGTGCTGAGCTGAGTAAGCTAACTTGGGACACCTGGCTAGGAGTTTCACCTAATAGAATTACCCAGGGTAAACTTCTGGAGCCGAGGCTAAGCCTTCCATAGATAATTAGAAGAGCCCGTTGGCCTGGGCCGTGGGCTCGGCTTGCTGAGACGTAAGTGGCCGACTTTAGAGAGCATATGTCGGCCTATCATGATGATCGCAGTTGACATCACAAGCGTGGCCTGCGATCGTCGGCCGAGATGGAGCTCAGACCGAGATGTGGCCTTTGGGCCGAGGTGCACTGTGGCCGTTTGGCCGAGATGGAGCTGAAGCCGAGATGTGGCCTTTGGGCCGAGGTGCACTATGGCCGTTTGGCCGAGATGTGGCCTTTGGGCCGAGGTGCGCTGTGGCCGTTTGGCCGAGATGGAGCTGAGGCCGAGCTGAGATGAATCATTTGTAAATACATGACCTTGCCGAGCTTTGTGCCGACCTGCGGGACTATGCCCATATCCTACCGTTGGTTGTTGTTGACTAACAGGTTGTATTTTTTGGTTCATCAAAGCTTTTTCTTATAAAAAAAAATAATTCACACATGACCACTTGAGAGACAAAGTGGAACATATTTTTCGTGACAACCCTCTCAAAATAGTGGAACTTGAGAGGATGAAATCTTGAACTATGAAACTTCATATTCTTTGATGAGGGAGTGGGTTCTCCCCCATCTGTACCAGAGGCCCCTTAGCCAGGTGGGATGTAAATCCAGTGATGTGTTTCACCGGCAGCCCTGCAAAGGTAGAGGACACACGAGACTCAGTCAGCCCAGAGGCAATCCTTGTAATATTTCAATAAGGATTGTCTCCATACGGATTCGAACTCGGGACGTCAGGGTTTTAGCCCCAATCATCTTTGCCACTTACCACTGGACTATGCCCCTGGGGCTGAAACTTCATATTCTATTTCTTTGTGGTATTTTTCACGGTATAAACGAACCAGTAATGACTATTGAAATTGTTCAAATCATAAAGCTACAAAATTATATAGGCATCACGTAAAGATTACGATGTACTCCTTCCATCTAAAAAATATTACCATAGTTTCGTCTAAAATATAATTTAAGAAAACCATATTCTTTTGGTCATATAAAACCTTTAGTTGGTTACTTGACGTAAAATAAAAAAAAAACCCTATAAATGTTAATTGAAATGGTAGCACAGAAACTTTGACTAAATAGAAATATTTTTGTAGCAAGTCAATAGAGAAAAAAAAGCCAATATTTTTGGAAGGAAATTGACTAAGTCACATATAAAATGTTGAAAATGTTAGACTCTTTACATCAATCTTTCTTCGAACTAATTAGAAGTGTGGAAAAGTTGTTGACCATAATAATAATTAAAATTATAAGTTGGTTATACGTTTCTGTGTCTCGAACGGCCAGAAGCAAACTCTTACAGTAGAGTTTAACATATATTTTAAGAAAAACAAAATGATTAATACGGAGTATTATATTTAGTGGCAGATATAATTACATTAAAATACCAGTCAAAGAAAATTTTTACTTTGTCCTGACTCTTCTTTCAGTAAAAATAAAATAAGAAAGTTGGGAAAAAAAATCATTTCCAACGTGTCTCTTGTACAGACTCATGAAACTTGCTACTGGAATTTTGTCTTTATTCTTCTTTTTTGGAAATAAAAATGAATAAGAAAGGGATGGAGAGTTAAATTCCAAAATTTTCTTATAGAAATGCATGAAGCTTGCCGTTGGGCATTGGGTTGACAGAAAGTGTGCAGTCAGACAAAAAGTTTCTTTTAAACATTTAAGCTGGAGGAAATTTCTTTATATTTTAATGGCCACGCGTTTGTGATCATAATAGCCTGTGAAATATTAATAATCGTATATTCGTAAATGGCAATACATAACAAGCCATTTAGTCATGTGACAAGAAAAATATAGTATCTAATTTCTCGTGTTAAGAAAAAAAAATTTGAAGTCGTATTGCATATAAGAACATACCTTATCCGTATCTAAAGTTAACTTACATTAATTACTTTTAGGTAAGTGAATATGAGGTTAAAAAAGCTAACATTATTGATGTAATATTTTTAGTTATATCAACAACAACAACAACCATCATGCCCAATAATATTCTAACAAAAGCAAAAGATATCACTACGATTTGAGGAAGATGAGAGACAGATAAACAATACCTTCATCCTAAGGAATAGGGAATTTGCTTCCAGTGAGACCTCAGCTCTATATGTACATACGTAGATGACACAATAATAGGACTATGGTGTGCTAGTGTGCTACTGTAGCGCCCCGCTCCCGAGCCCTAATATCGGAAACAGTGCACCCGCCGTATCTCACTAAGGAGAATACAAAGCGTCGAATCAATCTCTTACTTGTCAAAAATGACGTAGAAATTTTTTTCGCGGAAACGTAAACCATATCATATATTAAACTCCAATAACCGTCATTACATTACTAAATAAAAATTCTGGAAATAAAATAGTAAAGTAGTATATGGAAAATCCTCAAAATATAAATAAGAACAAAACAGCTGCAGAGTCCCCTCATATCCTTGCCGCAGCTCTCAACCAGCCCACTCTGCTATGTTCGTCCCGTCCTCAATGAAGATGTGCTCGTAGTCCTCATCCGGTTCACTTGGGAAGTAGGGGTGAGTGACAGAAATCACCCAGTAGATGCCCGCCTCAAACAAATACAAAACGTACATACCGAAATGATATAGCCACATAGCACATAAACATGGTATAACACATAGCACATAAATATAAGATAACATGCATAAGATAAAGTAAATACGGTAAGTAAAGCACTCCACATAAAAATACGCAAGTACGTGATGCATGCTCAATTAACGTGTCACACGCAACAAGAATCATGTCATGCAATATGCCCTAGACCTATATGCAATGCATGATCCCGGGATTGACTGGATGCCTGTAGCCCGAACACTACAATCCACCCTTGCGGATGCCCGTGGCCCGTACACCACGATCCACTCCAACCGATACTCGTGGCCCGTACACCACGATCCACCATAACCAAATATCCATGGCCCGTACACCATGATTCATCATAATCACATACTCATGGCCCGTACACCATGGTCTACTCCACTCGAGCGTCTGAGACCCGTACATCTCAGCCCACTCCCAATACAATGCACGTGCCATGAATGCAACAACAAAATCGCCTGGGCCCATACGCCCATCCTCACCAACTCCGGCACTCAACACTAGTCGTCTGGGGCTCGTACGCCCATCCTCACCATCTCCGGCGCTCAATCTTTGGCTTCATAATATTTACGAATATTGGAAAGTGGTTATTTAGCATTCCTTTTATTTTTCCTTAACTTGTATTAATTTTCTAGAATTTTCTACTAATTTTCTCTTATTTAATTCTATTTATTACTAATTATTATTAATTACTTATATTTATCAAAATTCAGAAATTAAGTGAAAATAATTTAATTTTGACCTTTTATATTTTCTGGAATTTATTTGAAATTTTCTGATTTTAATTATATTTTTTTGATATTTAAAATGATTTATTTACTATTTTCTAATTTCCAGAAATCATTTAATTAAAATTAAAATATTATTTTCATTATTGGCCAGGTCAGACCCGGCCCGCTATTATCCTCCGGCCCGGCCTGCGGTTCCAGGCCTGCTCCGTTTCCCCCCCTTTATTTATATATATATGTTTTTTTATATATATTGCGTTGTTGGGCCGGCCTGCCTTCGGGTCCGGCCCGGCCCGTTATATTTTTTTTAATATAAATACATATTGGGCCTGGTCCTGCATTCGTGGCCCGTTAAGACCCGGCCCGGTCCACTGCGCTACAAGCCAGCCCGATCTGCTACCTTTTCTTTTTTTTGTTTTTCCTCAGCTGGCACGTGCAACACACGTCCGGTGCGTGAGGCCCACTCTCGGCCGCTTCCGGCGGCGCGTGTGGCCCACGCACCACCCTAACGACTGACTTTTCGTTCCCCGATTCAAATTTTCTCTATTTCCAGACTATATGAAATTATTCCAAGGCCAAAACGAAATTTTAAACATTCCTAACTATGTAATCCCTAATCTTTTGATTTGATTCAAGAGTATTCTTGCCCTAATCCAATCATACCATCAAATTCATATTCATACGAGTACATAGCAGCAATTAAACAGTTACCTCATGCTTTTCCAAATATAAACGAATACAACTCAGTAATTCAAACAAATAAAAACAAAGAATCACATAAAATATATCATCTAAGCATGCAAGGATCGTACCCATTTGAGGGGGAAGAGGCACCTACCTTAAACTCGTGGATTAGAGATGAAAATCAAGAACACTTGGGTGATTCTTGGCTAGCCCTTTTTTTCCTCCTTCTCCCTCTACACGTTTCTTCCTCCCCTTTTTCTATTGCCTCTGCCGTTTTCTTTTACTTGGGAAGGGGAGATTGTGATATTTATTTAATTGGGGATGGGTTTATGGTTGATGTAAGATTAGGTTTAGGAATTATAATTTAAATTTTAAAGCTTAACCAAAATAACCCCCCTCCCTTATCTCTTTCCGTATGCACACACGCACGTTTCCTTCTTTTTCCTTTTTACTTATTTATTTATTTGTTATCTTTTTTTTCTTTTAACTATTTCCTTTACGCATATATATATATATATATATATATATATATATATATATTATTCTATATTTTCTATTTTTTTTTCTTCTTTTTTTTGAATTTCAGGATGTAACATCCTGCCCACCTTACAAAAAGTTTCGTCCTCGAAACTTGACGTACCGTATTCGAAAAGCCGTGGATATCTTTCTCGCATTTGCTCCTCAAGCTCCCAAGTCGCCTCGCGCTTGGTGTGATTGGTTCACTGTACTTTAACATAAGGGATGACTCGGTGTCTCAACACTTGGTCCTTACGATCCACTATCCTGATGGGGGTCTCCTCATATGTAACGTTCGGTCGAATCCTCAACGGTGGCGCATCTAGAACATGGCTTGGGTCCGGAACATATTTCCTCAACTGAGAAACATGAAATATGTTATGAACCTGAGCCAAGGCAGGGGGTAATGCTAATCGGTAGGCCAGCGTACCAACCCTCTCGAGTACCTCATAAGGACCAATGTAGCGAGGCTTCAGTTTACCTTTTATACCGAATCGCGAAACCCCCTTTGTAGGTGACACTCTCAAGTAAACCTTCTCGCCCACGTCAAATTCTAGTGGACGTCGTTTCGAATCGGCCCGGCTCTTGCTTCTGTCTTGAGCAACCTTTAGTCTATCTCGTATCAACTTTACTTTCTCTCTAGTCTGCTCAACCAACTTAGGGCCGGTAATAACACGCTCGCCAACCTCGTCCCAATGAACAGGAGACCTGCACTTACGTCCATAGAGCGCCTCAAAGGGTGCCATACTGATGGCACTATGGTGACTGTTGTTGTAAGAGAACTCAATGAGCTTGATCATACTGTCCCAGTTCTCCTTGAAGTCCAATACGCACGCTCTCAACATGTCCTCTAAGGTCTGAATGGTCCTCTCAGACTGCCCGTCTGTCTGTGGATGGAAAGCGGTACTCAGTCGTAGCTCCGTCCCCAACCTTTTTTGACAAGCTGACCAAAAACAAGAGGTGAACTTCGAATCACGGTCTGAGACGATACTGACTGGGACTCCATGTAGGCTAACAATATCATCAATATATAACGCCACTAGTCTTTCCACGGTCACATCACTAGGCACGGGTAGGAAGTGAGCAGTCTTCGTCAATCGATCAACAATCACCCAGATCATGTCGTTACCGTTTCTTGTTTTAGGAAGTCCTGCTACAAAGTCCATCGTCACATGCTCCCACTTCCACTCCGGTATCTCTAACGGCAACATCAAACCTCCCGGCCTCTGATGCTCTGCCTTAACCTGCTGACAAACGAGGCATCTCTCAATGAACTCAGCAATGTGTCTTTTCATCCCACTCCACCAGTAGTGTTTCTTTAGATCATTATACATCTTCGTAGCACCGGGGTGGATCGACAACTTCGAATTGTGTGCCTCCTTCAGCAATTCCCTCCTTAGCTCCTCATCATCCGGCACGCACAACCTTCCTTGGTACCAAATACTGCCATCGTCATGTATTTGGAAGCCCTCAATTAGGTTGGTCAACATCCTCTCTCGGATATCACTAAGCGTCACATCCTCCTTTTGCGCCTCCTTGATTCGCTCAACCAGAGATGGTGTAATGACTAAGGCCGCCAGAACGTTAGCAGTGGAATCAACAATGTTGAGATCAAACTCTGTCATCTCTTTCTCTAATGGTGTCTGTCTGGCGTGATTAGACTTTCTACTCAAGGCATCAGCAACTCGGTTTGCCTTTCCCGGATGATAACTAATGGTCAGGTCGTAGTCCTTCAGTAGCTCAAGCCATCTCCTCTGACGCATATTCAACTCTTTCTGTGTGAACAAATATTTCAAGCTCTTATGATCGGTAAAGACTTCGCACTTCACACCATATAAGTAATGACGCCAAATCTTTAGCGCAAACACCACCGTTGCTAACTCCAGATCATGGGTCGGGTAATTTTGCTCATATTGCTTCAACTGCCTCGATGCGTATGCGATAACCCTACCTCCTTGCATTAGCACGCATCCTGCGACGAAAGTGTTAGGCTAAAGTTAATATGTACATAATGGTAATTTAAAATTTTTATATACATATACCTAGCCCATTCTTCGAGGCGTCGCTGTAGATGACAAATCCTTCAGTGCCGGAGGGTTGCGCCAACACTGGTGCAGTCGTCAATTTCTGCTTCAACTCTGTAAAGCTTTTCTCACACTCGGAGGTCCATACAAACTTAGTCTTTTTCTGAGTCAATCGACTCAGTGGTGCTGCAATCCTCGAAAATCCCTCCACAAACTTGCGATAATAACCGGCAAGGCCAAGAAAGCTGCGTACCTCAGTGAGTTAGTAGGTCGTGACCATTCCGTGATCGCCTCTATCTTCTTTGGGTCAACCGAAATACCTTCCTCAGAAATTACGTGGCCCAAGAAGGTCACACTCTTCAACCAGAATTCGCACTTACTGAACTTAGCGTACAACTTCTTCTTTCTGAGAGTCTCCAATACCTCCCGCAAGTGTTCAGCATGAGTCTCCTCATTAGGCGAGTACACCAAGATGTCGTCGATGAGCACCACCACAAAATGGTCCAACTGCTCCCTGAATACTGTGTTCATCAGATCCATGAAAGCTGCAGATGCATTCGTCAGTCCAAAGGGCATTACAAGAAACTCGTAGTGCCCATATCGAGTGCGGAACACAGTCTTTGCTATGTCTTCTGTCTTAATCCTTAGCTGATGGTAGCCTGATCGCAGGTCAATCTTCGAGAATACCCTGGCACCCTGCACGCAATTTTCGTTGTACACCAGTTGATATACCAAATAACCGAATTCACAACGATTTATTAAAGACATTACCTTCAATTGATCAAATAGGTTGTCGATCCCGGTAGTGGGTATTTGTTCTTTATCGTGATCTTTTTCAGCTCACGATAGTCGATACATAGCCTTATAGTATCGTCTTTCTTCTTCACAAATAATACTGGTGCGCCCCAGGGCGAAACACTCGGCCTGATGAATTTTCTGTCCAGTAGCTCCTGCAACTGCTCCTTAAGTTCTTTTAACTCTGCTGGTGCCATCCTATATGGTGCCTTCGAGATCGGCTCGGCTCCAGGTACGAGATCGATCTCGAACTCCACTTCTCTACTCGATGGCAAACCTGGTAACTCATCCGGAAAGACATCCTTAAAATCTCGTACCACTGGAATATCCTCAATCGATGGCATCTCAGCACTGGCATTTAGAGCATACACAAGAAAATCCTCGGCTCCTTTCTTTAACGCCCGAGAAGCCTGTGTTGCGGTAATATAGATTTTCCTGGAGGACTTCTTCAATTTGACATCCCCTTGGAAGATGGTCTCTCTCTTATCTAGTGTCTGCATACTGACCTGTCTCTGGTAGCAGTCGATGTTAGCACTGTATTTCGCCATGAAATCCATGCCCAGAATAATATCGAAATCTTGCATCTGGATCAGAATCAGAGTGGCGGAGAACTCAAGCTCATTAATCTCCAACGGGCAATCCTTGTACTGATAATGAGATACTAACACTTGATCTCCAGCGGCTTGAACACGATATGGAATCTCTAGCCGTTTTGGTAGGATACCTAGGTTCTTGGCAAATCTCCTAGCAACGAATGAGTGGCTAGCACCACTATCGAATAGGACGTATGCTGGGACTTGGTTAATTAATATTTCCCCTAACAGGTTCATAGTTATTCACATAGCACAAATCATCAAAACAAAGAGAAAATATATGTTTAAGATTTTAAAATAATAATTGCTTAAATTTAAACGTACCGGTGACTACGTCTCCGACCTCTTGTAGCTCAGCGTCTGTCATGACATGCACTCGAGCGTTGGTCTTTCCTTTTCCTCTCTGTTGCGTCTGAACCTGTGGCAGAGGTGCTTGTGCCGGTGTAGGGCACTCTCTAGCGTAATGCCCTTGTTTGCCGCAATTGTAGCAAACCTGTTGAGCTCTCCAACACAGTCCCGTATGGGGACGACCACACTGAGCACATGCTGGGGGTGGCGGTCCAACCGTCCTGAGTGGCTACGCTGCCGTCACTGTAGCACCCTCGATCATGAGTGGCCGAGTCGCCGATCCCTGCCCCTGCTGTGGTGGCCTGGAGAATCGCCCGGTCGGATGTCGGCGTGGAATCTTTAACCATCTCCCTGATCTCCCTGAACGGAACTTCTCTCACGATCTCTTGGCCCTGTCGGCCGATGTAACCCTCGTGAGGTCACCCTCGACCTTACGACACACCTCTAACAATCCCTCAAAAGTGGTAGGCTGGGCACATATGATCAGCGATTGAATGCGTGAGCTCAAACCCGTCTCGAATTTCAACATCTTCGCCTTCTCGTCGTCCATGATGGCGGCATGTGTCTCCCAAGCGCATGGAATCTCTCAGAATACTGATCAACAGTCATGGACCCCTGGGTCAGGAGCTGAAACTCTGTCATCCTCCTCTGAATGGCACTCTCAGGAACGTAGTGCCTCTGGTACTCCTCCCTAAACTGGGCCCAAGTCGGCGGTATGGTCGGTCTGCGTATCACACCCTGCCACCATCGCTCTGCGTCGCCCTCCAAGAATGGTACCACCACATCTACCTTCAGGTCATCCGGAACCTCTAACAACCTCAACTGCTCAGATACGTTCTTGAGCCAAATCTCTGCCTCCTCTGGTTGGGTGGTACCCCTGAACATAGGTATCCGGGAGTGCTGCATCTCCCGGTAAAAGAATCGAAGCCCCTGGGGTGGTGGTGGTGGTGGTGGTGGCAGCGGTTGCTGCTGCAGTTGCTGCAGTTGCTCCTGCTGTTGTTGCAAGTGAGCCATCTGAACCTACTGCTGGGCCACCAAGGCAGTCAGAGTGGCAAGCGTATCTGCCAGTACTTGGGGAATGGCCTCCTGACCCTGCAGATCATCGCCGTTATTACCAGCCGGATCACGTCGTGGAGGCATTTCTGAAATCCAAGTTCATGAGACGAAATCAAATTAGTCAATAAGAAGTTGAACGGTGGAATGTGGACAAATCGAATATTCAAACAAGGAAAGCTCACCATCGGCACACACCTCTCATAACCCGATCATAACTTAGGTCTAAAATCATTCCTTAAGTCTACTTTGTTTATTAGGGGTAGAATCGTAGCTTATGTCTAAGTGTTCTAATTAATCCTGCGTTTCCGAGGCGGATCTGAAGCCTGGTCTCTAATACCACCTGTAGTGCCCGCTCCCGAGCCCTAACATCGGGAACAGTGCACCCACCGTATCTCACTAAGGCGAATACAAAGCGTCGAACCAATCTCTTACTTGTCAAAAATGACATAGAAATTTTTTTCGCGGAAACGTAAACCATATCATATTTAAACTCCAATAACCGTCATTACATTGCTAAATAAAAATTCTGGAAATAAAATAGTAAAGTAGTATGTGGAAAATCCTCAAAATATAAATAAGAACAAAACAGCTGCAGAGTCCCCTCATATCCTAGCCGCAGCTCTCAACCAGCCCACTCTGCTATGTCCATCCCGTCCTCAATGAAGATATGCTCGTAGTCCTCATCCGGCTCACCTGGGAAGTAGGGGTGAGTGACAGAAATCACCCAGTAGATACCCGCATCAAACAAATACAAAACGTACATACCGAAATGATATAGCCACATAGCACATAAACATGGTATAACACATAGCACATAAATATAAGATAACATGCATAAGATAAAGTAAATGCGGTAAATAAAGCACTCAACATAAAAATACGCAAGTACGTGATGCATGCTCAATTAACATGTCACACGCAACAAGAATCATGTCATGCAATATGCCCTAGACCTATATGCAATGCATGATCCCGGGATTGACTGGATGCCTGTAGCACGTACACTACAATCCACCCTTGCGGATGCCCGTGGCCCGTACACCACGATCCACCCCAACCGATGCCCGTGGCCCGTACACCACGATCCACCATAACCAAATATCCATGGCCCGTACACCATGATCCATCATAATCACATACTCATGGCCCGTACACCATGGTCCACTCTACTCGAGCGTCTGAGACCCGTACATCTCAGCCCACTCCCAATGCAATGCACGTGCCATGAATTCAACAACAAAATCGCCTGGGCCCGTACGCCCATCCTCACCAACTCCGGCACTCAACACTAGTCGTCTGGGGCCCGTACGTCCATCCTCACCATCTCCGGTGCTCAATCTTTGGCTTCATAATATTTACGAATATTGGAAAGTGGTTATTTAGCATTCTTTTTATTTTTCCTTAGCTTGTATTAATTTTTTAGAATTTTCTACTAATTTTCTCTTATTTAATTCTATTTATTACTAATTATTCTTAATTACTTACATTTATCAAAATTCAGAAATTAAATGAAAATAATTTAATTTTGACCTTTTATATTTTCTAGAATTTATTTGGAATTTTCTGATATTTAATTATATTTTTCTGATATTTAAAATGATTTATTTACTATTTTCTAATTTCCAGAAATCATTTAATTAAAATTAAAATATTATTTTCATTATTGGCCGGGTCTGACCCGGCCCGCTATTATCCTCCTGCCCGGCCTGCGGTTCCAGGCCTGCTCCGTTTCCCCCCCTTTATTTATATATATATGTTTTTTTATATATATATTGCGTTGTTGGGCCGGCCTGCCTTCGGGTCCGGCCAGGCCCGTTATATATTTTTTTTAATATAAATACATATTAGGCCTGGTCCTGCAGCCGTGGCCTGTTAAGACCCGGCCCGGTCCGCTGCGCTACAGGCCAGCCCGATCCGCTACCTTATCTTTTTTTTTGTTTTTCCTCAGCTGGCGCGTGCAACACACGTCCGGCGCGTGAGGCCCACTCTCGGCCGCTTCCGGCGGCGCGTGTGGCCCACGCGCCACCCTCCCGACCGAGTTTTCGTTCCCCGATTTAATTTTTCTCTATTTCCAGACTATATGAAATTATTCCAAGGCCAAAACGAAATTTTAAACATTCCTAACTATGTAATCCCTAATCTTTTGAGTTGATTCAAGAGTATTCTTGCCCTAATCCAATCATACCATCAAATTCATATTCATACGAGTACATAGCAGCAATTAAACAGTTACCTCATGCTTTTCCAAATATAAACGAATACAACTCAGTAATTCAAACAAATAAAAACAAAAAATCACATAAAATATATCATCTAAGCATGCAAGGATCGTACCCACTTGATGGGGAAGAGGCACCTACCTTAAACGCGTGGATTAGAGATGAAAATCAAGAACACTTGGGTGATTCTTTGCTAGCCCTTTTTTTCCTCCTTTTCTCTCTACACGTTTCTTCCTCCCTTTTTTCTATTGCCTGTGCCGTTTTCTTTTACTTGGGAAGGGGAGATTGTGATATTTATTTAATTGGGGATGGGTTTAGGGTTGATTTAAGATTAGGTTTAGGAATTATAATTTAAATTTTAAAGCTTAACCAAAATAACCCCCCCCCCCTCCCTTATCTCTTTCCATATTATGCACACACGCACGTTTCCTTCTTTTTCCTTTTTACTTATTTATTTATTTGTTATCTTTTTTTTTCTTTTAACTATTTCCTTTACGCATACATATATATATATATATATATATATATATATATATATATTATTCTATATTTCCTATTTTCTTTTTCTTCTTTTTTTTTGAATTTCAGGATGTAACATCTACTAAAGGAATTTAGTAAACACAAATAAAAAACTTCCGCTATTAAATTAGTCATAAGTGTGTATATGCACAAATAATATCGCTCGACTTAAATCTTAAACATGATAATGGTATAGAAAATGACTACTAACTAGACCAAGTGTCATCTCGTAAAACCACCTCTTCAACCTATTACATAAAGTGTTTTATGTACAAAGAGAGTCACCTTTAGAGTCCTTTCTTATGAATTTTTGGTGGATTGAGCAAGTATTGTGTCGTATTAAAAGAGTGGATTATGGTAGAGAAATAATAATAATTTGGAGAAGAGATGCTACATTAGAAAGAGACTATTTTCAAGTGGTTAACTATTTTCTAGTAAAAAATGTGTCACCAAAACTCAAGCTTCGAGATCTTTACTGGAGTTACAAAAGATTTTGGAATAGTATTTTCATTTTTTTTGTTTTCTATTTGATGTAAGCAAATTTGAAATTTTTTTTGATTTATCATTATATATAAATACAAAATATTAAATATACTACTTGTTTTTATCTTTTTAATGCGTTTTTTTACTATGATATAATCAGTTTTTAAAAAATCTCATTAATTTATGGGAAAAAAATCGGCATAACAAATTAGGAGAACAAACGGACATTTACCGTTTTACGTTTTATTTATTTTTTTTATCATAGTGTTGGTGCACGGACTATCACGCGTTTATTTTGCATAGAAAAGGTTAGTCTCCCACTTTTAAGGGCTTATAGTTCAAATAGATTTATGAATGATATAAGATAGTACTACAAAAGCACAGTGGATGGAAAATTTTTAAAATACGTTAAAGCCGTCAAGACTAGAACTTGTAATCTTGAAACATGTTACTATCTTAGTATCACCAGAGCTACGCCATGTCACAGCCACACATTTGTTTCACAGCTAAAGAAAGTTCCAAAAGTTATTACACTTTTCCTTTCTTTTTTGCTTTTTACATTAAAGGAAAAGTTTGTTATTTACTCCATCCGTCACATAAATATCGTCCTACTTTTTAAGTATTTTGTTTTGTATCAATAATATTATTTATTTTCACAAAATTAAAATATACTACTAGTCAAAGTTTTCGTATTACTATCTCAATTAACACTTATATGATTTTTGTAATTTACCTCAGTTAATCAACTAAAGATGGAATAAGAATAGTCATCAAATTAATTTTACTTTCTTAAAATATGCTCAATTCAAACTAACACAATGGTTTTGAGTCCAATGGAGCATAACGTATTTTATCAGGACATAATTTTGTTGTAAAAGAAAGTGTAATAAACAATATTCTTGCTATAAAAAATAAAAAAGGAGTAGGGCTTATAGTAATTGGTCGGGCATTTATACACCTTCTTGGTGAAGTGCTGGTATATTCTGCTATGGTAATTCCTCTTACTGACGGATTAAATTTAATTTAAGACCTAAAATCTATATTGAGAAACAAATCACACACCACGTGAAATATTCGGTGAACATGATATATACATATGTGTGGGTATATATATATATATATAATATATATATATATATATACACACACACGTATATATATACACACACACTCACACTAGTTCAGTGAAAAAATATCATGTTGTTGTAATAAAGGCAAGTTAGACATTCTCCATAAGGATTGGAATCGTGTCAGTCGCTTATTTGAATCATTTATAAGTTTGCTGAATAACGGAAGTTATAAAAGTTAATAAAACACATTATTCGATTTGCATGAATCTACAAAGTCATAAGAAATAAGGGATTTTACAAATGTGAATTCAGCCTACATGTACATTGATACTAGAATCTCCTACTTTATTTTTTTTACTTTGTAAATCTCTCTCTCATTTTTTTAAAGTAAAATTTGTTATAATAGTTTGTAAAGGTAAGGGGATGAAGAATGAAGATGAATTGGTGTTGGAATAAGCAAGAATAGTTTGATTCATAACTTTGATCGATCCATGTCTCAAATGGATAGATCCATGTGGCTTGAAAACAAAGTTGAGTATTCTGCCGGACGGACATAGATCGATCCATCGATCGATCGATGTACCCTGAGTGCAGAGTTGAAACTTTCGATCCAACATAGACATATAGATCGATCTAAGTGACTTCGATCGATCGATGTGACATATCGCAGTGGTCTTGGAGCTTACTGTGAGACATCGATCGACGACATCGATCGATCGATATGCCAACAGAAGTGTCTTTTCATGTAGAATCACAATTTATGCACCAAGGGACATACACAATCGCCATGCAACGGCAAGAAACGTCTGAATGGAGTTTGAGAGCTTATAAGTACGCTATCACAATCCATTTTTCAATTTTATTTTTGTTCTTGAAAGTTCATTGAATCTCTATTCTTTTGCTGAGAGCAAGAGATTGTTGACTGTTGTATCTTAGGAGGAAGTTTGCTTATAACCCTGCAGCAACTAATTGAGGCAAATATTCCTTACGGAAAGTGATTCTCACGTCTCAAGCCAATTTCCATCTTCTATTTCATTCTCTCTTGTTCGTTGATCTTGATTCCTTATTTTCATAACAAAATTGAATAAGAAAAGTGAAGCACAATTAATTGCCACGTTTTTTCTTGTACAAAGGCATGAAGCTTGCCATTGGCCTTTGTCTCGACTCCCTTTTAGGAAATAATACTGAAACAGGAAGGATTCGTAGCATCAGTTCAACGTTTTTCTTGTAGATTTGCATGAAGCTTGCCACCCCCTTGCAGACCTGGCAAGTCAGACAATAGATTTCTGTTCAAGATTTTGTGGAGGTTTTTATTTATTTATTTTTTTGACGGCCAAATAGTTATTATCTAACACGTCAGATATATATTATCACAATAATAATTCTTCTATAGATGTCATAGGAAAAATCTAATTTCTATTCTTTCATAGTAAAAAAGAATTGAATTGAGCATTTTGTGTAATCTCACTATATCAAATTAGCTTAACTTAAGCATTTCCGGCTAAACAACTAGGATGCTCGAAATTTCGACATTTGTTTATTGTCATTTTCATTATAACCTATATTTGGGTGTAACGTAGAACGATATCAAAGACCACTTCTAGAAAAGTTTGATTCCAGTAAAACATTCGGCTCCTCTCATCCTTCCGAAACTCTAACGATAACTTTTGTTTCCGTTGAGATATACTAGATATGTGTTGCTGCTGTTGTGGCCTTGAATTGAGAGGCATGATATGTAGGGGTGTTAAACGAACCGGACAATTCGCAAACTGTTCGGTTCGCTTAAACAGTTATAGTGTTGGAAGCCAAATTCGAACCAATTTTAAAACTTGTTTAACTAAACAAACCAAACCTTACAGTTTGTTTAGCTAAATGAATCCGAATTCGAAAACCTAGTATTCGACTCGACTAGATTCGTGGACAACACTAATGATATGTGATACAGAAAAGAGTAGAAAAACTTGAAAACCATTAGGGGACCACAATCGTTAAATTACTACCTGTCGATCGCCCACCTGTGTCCTGTCCAAATTATTCAAATATTATGTGGTTCTGACTATAGTACTGTGAGAAATGACAATTTTTTAATGAAGTAAAGTATACATGAAAAGGAAAGACAATTATTCAAATAACTCTAGTAATCATTGTGACGTCAAACCATCATAAAATCACTTATAAATAACAATTAAGGAAAACATCACTGTCATACCCCGTAATTTTTAAGTCTGGCTTTAGTAATTAGAAAACAATTTAAAATATGAATTCATTAAATGTCTCGGGTATGAAGTGTAATTAAAACAAAATATAGGGAGGAAAGTAAACAAAAGTGGAAATTGAAGGAATTTGACCAAAATGTCAAACTTTGCCAACTACATGTGGGGGGAAGTTACACAACATTTGTATAACTTCCCACCCATCAGCCGCAGGTTAGGAGGCCAACAAAGGAGAAGGAAAATTCTGAGGGAAAGAGAGGGAAGAGAAAGAGAAAAAGGAAGAAGAAGAGAAAGAAGAACTTACAGTCAACTTAGGTGCCATCCTTACCGAAATTCTGCAGTAGATTCATAAGCTTAACTAGAAACAAAGGCAAGTAATCTTTCTATACGCTTTACGCACATTTTGTTACCTTAGGCCCTATGTTCTTACAAAGAGAAAACTTGGATCACACATTAGTAGTTTTGACTTGTCTATGCTAAATGCTTATTTATATGTGTAATTGTTGTTGTTGAGTAAAGTTATGTTCTTTGGGCCAATATCTGAAAATAATTATGTTGTGATCTTTGCTGTTAAATATGCCCACAAGAGTGTTATACGTGATGTGTTCATTGTCCTTGTGTAAGTTCTTAAGTTTGGTGATTACACCTTAGATGCTTTGAGTGTGTTTGCAGGGAGTGGAAGGATGAATGTTGACATTGTTGTAAGACTTGTTGCATTGAAAGGTTTGAAGATGTCTATTGAAGGTTGTGGGTGTCAGAAGGTTTAGGGTGGATACAAGTTTACTTGTTTAAGAATCAAATCATGTTAGTTGTGTGTTAAGCATGATGAATCCAGGAGCTAAGATGGACCTTGAAGGGTTGAACATGAAAGGGTTGAAGAAGAAAGGTGTTGGGTGGAAGTTACTGCAGAAAAACTGCAGTTTAGAACCGTCAGAACACTTCGAACACCTACATAGGCGCTTCAAGTCACATTAGGCGCATAATGTAGCGTTCAATGTGTCCTGAAGCATCCCCGTACACTTCGAACACCTACATTAGGCGCTCTATGTCACATTAGGCGCTTCATGTAGGCGTTTAATCTCTACGGCACATCCCCGAACACTTCGAACGCCTAGTATAGGCGCTTTATGTCACTTTAGGCGCCTCATGTGGCGTTCCAAGTATACTGGAAGTCTTTTTGACCCTTTAGGCGCCTATGTATGTGTAGTAACTTTATACACTTCTTCTGAACATAGAATGCAAAGGTATTTGAGGTGCAATTGAGGTGTAGATGGTAAGTTTGATCAAGTAAGAATAAGATTGAATCCTGAGTGAATTAGTAAGACGAACGGACTTGGAAAGATACGAACATAGAGTGTTTGAGGTGCAAGACCGTATACTTGATATGTAAGAAGTATGTGTGTGTGTGTTACATGTTTGATACGAAGTTACATGTGCATCCTGTATCATGACATGGGCACTTGCATTTGATTTGAGATTAGCTTTGCGAAAGAACATGTGTTTACAAGAAAAGTTTAAAGTTTTCGAAAGACAAAATGGCTGCTGGTTGATCGCAGGGTATAAAAGTCACGCCTGTGGAAGCAGGGTAAAAGCATGACCTGTGAGTCAACAGCAGGGTATAAAATATGTTATGGGGTCGTGGACCTATCAGCACGGATATATGATGTATATAATGGGGCCGTGGACCTTTCAGCACGGGGTATAAAGTTATATGTAATTGGGTCGTGGACCTTTCAGCAAGGGGTATAAAGTTATATGTAATGGGGCCGTGGACCTTTCAGCACGGGGTATAAAGTTCTGTTTGCTGTGGACTGATCACCCACAGGGTATAAAGTTCTGCTACGCGAAGAATATGATAAGAAGAGTGATGAAAAGTTTTGTGAAGTGACACGCATGACATGTTTATGAAAGAAGACATATGCATGGATGTTGTGTGTGATTTTAAATAAGTACATGCATCATGATACACAAAGCATAAGATTAGATATGTAAGAGATGTGACTAGTTTATGACTTGCTTATGATGATATGTTGTTTTAGTACAGGTTTATGCTCATATCCGTATATCGTTTATGTGCTTTATCTGTTTTGAAGAATTCTTAATAAGATGCTACTTGCTAACCCGAGCACCTTATTTTGGGCAATGATTTATAAACTGGTGACTCGTCGTGTGTGATCCCGTAAGGTGTATAGACGGGTTACTTGCTGGTGATAATTTCGCTAAGAAGAGATACTCTATTCCTTTTCAGGTGAGCCGGAATATGAGATGATATTTATCGAAGACGATGGCGAGTGGGCTCAATAGGATGACGGACATGGGAATAGATAGATGCTGGACTACTTTCGTTAAGTTTTGGAAACTCAATGTTATTATGTGTTCTGGAACTTATGTTAGCTAGATGAACAAACACCTTTTATTTCCGCTGCATTTTCTGGTTGTCATATTGACGATGAAGGTTTAGATTTTATGACGTTTCCGCTGATTTATCTTACGTCATGAATGATGTACGCTTGATCTGCTTGATGCTTCGTAGTTCTCATAGTAGGCTACGGCGGGTGCACTGGTTCCGATGATAGTGTCGAGCCGGGGCGCTACAGGTGGTATCAGAGCGCCTAGGCTTCAGATCTATCTCGGAAACTTAGGTTCATGATCTTTTAGACACCTAAGTTATGATTCTCCTTAAGGTTGATCCTTAGTTATAAGTACTGATTTCGTTAGTGTTTAAGTATGATCTGGGTTGGGTGTGTGCGAGCGCGTTTATCATCTAATTTCGTATTAGTAGTTGTACTACATACCTCACCCATTCGTACGCGTTCAAGCTTTCAGTAATCTCTTGTATTTACTGAATGCTAATGCAATGTTAACCTTTCAGTGAAATATGCCTCCAAGAAGAGAGAACGCGGGGAACACTAACAATGAACAGGAGAACCAGCCACCACAAGTTGTTTTACCCCAGGTGCTCACTGATGCATTGACGGTGATCGCACAAGGGTATGCGCAACAGCATCAGCCTCTGCCTCCTCCACCGCCACAGCATAACATTCGGTTCTTTTATGGAGAGATGAGAAAGATGAGGGTGCCGGAGTTTGGAGGATGTACCGATCCTGAAGAGGCTCAGCACTGGTTGGCTGAGGTGGAGAAATGTTTTCGGCTGGTGCAAGTACCGAATGAGATAAAGGTTGAGGTGGCCACATCCCTCCTAAGTGGCAAGGCTGGCGAATGGTGGGACGGAATAGTGTTGAGGATGACCCCACCAATCTCTTGGGCACAATTTTGTGATGTTTTCCTAAAGTACTATGTACCGGAGACTGCGATATTGGACAAGATAAGAGCGTTTGACAAATTGGAGCAAGGAAGGATGACGGTGTCGGAGTATGCGGATCGTTTTCATGCCTTGGGTAAGTTTGCCACTGCGATTATGTCTGATAATCGTCTTAAGATGACGAAGTTCGAGAGGGGTTTGGACTCGAGGATACAGTCGGCGATAGTGAATGCAGGGATGAAAACTTATGAGGATATGCTGGATGCGTGTTTCCGTGTCGAGAGTGATTTTCGCCGAGTAGCGGCACGAGCAGCTAGCGCAGGAGGGTCGGATAGAGGCAAAAGGCCAAGAGAGGATGTGGGGGTTGGTGGAAGACCCGGACGTTGGGTCAAGATTCCGAAAAGAGGCCCAGTTGGAAATTTTCAGAGGCTCCCACCCCAGAATCCAGTAGTTCAGCAGGTTATCGGAGTTTGTCCACATTGCAACAGGAATCACGTTGGAGAGTGTAGGAAAGTGGCTGGAGCATGTTTCCGATGCGGTCAAGTGGGTCACATGATTAGGGACTGCCCGGAGATGAAGAAAAATAACCCTGGAAAGGCGGCTCAGCAGCCGAGAGCGAAGCCTAGAGCGAATGCCCGTGTACATCTCATGACGGACACGGATGTGCAGGAGGCTACCGACGTAGTAGCAGGTACCATTTAAACTAAGTTTAAATCCTCATTGAATTAAGTATTTACGTGCTTAATCTTTCGTGTATAACTTGATATGGCTTTAGGTGCGATTTTAGTAAATAAGGTACCTGCCAACGTGCTCTTTGATAGCGGCGCAAGCCACTCCTTCGTAGCAAAGAGATTCACTAAACATCTTGGTAGTTTGCCTGAGTGGTTAGAAACTCCGTATCGTGTTCAAGCGGCCGGAGATCAAATTATGGTTTCGTACCATCAGTACCGGGACTGTGAATTAGAGTTTGGAGGACAAACATTCTCCGCCACACTAATCCCTATTCAGATGTATGACTTTGACATGATATTGGGAATGGACTGGTTGGCCAAGCATCACGCCAACATTGACTGTCGATTGAAGCAAGTGACAGTCAAGAGTACTAAGATGGAAGAAGTAATGTTTCAAGGAGATGCGGAACGAAAGAAAATTCCCAAGAAGGTATATCTGTCCGTTGCACAAGCACGCAAAGCCTTGAGGAAAGGTGCCAAGGGATTTCTAGTTTATGCCATGGATGTTACTCAGGAGGTACCGTCGATTGAGCAAATTCCAGTGGTCAATGAATTCCCTGATGTGTTTCCGGAAGATTTACCAGGAGTACCACCCCAGAGAGAAGTCGAGTTCGAGATAAACTTGATTCCAGGAACTGAACCTATTTCTAAAGCCCCTTATAGAATGGCTCCGGCAGAGTTGAGAGAGTTGAAGGAACAACTGCAGGAGTTGTTGGACAAGAAGTTTATCCGCCCTAGTGTATCGCCCTGGGGAGCACCTGTTTTTTTTGTAAAGAAGAAAGATGGTAGCATGAGACTTTGTATCGATTATAGAGAGTTGAATAAAGTTACCATCAAGAATAAGTATCTCATTCCACGAATTGAAGATTTATTTGACCAGCTCAAGGGTGCTAAAATCTTCTCTAAAATTGATCTTCGATCAGGGTATCATCAGTTGCGAGTGAAGGCCGAAGACATCGCGAAGACAGCCTTCCGCACAAGATATGGCCACTACGAGTTTTTGGTGATGCCGTTTGGATTAACAAATGCCCCCGCAGCTTTTATGGATCTTATGAATACCGTCTTTCGAGAACAGTTGGACAAGTTTGTAGTGGTATTCATAAATGATATTCTGGTGTATTCTTCTGACGAGCAAACTCACGCTGAGCATTTGAGAACCGTACTAGGTATTTTGAGGCAGAAACAACTTTATGCTAAGTTTAACAAGTGTGAGTTTTGGTTAAGAAGTGTGGCATTCCTAGGTCACGTGATATCAGAAGAGGGGATTGCTGTTGACCCGAAGAAGGTGGAAGCTATAACTGAATGGCCTAGACCTACCAACGTTACCGAAGTACGAAGTTTCTTGGGTCTAGCGGGTTATTACAGAAAGTTTGTTGAGGGATTCTCAAGGATTGCCGCACCTCTCAGTCGCCTTACTCAAAAGAAGTCCAAGTTTGAGTGGACGGCGGAATGCGAGCAAAGCTTCACGGAGCTTAAGAAGAGACTAACGACAGCTCCAGTATTAGCTCGATCCTGCGGAACTGATGGGTTTGTGATTTATAGTGATGCATCAAAGAACGGTTTAGGTTGTGTTTTAATGCAAAACGAACGAGTCATCGCATATGCCTCAAGACAGCTAAAGCCTTATGAGCAAAACTATCCCACACATGATCTTGAACGTGCTGCGGTTGTGTTCGCCTTGAAGATCTGGCAGCATTATTTATATGGAGAGAAGTGCGCGGTATTCACGGATCATAAGAGTTTAAAGTATTTGTTCTCACAAAAGGAATTAAATATGAGGCAGCGGAGGTGGTTGGAGTTACTAAAATACTATGATTTGACAATCTATTACCACACAGGAAAGGCTAATAAAGTGGCAGCTGCGTTAAGTAGGAAGTCCAGCCATGCGCGACAATCACCATTGGAAAGAGAGATGGAGGAGTTCGGTTTAGAATTGATTGACTCCACAGTGAACATTTTGACAACATTGACTATCACACCAAGTTTGGTTGATCGGATAAAGGAGGCTCAGAAGAATGATAAGACCCTCAGTGAAATAATGGAAAGGGTGAAACATAGCCAAGTTGAAGGATTTCGGACCAAAGAGGATGGGAGCTTATGGTTTAGAGAAAGATTATGCGTACCTGATGTTGACGAACCTAGAAGGGAAATTTTGCAAGAAGCTCACAGTTCAAGGTTATCAATACACCCTGGTAGCACCAAGATGTATAGAGATCTCAAGCAATACTATTGGTGGTCTGGGATGAAAAGACATATTGCAGAGTTTATAGAGAGGTGTTTAGTTTGTCAACAAGTCAAGGCGGAACACCAACGGCCTGGTGGATTGTTGATGCCATTAGAAATTCCGGAATGGAAATAGGAACATGTCACGATGGATTTCGTAGCTAGTTTACCAAAGACAAGAAATGGATATGACATGATTTGGGTCATCGTGGATCGTTTAACAAAGTCTGCCCATTTCCTACCCGTTTCAAGTGAAACACCTCTTAACAAGTTGGTGAGTTTATATATGGACAGTATTGTTAGCTTGCATGGAGTTCCGGTAAGTATAGTGTCCGATCGAGATTCATGGTTTACATCTAAGTTTTGGACAGCATTTCAGAAATCCATGGGTACAGAATTAAGGTTGAGTACGGCGTATCATCCTCAAACTGATGGACAGTCCGAGCGGACTATTCAGACCTTGGAAGATATGCTAAGAGCTTGCGTGTTGGAATTTAAAGGGAGTTGGGATGGAATGGTAAAGCTAATGGAGTTTTCTTATAACAATAGTTACCACAGCGCAATTGACATGGCTCCTTTTGAAGCTTGTATGGAAGAAAATGTAGGTCTCCGGTTTATTGGGACGAAGTAGGCGTGAGGACCATTACCAGACCTGAGCTATTGGAGAAGACGCTAGAGAAGGTGAAAGTCATCCGGGAAAGACTCAAGACGGCTCAGGATTGCAATAAGAGTTGGGCAGATTCCAAACGACGACCATTGGAATTTGATGTGGGTGAAAAAGTTTATTTGAGAGTATCACCCACGAAGGGCGTTATGAGGTTTGGAGTCAAAGGCAAGCTAAGTCCTCGCTTTATTGGTCCCTATGAAATACTGGAGAAAGTGGGAGCCTTGGCATATAGGTTAGCGTTACCTCCCGTGTTGGCGCAAGTTCACAATGTCTTTCACATGTCACAACTAAGGAAGTACGTGACGGATCCAAGTCATGTACTTGAAGCTCAACCTTTGGAACTTAAGGACGATGTTACATATGAAGAGATACCCGTGAAAATTGTAGACCGAAAGGATCAAGTGTTGAGGAAGCGAGTAATCCCTTATGTGAAGGTTCAGTGGAGCAATCACACGGAACGTGAGGCCACTTGTGAACTCGAAGAACAAATGCGGGAGAAGTATCCTCAACTATTCAGCTAAGGTATGTAAGTTTCGAGGACAAAACTTACTGTAAGGGGGGTGGAAGTCATACCCCGTAATTTTTAAGTCTGTCTTTAGTAATTAGAAAACAATTTAAAATATGAATTCATTAAATGTCTAGGGTATGAAGTGTAATTAAAACAAAATATAGGGAGAAAAGTAAACAAAAGTGGAAATTGAGGGAATTTGGCCAAAATGTCAAACTTTGCCAACTACATGTGGGGGGAAGTTACACAACATTTGTATAACTTCCCACCCATCAGCCGCAGGTTAGGAGGCCAACAAAGGAGAAGGAAAATTCCGAGGGAAAGAGAGGGAAGAGAAAGAGAAAAAGGAAGAAGAAGAGAAAGAAGAACTTGCAGTCAACCTAGGTGCCATCCTTACCGAAATTTTGCAGTAGATTCATAAGCTTAACTAGAAACAAAGGCAAGTAATCTTTCTATACGCTTTACGCAAATTTTGTTACCTTAGGCCCTATGTTCTTACAAAGAGAAAACTTGGATCACACATTAGTAGTTTTGACTTGTCTATGCTAAATGCTTATTTATATGTGTAATTGTTGTTGTTGTTGAGTAAAGTTATGTTCTTTGGGCCAATATCTGAAAATAATTATGTTGTGATCTTTGTTGTTAAATATGCACACAAGAGTGTTATACGTGATGTGTCCATTGTCCTTGTGTAAGTTCTTAAGTTTGGTGATTACACCTTAGATGCTTTGAGTGTGTTTGCAGGGAGTGGAAGGATGAATGTTGACATTGTTGTAAGACGTTTCCGCTGATTTATCTTACGTCATGAATGATGTACGCTTAATCTGCTTGACGCTTCGTAGTTCTCATAGTAGGCTACGGCGAGTGCACTGGTTCCGATGACAGTGTCAGGCCGGGGCGCTACAATCACACATTCAAAAAAAAAAACATAATTCATTAGAAGAGTAATATCTCTTTCCTCCATCCAATTCCTCTATAATTTTCGTAATCCCTAGAGAGAGTCGCATGTTAAAACCCAGAAGGACGACGTATGACATGATATAGAGAATGTACTTTTCATAATTAATAAGTTTCTACCCTCTTCCTTTTATATGTCACTATTTTATGGAACCAATTCAACTATTAAAGTAATGATTTATTAATTTTCGAATAAACAATTGTGGAACATAATCGTTTAATGGTTCTTCTACAAATCTAAATACGCCATACCTATTTTCTATATTCATTATCTTGGACGTAACTGGCAAAAAATCGATATCATGATTAGGGGTGTTAACAAGTCCAACCGAGCCAAGCCAAATATTAGATTTTCGAATTCAGATTTGTTTAATTAAACAAATTATTTGGTTCAGCTCGTTTACTATAATGATCTTCAAAATTGGTTTGAGTTTGGCTAAAAAACACTATAACTGTTAAAACGAGCCGAATAGTTTTAGTAAACGAACCTAATTAGGTATTCGAACTTGGCTCGTTTAAGCAAAATTAACGAAAGAACTCGAATCCAATACGAATCGAACTCGAACAGTTTGTAAACTGTTCGTTTTGCTTAACATCCCTAATCCTGACTCTGAGAGTTTTATCGTCTTAATTTTAGAGAGCTTCATAGAAGATGTAAATTTAGTCAATCAACAGCTTTTTAGATAAAAAGCCCAATACTTGATACGCATAAGATGTCTGAATCTGAACTCGTTATGTTACTTGATATAGTAGACCTAGATCCAAGTTGTCTAAATCCAAATGTAGTGTACATTTGTTTATTTGTTCTCTTCTTGATTTTGCCTTTGTGGCCTAACCAAAAAAGCAAAGTGGCAGACAGCCAAAGGCATGAAAAGGAGTAGTACTTTAGCGGCTGGCCTCCTGGTATCTGGGAGTAGAAGCGCAATAATTCCTTTGCTGCCTTGATTCCCACGAACTTTCTCACCAAAGAAAGATAGTGTTCAAAGCTATTGTGTACGTGTGGTGTTGTACAGCGAAAAGAAATCAAACAAAATTTAATAACGTTAGTGGCTGCTATATATATTTATGAAAAATGGAAGATTCTTACTTTCTATTCAAATGTCTCGTGTTTGTTCTGAAATTGCACCAACTTTTTTTTTTTTTTTGCATCACACCTTATGCTCATAACTTATCTGATTTGTAACTTTGACCCCACTTAAGGAAACAAAATTAGAAACCGTACATTTAGCGCAAAAAAGGTTAGAAAGTAAACAACCTTTTGATACAGCATGAGATGCGAATCGAATTAGAACAATTTCCATGTAGTAGTTGTTTATTAATTAATTACAAGATATTCAATATGATTATAAATGATATGTGAGCGACGTGAGTATTTTTCAAGTAGGAGATCGACCACCCTCTATGTAAATTTTAATGGTCAGGAATCAAGAATAAGATACACAGAAATTATTTTTTGATCATTTTAAATATAGTGTATTTAAAATGAATCGAACTCAGTTCGACTGCATAAAGGATAGCTATGGATAGAAAACAAATAAAATAATATGTTCGAAGTGATCAGAGGACTCGTAACAGAGTCCACGTGTACAGGCTTCAAGACCCGCTCTATTCGAGTATCACAAAAAGTAAAATTTAAAAAAAAAAAAAAAAATTGAATCAGCAACCTCAAGAAAAGAGTTAGCCATGTATTTAAGTGTGGCTCTAGACTATGTCTCTAACCTCATCTATTTCAAAGTTTTAATATTTGATAATTCGTCAATAAAATAAAGAGAAAACTCACTACTGTTTAACACCATATTATAGTCATGACTTAAATTATTTTTGAAATCGTTTGATTTAATTATCTTGGTTAATAATTTTGACACTATAAGTGTACTTTACACTTTCTTCATGTAAAAAATATTTTCTTCTTTTACTGTCTAACATGTGTAAACTACGCATTGAAAAACCAAATACAACATTATTTTTGGTTAGGTTTAGTAGATATTATTAAATATTCAATATTATATTCATTTTAATCCTTATAATATGAACTGTAATATATTTAGTTGAGTTTTACAAATTATTTCACTATTTTTATGCAAGAACTATTTCTTTTGTACCGTATAAAAAGGATAATAGATAAAAATAAGTTACCTTTTATTAAAAAAAAAGTGTAAAATTAGTGTTGTGGTTAGAGCTGCAGGTCTCACTAAAAGAAAGCTTTCTATCATTTGTCATGAAATTATTGTTTGTCTGTATCTCATTTTTCTCAGACTCTACTTATAGTTTTTGCGGTTGTGGAATATATTAGATGTGGTGTTTGTTGTGGATATGAGCCTATGATATTAGAGATATGATCCTTTCATCCACTTTTCCTTACCGCACGCGTCATCGCACAACACGTGGCAGCAAGGGAGGATGGTGAGGCTAGATGAGCGTCACGCGTATCTAGCCTCACCACCTCACTTTGCTACCACGTTTCGCGCGGTCATTAGTGAATTGAAGAAAATTGGGGCGAAGAAATCCCATCGAATGATATTGGTGCCACTAGATTAAAATATAGACAAACACGTGACCAACATTATGGAGATCCACTTAACAGGTGTCACCTCGACCCAGAGGTCGTCTCTCCTTCGTAAGGTCACACAGGCTCAAAAGCCTGGGTTAATATATAAATTTTTTTAATATATTACGTGGCTCCAAGTCAACTTTAATATTTTCACAGATTTAATCGCTTTTTTATTTATATATGTTTGCTATTATAATTTTTTAAAATCTTGTTAGTTTGTTAAAGTAAGTTCCAATTTTGTATAATTGGCATAACTTGACAGTAAAATGGGTTGAGATCAGATAAGGCCAGAAGTGTAGCAGAATATGATGACTCCAATTACGCGATGCCACGTGTACAAAGTGGCTTTATTTTTTTATTAAAAAAATTGGCACTTTGTACACGTGGCAGCCGTGATTAGATGCCTCATATTTTGTATTACTTAAGGCTTTCTCTGGTCTGAACCCAATAAAATTAGATTTGATGGTCAAATGAAATATTTAATTGTAAACAAATGAACTAAATTAAAAAAATAATTTCAAAACTTGTAGGGATATTATATACAAAAAGATGTTGCTAGCTCTTTTTTAAATCCCAACAGTACCGGTTGCAGCGTTGACATGATATTTTCACTTTATGTTTAAAATATTTTTATTGCATATCAAATGAGCTGTTACTTTTATATTATCTCAGGAAAAAAATAAACCTGGAATCTATAACCGCCTAAGCCTAGCCGGTAAGACTTTTTGAATAACAAATGAGTCTTAGTAGACCATATTAAATTTAGTCTTAACATATTATATACGTATAAAACTGTCTCTTTCTTCCCATGTATATTATTTTCAAGATTTCCGAAATAATATCACATTTTGTTTTTTTAAATATTTTCTTTTTGTATTGTTTTTGGCTTTAAAATTTGGTTACAATAAATAGATTATTGTCCTAAAAACTGCAAATATAATTTGAAAAATAGTAATATACATCTTTATGTTAAGCAATGAGCTTTCTGAAAATTTATAAAATTTTATCTCACAATACAATTGCATCCAAAGTTCAAACTTAGAACTTTTCTAGATCTTATATAAAATTTCACAAATCTCTCATGACATCTTCATTGAATTTCGTACATAGTACATATCTCAGTCGTTCTAGATAGGGGGTTTGGAAAAGAACGTCAGCAGTTCGAACCTTGTCGAAAGCAAGAATGTTTGAATTCACTACAGGCTAGCTGCATAGCGCGGGTGCATTATTGGCCCGTGGAATGACCTGATAGGCTGACAGGTCAGCCCGTCGGTTGTTCTTTCGGTGCCAATGGGCTTCTTGTGCAGTTCCTATGCCATGATAAACTTCTACTAATGGACCCTGAAAACCTGATTTACATCCCTATATATTTTGTGAGACCAAAGATGTCAAAGACCTTATTGGTTCGGATTAACTTTTTCTTTGAATTTCAGAAAGTTCCGCTGAGATGTCCATATCAAACGTCTCATATCACGTCAAGCTCAAAGTAGCTTTTGGAAAAAGGCGCCCGCAGGGCGTAGCTCAGATGGTTCCGGAGGGGCAGACTTGCTTCCAACGGCACGGTTCGAGTCCCGCAGCTGACAGTGTGGGGGCTTTATTCATGGTCTCCAATGGGGAGTCCTTTGGGTAGAGTTCCTTGTTGGTCTGTGGGCACTGTTCCTCTTCCTTAGCGGACCTATGAGTACCTGATTTACATCCTCCCAGCTGCTTCGTCGGGCCGGGGTGTGGGGGGCCCTTGGGGTTGGGGATTCAACCTTTTGCTTCCAGCTTTTGGAAAAAGGCCGACAAAGAAAAAAAATAAAAATCAAAAGGGACCTTATAAAACCATAACCTAAACAAAAATTATGTCAAATTGTTAAAATTTATGTTCATAAAATAACTGAACTAAAGGGGAATACACACACATATGTATGTATATATATATGTATATATACACATACACATACACAAACACATGTAATAACGCACATAAACACACGTAATAATATACATATGTGTAAACAACCATCCTTTTACTAGAAACAATAACATAAGAGTGACAACGAATGAGGGGAAAAAGTATATTTGCATATTTTCATTATTCATTACTAGCGCATTAATTTCTTAAGTAATGGTAAAAGTTAATCACTTTTTATGCAAAAGTTTTTCAATCGATTTTATAGGAAATACGAAATGAAACTCAGTTTACTCTTTTTTCTTTTATTTTCTAGTCGTCAGTTTTAGATTATTTAATAAATTCAGTAAAAAAAAA
>AP025047.1:24275110-24472043 GCA_036186865.1 Eustoma russellianum | reverse complement strand
AAACAAATAAAGAATAAAGTTCGAGTAGTATGAATACACTCACAAATTGACTCATTTCGTATTTATTAACTCACTAGATTATGGAAAGTATCCATTTTATAGGAAATACGAAATGAAACTCAGTTTACTCTTTTTTCTTTTATTTTCTAGTCCTCATTTTTAGATTATTTAATAAATTAAGTAAAAAAAAGAGTTAAAAAAGAGAAGATGAATTTCGTCGCAAGGAAAACCGCTAACACGCACATTCAATAAAAAAAACATTTACGGTGTATTAGACTCTTGTATTTACGTAAGATCTGAGGAGAGATCCGGAGAGGCCGGATCGCTTCACGATCGCATATACGTATCTTCACTCTACACTATGTGTAAGAGACTGTTTATACATCTCAAACCCGTAACTTTAAGATAACAAAACAGCAAAATTACCGGTTGCTTTAAGTCCCGTTGTTTAACACTCACATTCATTTGCTTGCTTAAGTACGGAACTGCTACCTCGTCCACCTCACTAGTCCAGAATACTGATGTTCGAACTGACCTTTTCGATGCTATTGTGGTATATGATGAGCCAAATAATACCCCCCGTTAGTCAATGACAGTCAACGTTAAGCAAGAGTATAGAAATGACCAAGTACCACAGATCGGCTTGAAGACTGATCAAGTCATGCGGACAAGTATTCCGTCTCGGCCACAGAGGCCCCACGCTATCCCGGCTACATGGTCAGCACCTTATTGGAATTGATAGTTCACCTCGGCCATAGTGGCCTCATCTCGGCTTAATGGTCTAACCTCGGCTAAGGGATTCTGTCTCGGCCACAGAGCTTTGTCTCAGCCGAGGGATATCTCGGCCAGAGAACGGTCCAAGCATTTTATTACGAGGCCTCGGCATCTCTGCCCTTCAAGATGGCACCTCGGCCGTAACAGCGTGGCATCTCGGACATCTAGAGGTCGGCTATACACCTAGCTCGGCCAAAAGAAATCAGTTCGGTTCCTAAGCCCTCAGTTTATCTCGGCCACGGGTCTCTGATTACTGACCTCGGCCAGGTTACAACAGTCATAGTGATGTATGCTACGTGGCCTACATGCAATCTTGATTCTCCATATGTCGATCACATGGAGGGAAGTTGCCAGCACAACAATCCCTAACAACTACGCGGCTGCCATGCAAGCTGGCCAGACGTCTTCGTCTCATCTCTTTGGGACACTCAGCTCCCAGCCATGCCAAGTATAAAAGAGCTTCCCCAACAGTAAGAAGCTCAAGGTCCAAATCGGGGGTATAACACCCGCTGTTCTCATTTCAGCTCGGCCAACATACACTAACCGACCTCAAACAGGTTCCACAACCTTTCTCATTTTAAGCTATACATTATAATGCTCACAAGTGACTTGAGCGTCGGAGGGCTTCCCCGGAGCAGCGCCCTGGGACCCCTAACGCTTTCTTTCCTTTCTCAGGCTTCCTAAGAGAACAATTGACGGAGGAGTGACGGCCTGGACCCCGGATATTTCAACTTTTACACTGGTGATAAACCCGACATCATCAGATTGGCGCTAGAAGGAGGGCCTGAACCTCCGAGTCCCATTCACATACGAAATATCCACAAAAGGCTCCTCCAGTGACTAAGTCTTTCTAATTGCTCCTGGAAGCTATCGAGAGAAAGATGAGCGAAGAAGATTATCAAAAGTCTTCTTTAACCGTTCCATGTTTCAAGGAGCCTGAGGAGTTCTCAACTCCTATTATCTTCTCACATGAACACATGAGAGCTATACACTATGTGGCTCAGAATCCGGCAGCGTTCCAAGCTGTTATGGAGCTAAGAGGGAACACCTTAACAGAAGGTAACAGTAAACCCTCTCTTGGCAGTACCAGTGTTCGGCAGTTGGAGTACTCTCCATCTCGGCCAGGATATCATTCTGAATGTCAAGCCGAGATTATAACTGAAGCAGGATACCCACCACGGAGGTCTGATTATCAGACCATTCAGTGCCCTTCAACCTCGTCTCAGCCTTTTAGTTCTGGAACACATATCCAGGTCTCACGGCGAGAAAGAGCATCTGTCAAAGTTCGGATGGGGGGCCAGGGCAGAGAAAGGACCACTCTGTTGGCTTCAAAAGCTCACATCCTCTCCTATATGAGGAAGAAGAGTTTGGAAAAGGAACCTAAGCCTCTAGCAGGGCCACTTCATAAGAGGGATCCACAACTCTACTGCCAATATCATCATGATATAGGGCATGATACAGAAGACTGTAGGCAACTCAGTAAAGAGATAGCTCGCCAAATTGAGCTCGGCCATCTGCATCAATTTTACGATCCGAGATCAAACCTGCGCAGCAGATCTGGCTTAGACAATCCCCGAGATGGATGCCAATCTAAATAACAGCTCTGACTGCAAGCAAGGTTGCTATGATAGTAAGCCGAGCTATAAGCGGGGACCAATTTCATGTACCGTGGAAAACCCCCAGTGTGGCTTAGCAATGAGTCAGTACAGCAGTCAATAAAGTTAGTCACCCTTTGGTGCATGAAACTTTTCAGCAATAAAAGTTTTGAGTTCATCCAACCACAATGTTGTGGACATCTCTGCGGAACTGAAGTTTCTTACAAAAAGACCTCGCAGGTTCGAGGCAAATGCCCGCTAAAGGGTATCTTAAGACCTCAGCAGGCCTGAGGCAAAAGACCTCGCAGGTTCGAGGCAAATGCCCGCTAAAGGGTATCTTAAGACCTCAGCAGGCCTGAGGCAAAAGACCTCGCAGGTTCGAGGCAAATGCCTGCTAAAGGGTATCTTAAGACCTCAGCAGGCCTGAGGCAAAAGACCTCGCAGGTTCGAAGCAAATGCCCGCTAAAGGGTATCTTAAGACCTCAGCAGGTCTGAGGCAAAAGACCTCGCAGGTTCGAGGCAAATGCCCACTAAAGGGTATCTTAAGACCTCAGCAGGCCTGAGGCAAAAGACCTCGCAGGTTCGAGGCAAATGCCCGCTAAAGGGTATCTTAAGACCTCAGCAGGCATGAGGCAGAGGACCTCGCAAGTCCAAGGCAAATGCCCGCTAAAGGGTACCTCAAGACCTCGGCTTGCCCGAGAAAACAACATAAAGGAGATTCGTATGATCTTGGCAGACCTGGGAAAGGTCGGGGAGCAGATCTCTATATCTCACTCGGCTAGCATACGTCGGATATGCTCAGAATTATCCCTTTAAATGGGGTCTCGGCCAAGGCAACATGATTCTTTTATTCAAGCCCAGCATGACAAGGTAACTTTTATTTTGTCATCTTTTATTAAAGTTGAGCAGGTTTAGTAAGACCGATACTCCATCTCGGCAATAATAGACTTGGAAAGCTCAGAGTTACACTAGTCTGCAGACAGTTTTAAACAGATTTGCTCAAGATTAGTGAGTCCGATGTGTGATCTCGGCAACAAAAAGTTTGAAGAAAATATTGAAAAATGCAAAAAACTCGGAAACAAACGAAAATTGCAAATCAAAAGGGGCTGAAACTTTTATTGATGACAGAGTACATTCGTCTTAAGTTCTAATTTATGAGCCTATATCTGCTCTTCATCTTCACGCAAGTCTGCCCCATCTGTGAATTTTTGGAACTGAGCTTCGAACTCAGCCTCAGCATGGGAGTTGTAGAGTTCAACTAGCCGACGATCTTCCTTATTCAACTGAGGACAGACTTCGGCACAGATATCAATGGCCTTTGTCTGGCCCATCTGCAGGACTGGGCCTTGCAGCAGCACCATGTTCTCTTCGAAGAGCTCAGATTTCTTGAACTCGGCCACTGCATCAGCTTTAGCTGCTGCCAGTTGAAGTGCGAAATTTGAAGCCTGCTGCTCCAGTTCCTCTTGCAGAGACGTAATCACGACATCTTTTTGCTCAGACTCTGCTGATACCTGGTTGTAACACGCCTCCAGGTCGGTATTCCTTTTCTCCAGCCCAGCTACCAAGGAGTTAGCTGCAGCCCACTTAGCTTCGGCCTCTTCCTTTTGTCCCCGAAGCTTGTCATTTTCAGCTTTTAAGGACGTGATGTCCTGGGAAGCTGCTTCAGATTCTTGGATTTTGGCGGCCAGCTGACCTTGTAACTCTTCACTTCGGTTGATGAGTTCACACAATTGTACCTTCAGCTGGTTTACCAAAATGTTAGTAAAACCTCAAAGGGTATAACAAGACAAAGTTAATTCATACCATGGCAGAGTTGATATGAATAGAGTTGACTAAGTTGCCCCAGGATGCGTTTGAAACACGCTGTTTGTCCAGAGGCAGTATTAGGCTGTTCATCTTTTTGGCCACAGTTGGAGCCAACACGGTATCAGCCTCATCAAATTCTCCCACCATCACAGTTTGCTCTTGAGTAGGTGGGATTTCGGCCTCAGGAATGGGGGTATCTTCCCTTTGCCTTTTCCCCAGTACAGAGCTTACATTTTGCAGGGTTTGTCCAAGGTCAACTGGAGCTGGACTCTTCTGAGGGATCTCGACCCTTACCTCTGCTATAATAATCCGAGTAAGAAAAACCACCCAAGGGAACAATTCAACAGATTAGGAAATGTAAAATACCTGGAGTGGTTGATTCAGAAGCAATTGTAATCGCTTGGTTCACCTCAGCCTCGGCAATGCCTTTAGCTGGGGGCAGACCCTGAGTAGCCTCGGCCCTTGCCTTAGCAGCTTGAGCCTTCTTGCGGGATGCAGCCTTGGCAATCTTGGCTGCAAATTCTTTGCCTCCGGGAGCCATGGAGTCTGCATAGAGTATACAAGTTTAGCTGGAGGCAGACAAAGAACGAAAAAGGAGCACAAGAAAGAAGACCGCCGGAGTACGGAGGATTGACGTTAGAAACGCTAATATCGAGGAATAGCTGGAGTCAGGAATGAGCAAGCCGAAGGTAAAGAGCAAAAAATGAAGGGAAAAGACCTATTTATAGGCAGGGACCTCGGCCATTCCAAAGGTCACCTCGGGAACACCCAACCTCGATTCTCACGCCACATTTAAGGCTGGCTGATATCGAATCCTGAACCGCCGGATTAAAAAGTTGCACCGTCGTCACCTCGGTCTGCGCAGACAGTAATTATGCAGGACGAACCAACCCAAGAGGGACACGTGCCAGGAAAGACCGTCTGTCTGGACAGCTCAGTCCACTCATTATAGCAAGGAATTAACAAGGGCGCTTCGTACTCTGCACTCACTAGAGGTATAATGGCTGGTACAAAGGATAACACCTCGGTAAGGGATAATCTCATCAGATTAGCCTGCCTTCACAGGTCAGCTCGGCCAAACTAATCTGGGGGGCAATTGATGAGCCAAATAATACCCTCCGTTAGTCAATGACAGTCAACGTTAAGCAAGAGTATAGAAATGATCAAGTACCACAGATCGGCTTGAAGACTGATCAAGTCATGCGGACAAGTATTCCGTCTCGGCCACAGAGGCCCACGCTATCCCGGCTACATGGTCAGCACCTTACTGGAATTGATAGTTCACCTCGGCCATAGTGGCCTCATCTTGGCTTAATGGTCTAACCTCGGCTAAGGGATTCTGTCTCGGCCACAGAGCTTTGTCTCAGTCGAGGGATATCTCGGCCAGAGAACGGTCCAAGCATTTTATTACGAGGCCTCGGCATCTCTGCCCTTCAAGATGGCACCTCGGCCGTAACAACGTGGCATCTCGGACATCTAGAGGTCGGCTATACACCTAGCTCGGCCAAAAGAAATCAGTTCGGTTCCTAAGCCCTCAGTTTATCTCGGCCACGGGTCTCTGATTACTGACCTCGGCCAGGTTACAACAGTCATAGTGATGTATGCTACGTGGCCTACATGCAATCTTGATTCTCCAGATGTCGATCATATGGAGGGAAGTTGCCAGCACAACAATCCCTAACAACTACGCGGCTGCCATGCAAGCTGGCCAGACGTCTTCGTCTCATCTCTTTGGGACACTCAGCTCCCAGCCATGCCAAGTATAAAAGAGCTTCCCCAACAGTAAGAAGCTCAAGGTCCAAATCGGGGGTATAACACCCGCTGTTCTCATTTCAGCTCGGCCAACATACACTAACCGACCTCAAACAGGTTCCACAACCTTTCTCATTTTAAGCTATACATTATAATGCTCACAACTGACTTGAGCGTCGGAGGGCTTCCCCGGAGCAGCGCCCTGGGACCCCTAACGCTTTCTTTCCTTTCTCAGGCTTCCTAAGAGAACAATTGACGGAGGAGTGACGGCCTGGACCCCGGATATTTCAACTTTTACACTGGTGATAAACCCGACATCATCAGTATACATTCATTGAATAAAATCTAAAGACAACTTTGGTTTTAAAAGAAAATAAAACGACATTTTTACGAATTTATAAGGGAAATGAAATTAAGCGGAGCTAGACATGTTTATTAGTGTTTAAAATGTCCGATGAATAATAAAATTACTCAATAATACTAAACAGGAAATTGTTGGGAGAGTCGGGCTTTTGTACTTGGGTTGTGTGTGTGTGGGGTGGGGGGTTTGAGGAAATTTGACCGCAGGGCCGCAGGCGAAGCTGTGCCGGTTTGCACACACTCGCCCACACAATAATGCAAATCCGACGCCTGCAACACACATATAGACAGATACGTAGGCATTCTACATAATACATACACGCAAACCATATATACATACAGACAGAAATTTCTCGAGCGAGAAGCAGAAACGAAAAAAACAACCAGCAAAATTTCATCTTCTCTCTGGATATTAATGCACTGAATTTTGTCTTCAATCTCACTGTCTGCTTTCGTACATAGAATCACAAATCTCACCTTTTCTGTCTTGAATGTTTGTACTTGCTCATCTGCTTTTATCTCAGTTCACATGAATTTCGTTGTGGAGAGGGAAAGCCACGAGGTATGTGTATGTGTATGTGTGTGGCGTTGCTGAATTCTGAGTAGCTAGGGTTCTTAGAGAGAGTTAGAATGGCGATGGAGGGGGGTGAGGGAGGAGGAGGTGGAAGAGTGGCGGTGTTGATGAGCGGTACGTTGAGTAATGCTGTGGAGACGGAGGCGAAGACTTCGTCGGCAAGTGGATGTGATGGAGAACAGAATGCTCCGATTCTGTTGCTTTTGTTTTTTCATAGAGCAATTAGGACGGAGCTGGAAGCTCTTCATCGTTTGGCTTTGGAGTTTGCCTTCGGCCAGTTAGCAGACATTAGACCGTTGGCTGAGCGGTACCGGTTTCTGAGATTAATCTATAAGCATCACTGTAATGCAGAAGACGAGGTCAGCTCTCTGTGTTTCTGTTCTTCCAACTGGTTTTCGCTGTGTAACTTAATTTTCTTCCGTTTTTTCTTGAGATATAATATATTTATTTTTTTCATTTCAACTGCCTTTTTTCTTCAACATAATGAGGAAATTTTTGTGCATTTGATATATATTATTCGAACTCAGTTTTCCTGTTTTGTTGGTTATGCTTTTTAGCTGTTCATTTATCTTTTTTGTCCATCCTGAGTTTGCTATTGAATTCGTGTCTTTAGATTTTTGAGGTGGATTTTTTATTTTATTTTCATGTACCTGAAGCATGGTAGGAATTTTAGTCCATCATGTTACATGTGGATATATTAGAGTTCGAAATATCCAGTATCCCCTTAAGGAGCTACGGTGGACCTGAAAAGCAAGTGGTGTTTTACTTGGTTATGTTCTCAGCTGAAAGTTATATTTTATACTTCTGCAATCAGCTAAATGTAGGATGATTACACCAGCTGTGAGGCTACGATTCACTGGAGGAGAAGGCGACTTCATTTTTCTTTTCTTTTTTGGGTGGGGGAAGGGGGGGGGGGGGGGGTTGGGGGGTAGTTAAAATCACTCGTCTTTATGTATTATAGGACATCGTATTTGTATTTTTGTGGTTTCAAGCATTACGTTCTATTAATTTTCCGAATAACCGTCTGTTGCTAAAGAGGGAACTTCATCTAAATGTCATAGGAGCAAGAAGAGATGACGCTTGAAAGTTGGAGTCTGACAAAGTGTTTTTTGTTCAGTTGCCGATGCCCGTATTTATTGTAGAACTTCCCTTGAATTGATGAGCCATAGCATCAGTACTGGTGGTTTGTTCCTATAGGACTTCCAGAAATCATGCCAGGTTTTTGCTCGTGATATTTTCATCTGGTTGTGATCTGTGCAATTCTGTCAGCAACTAATCCTACCTACTTCCATAACATATATGGATAGATTTTTTTTTTCTTTTTCATGTTATCATGATACAGGATATTCTTTCCTGACCTTTGTCAGTCTCAAGTGATACATGCTTTAATGTTTTTCAATTATTTAGCCTGGCTAATAACTGGGAGCGAAAATGAATTTAAAAGAGATGACAATATGAAAATGTCATCTCATATAATTCCACAAGCTAATAGTTTTCACAGGAGTTTTCTTTTATTGATGAGTTGTGGTTTTATGTTTTTCAGATGCATACAGGTACAGTCAGTGTTATTTTGTTTGCTATCAGACGTTTGAATTGATGTTGGCTTGTTTCAATAGTGTCGACTGATATCGGCCCTGAAAGTGATATTCATCTTTTTTTTTTTTTTTCAGGTTATCTTTCCTGCTCTTGATCTAAGAGTGAAGAATGTGGCTCAAACATATTCCTTAGAGCACAAGGGTGAAAGTGATCTATTTGATCACTTATTTGAGCTGTTTAATTATTGTGGTAAAGGAAATGAAACTTTCCCAAGGGAATTAGCATCTTGCACAGGTGCACTCCATACATCAGTTAGCCAACATATGTCCAAGGAAGAGGAGCAGGTACTCATTGAATTTTTCTAAGCAGCAGCAACAACAACAACAACAATCATACTCAGTATATCCCAATGAAAGCAAAAACTATCGTTAGGGTCTGGGGAGGGTGAGAGGCAGACAAACAATACCTCCATACCAAGAGATAGAGAATTTGCTTCCAGTGAGACCCCCGGCTCTAGATATACCTGCATATATATCACAATAATAGGAATATGTACTAGTGAAGAGATTTTATTAAACATAAATAAAAAGCATCCGATATTAAAATAGTCATAACAGTAGATATACACAAATAGTTGAAAGACAAAGACCAAAACAAAAAAGTTCAAAGTCAACCTAGAGACTATCTAATCCTCTAAGTATGCTCTAAGGTAACCTTAATCATCTGCCTCCATGAACTTTTATCCTGAACCATGTCCTCAGAGAAGTGCAACTTTAGTAAGTCATGCCTAATCTGCTCATTTCACGTCAGTTTGGATCTGCCTTTACTGCTCTTCCTCTTATAGTGAGACTTTCAATTGCTCTGACAGACGCCGTTATCTGTCTTCTCTTGACATGTCCAAGCCATCTCAGTCTTCCCTATCTTATCTTATCTACTATACTAGCCGCCTCTAACCTTTTTTCTGTATACCTCATTTCTTATCATGTCTAGCCTTGTAAGTCCACACATCCACCTCAACATCCTCATCTCTGTCACTTCCATCTTCTGCGACTGTGTCCTCTTGATGGCCCAACAGTCTGTTCCGTATAACATTGTTGGCCGCACTGCCACCCGATAAAATTTTCCTTTTAATTTAGTTGGAACATCTAGCGAAAACTTTCATGTCACAAATTCAAATCACTAACATAATCTCTTCCTTGGAATCATGGACCACTTGTTTCAGGTTTTTGCACTTTATGTTTTTGTAATTCATCATTTTTGAACATTTCAATATTAAAATAGAGGAAAAGTGACTACATATTTGGCCACCACTGATCATGGAAAGTGGAAAGTGCTTATTGTCCCATATGTGCATCTTAAAAAGTCTCTAGGTGACTCTTAGGTTTGATGCTATGAATGTTCCAGTGTTTGACGGCAACTACTTTTCTATGGCAGGTCTTTCCTCTGCTCACAGAAAAATTTTCGGCTGAAGAACAGTCATCCCTGGTTTGGCAATTCTTGTGCAGTATTCCTGTTGATATAATAAAAAAGTTTCTACCCTGGCTTTCATTTTGTATTTCACCTGACGAGTACCAGAACATGTGCCACTTGTTACATAAGATTGTTCCGAAGGAGAAGCTCCTTCAGCAGGTAGGTGTCCTTTTGGGACCTCTAAGTACTTCTCTTGTCTATTGATAGTAAGAAATAATAGGGCTGTATGATTATATACTTGCAGATTTATTCTTTTCCACTAGTACTTTTGTTTTCTCAAATATTTTTGTTTCCCCTTATCTGATTGTAGGCCATTTCGAAATGGTTGGATAGTAGAGATACGTTGGATACTTCTGGTCTCTGTCTTAAAACTACATGCTCTTTGGATTCCCATGATGATAACTTGAATCAGCAAGATGAAAATGTGAATCAGCTGCGTTCTGGAAAGATGTGTACATGTGTATCTTCTAGGACTGCTAAAAGGAAATATACTGTTACTATGAATGCTGCTGCTGATTTGGGAATTGCACATCCGATAAATCAAATTGTGCATTGGCATAATGCCATAAGGAAAGAGTTAAATGAAATAGCAGATCAGGCCAAGAAGATAGAATTGTCAGCAAATTTTTCGGACTTTTCAGAATTTTATGGAAGACTCCAATTTATTGCTGACGTCTGCATCTTTCACAGGTAATACACTTACTTACAATTTAAATGTTATTTAAATTCACTCTGGGAATCTAAAATTGTGAACAAGCGCTAATATAAAAATATATTTGCTATTGGAAGGGAAACCATTAGGCTTCCCTTGTCGCAAACGATTGTTTCTAAGCTCAATCATTCGCAGAACACCAGGATAGTGTACACATGATTTTTCTTATGTATTTGTTTCAGCTGTATTTTCCTTTTCTTCCTTTCCAGTTTATTTCCTTTCTGCTCGTTAGTTCTGCATTCTGAACTAGTATATGATGAACTTGAATCTTATAAAAACATTAGATAGGGTATTCTTCCTGGATATTGGAGGTGTACAATGGCTAGTGCTGCTACCTTTGTCATTTTTGCAGAGGCTTCATTTCTCTGGAATTACTCTCCTCTATTGTGCATGTGATGACATAGTTGTACCTGCTTTATATAATATAGCCAGCTGCTTCCGTTAAAACACTGAGTAATCGAATTCCATGCCTTTTTGCTCATAGATTTGTTTTTTTATCTTGTCATTGGGATTCAGCGTTGCTGAGGATAAGGTCATATTTCCTGCTGTAGATGGGAGTGTGTCCTTATTCCATGAGCATGCCAAAGTAGAAAGCCAATTCAAGGAGCTGCAGTGCTTGATTGAAAATTTTCAAGGTGCAGAACTCAATTCAGCTTCAGCTGCTTGCTTTTTCACCAAGTTATGTGCTCATGCAGATCTAATATGTCAGACAGTTGATCGACATTTCCACAATGAGGAAGTTGAGGTACTTGGCTATGATATTTATAAACATTTGATACTCAATATGTACCAAGTAGTAGAAATCCACCTAAAATCATGATCATCAGGAATATCTGTGTCCTGTGTCTGCTTAAGGTAGTAACTAGACTTTGCACCTCCATCTAGGTTCTCCCGCTTGCACGAAAGCATTTTACCTTCGAAAGACAAAGGGAACTTTTATATCAAAGCCTTGATTTGATGCCGCTGAAGCTGATTGAGCATGTCTTACCATGGCTGGTAGGAACATTGACAGAAGATGAAGCCAGAAATTTCCTCATGAATATGCTGTTGGCAGGTTTGCATCGTCATTGCATTGATATATTGGAGTCAAGGGTAAGATTGGCATTGTTTGTTATTAACTTACGCATATTGGTTGCCCAGCTCCTGTAACTGACGCTGCTTTGGTAACACTATATTCTGGATGGGCGTGCAAAGGCCGTAGCTTCGGTGCATGTTTGTCCTCCAGTGTTACTGGTTGCTGTCCTGTGAAACAAGTTTCTGGCATTGAAGAAAACTGTCTCCTGGGCTCTTGTCCATGTACACCTCAAGAGTCAAATGATGAGGGAAGAGCAGTGAAACGAACCCACCCTAAGCTTTGCATAGAAGGACTTGTGTCTAGCTCCTCCGGGGAGGCTCCAAGCGAAGAGCAATCATGTTGTGTTCCAGGGTTGGGCGTTAATGGCAGTCATTATGGATTGAATACGGTCTCTACTCCAAAGTCTTTCCGCTCACTCTCCTTTGGCACATCAGCACCTACTCTTAACTCCAGTCTTTTCATTTGGGAAATGGATAATAGCTCTTCCAATCCTGAACGAGCTGTCCATCCTATTGATACAATTTTCAAATTCCATAAAGCAATACGTAAAGACTTGGAATATTTAGATGTTGAATCTGGTAGGTTAACTGGCTGTGATGGTGCTCTCCTTCGGCAGTTTATTGGAAGGTTCCGTCTTCTATGGGGTTTATATCGAGCACACAGCAATGCAGAAGATGCAATAGTGTTCCCAGCACTTGAATCAAAGGAAACCCTGCATAATGTAAGTCACTCATACACGCTCGACCATAAACATGAGGAAGAACTTTTTGTGGAGATATCGCATGCCTTATCTGATCTTTCAAAACTTCATGATGCTTTGACGGGATCTGGGAAGATGAAGGATGTTGATTTGGATAGTTTTGATGGTCCTTGCAACGGTGAGGATGTTGCAGCCAAATATAATGAACTAGCCACAAAGGTTCAAAGCATGTGCAAATCAGTAAGGGTCAGCCTACAGCAACATATATATAGGGAAGAACTGGAGTTATGGCCATTATTTGATAAGCACTTTGGTCTGGAGGAGCAGGAAAAAATTGTAGGACGCATTATTGGAACAACTGGAGCAGAAGTCCTTCAGTCTATACTACCTTGGCTAACTTCTGCACTTACACAAGATGAGCAAAATAACATGATGGATACTCTGAAGCAGGCAACACGAAACACTATGTTCAGTGAATGGCTGAAACAGTGCTTGAGAAGAGCTCCTGAATTATCTGAGCAACCAGAAGCATCAGAGACTTCAAATTCTGGCAGAGGTTTGTACTAACCTCTGAAACTAAGTTTCTCTTGCCCTGACAAGTAGGTTTAGTAATAATAACGGTTCAGTTGCTTTAAAAAGACTGCATTTCAGTTCACTTTTGTCGACTCCGGTGGTGGATTTCTGTGAGGTCCACGTCAAGCGATCTATAGCTTGGAGGATCTGTCTTGGCCTGTGGTGATAACTACAGCTAAGATCTCTCAAAGAACTTTGTCATAAAAAAAGAAAATTGTAAAACTAGAAGTCCTAAAAATATCCCCTCTGCCACCCTCTTTTTATTTTATTTTATTATGTATATATCTTTTAATGTGGCGACTAACTGCTATGCAGTGCTAACTTCAGCTTGTACTTGTAGGCATAGGACCTCACGAAAGCTTAGGTCTGCAAGATCAGATGTTTAAACCTGGTTGGAAAGATATTTTCCGCATGAATCAAACTGAACTTGAATCTGAGATTAGAAAGGTTTACAGGGATTCGACACTGGATCCAAGGAGAAAAGCATATTTGGTACAAAATCTCATGACTAGGTTTGTATCATAAATGCTTCTTTTGATTTCATCAAAATAATTTTCTTTTCACTTTTCATGGTTGGCTCTAATTTGTTGCTTACCATCTTCTGCTTGTTATCTCTTTCATTTCTTAACAAATATTTTTTGTAATCCCTTCTAAATTTTTCTTCTCTAGTCGTTGGATTGCTTATCAGCAGAAGTCACAAGCATCAACTGATGAAACATCCAGAAGTGAGGATGTAAATGGACATGAACCATCATTTCGGGATCCACAGAAACAAGTATATGGTTGTAAACATTACAAGAGAAATTGCAAGCTTCGAGCTTCTTGTTGTGGGAAGTTGTTCTCTTGCAGATTCTGCCATGATGAAGTGAGCGACCATTCAATGGATAGGTAAAACTGGCATGATTAATGTGCTCTTGCTGATTTCTTCAAGATGGTGACCTGTTCCTTTTTTTTTTTTTTTGGCAGGAAAGCAACCCTGGAGATGATGTGTATGCGATGCCTGGTCGTTCAACCTATTGGACCAGTGTGCAAAACACCTGCTTGTAATGGTTTTCCGATGGCAAAATACTATTGCAACATATGCAAGTTTTTTGATGATGAGAGGTAAAATTTACCTCTCAAGTGAACCGAAGTTCGCTCCATTGACGATGATCTTGACATTGAATAGAGTATCATCTTAAGCTTTTCTACATTTAATTAATTTCACTGGAAGAGAAAGGATAATATATCTTGAATTTACAGCTTGAAGAATTCACAATAAAGTGATTATGCCTTGTCGAATGCATACTTATGCATTAATTGTTGTAGCTTGAATTAATAAAAGTTTGATTTTGCTCCCGTATAACTGTGAGATGTGTTGATGATGTCATTTTCTACTGCAGAAATGTGTATCATTGCCCATCCTGCAATTTGTGCCGTCTAGGGAAGGGTCTTGGAATTGATTTCTATCACTGCATGAAGTGCAATTGTTGTTTGGCAATGAAGTTAGAAGACCATAAGTGCTTGGAGAAAGCTTTAGAGACAAATTGCCCAATTTGTTGTGAATTTTTGTTTACCTCCAGTGCTTCAGTTCGGCCTCTACCTTGTGGGCATTACATGCACTCCGCGTGCTTTCAGGTCAAAAATTATCCACCAGTGTTTATGCCTGTGTGCGTGTGTACCTCTTTTTCCTATTCAAATAGTTCAGTCAATGCATTGATGCATGATACAGAAAGTGGATCAAATCTATTCTGGAAAATCCTGAATGTTGTAAAAATTCTTTTTTAGGCATATGCTTGCAGCAACTATGTATGTCCAGTATGCAGCAAATCAATGGGTGATATGGCGGTGAGAGCTCTTTACTTTTTCTTCCGGTAAAGGCTTAAAGAATATATTTATGAGTTCTTATTTAAGTGATTTACTTGACTATTATAAAGATAAAGGCAGACGCCAATTTCCCTTCACTATCTCTTGGGATATCTTAACTTTTGTGTATTTACTCATTGCACAATTGAAAGTGATCCAAATATTCACTCAACAAATAAGAGGTAGATACCAGGGAATGGTGCCACTGTTTTATCCACGACCACCTTGCTGACGTTCCATTGCCTTAAACTTGTGTATAGCTCATTTGTCAGGATAAGTAGTAGTTACTTTTGCAACACGATCTACTGTCTACTTACTGCCACTACTGAGGGGAATCAGGAAGGTTGACCCCCCATCCCCCACAAGTTTTATGATTTCAAAATACTAATGCATCTAAATAGGTTCTATGTTTGAACTTCATAGTGATCTGTAATTTTTCATGTTTTGCTAACAATACTAACAAGCAGCAGTTGTCTGTAATTTTCCAGTGTGTTTTTTCATTATTAGTCTCCCTAAAAGGTTTCTTGACTACCCAGGTATACTTTGGGATGCTTGATGCGTTATTGGCTAATGAAGTGCTTCCAGAAGAATTTAAGGACAGGCAACAGGTAATGTCTCCAATGTCATTTGTTGGAAGCCATAATTCTATCCATTTGTGTCATGAGGGTTGGGGGCTCTAGTATTCGTGATCTCAATAACAAGTATTTTTGACTCACATTCGCTTGTAAAATAACTTCTTGGAGTCGTTACTTGAACAATGTTTTTGAGCTGTATGGTTGATAATCATCTTATCAATTTCCTAAGTAGATTTTTTGTCTCATGCTCCTTTCCGTGCACCTTCTGAATCTCATACGCGTAAATGCTCTTTCACCTGATTCCCGTAGGCTGTCAATGTGTTGCTCACTATTTTGGTTCCTTCTCATTGGTCACTTGTCCAATGTGCCTGCAGGATATCCTATGCAATGATTGTAGACATAAAGGCACAGCAAGGTTTCACTGGTTATATCATAAATGTGGATTTTGCCGTTCATACAATACCCGGGTCATCAAAGATATCTCAGCAAGTCCTGATTGCCCCGGGGCAAGACATTGAGGTTTTTTTCATTCTCCTTAGTGTCCTAGGATTTTCTGATCTTGTACATAGGCCTGTATAGATTCAAAAATTTTGCCTGCAAGTTTGATTTGCTTGCGTACAGTATAATGGTAGTTTTATGTTCTTGCATATTATTTTTTCCGACCTTTAAGTTTTCATGTCCTTCACTGTAAAGGCAAAACTCTTTCTTTCCCTTCTTTAAATATCAGAAGCGATGCTTAGATTTTCTCATCTGAGTATTATCATATTACATGTATATCGTGTATGAGCATGCATGTGCATGACTAGTATATCTAGGGACATAAACAACAACAACAATTACCCTATTGTCTTAAAGGGTCCCGCCTATGACAGAGTATGAAAGGGCCAGATCCAGATGTATGCAACCATACCTATGTGTTAGAAACACACAGATGTTGTTTTAAAGGGTCCCGCCTATGACAGAGAATGAAAGGGCCAGATGTATGCAACCACACCTATGTGTTAGAAATACACAGATGTTGTTTTTCAATGACATCTAGGGACAAACATAACATATAATCATATTTGTATGACATTGTGATATCGAAAGTTCACTTGCGGAAAGACTCGTATCTTTATAGATTAAGAACCTTTTTTTTTTAACCAAGCGTATAAGGAAGAGGATAAGGGTTGAAACAGCATAATGACCTTTACCACTAGGCTTAAATGACACCTTTACCACTAGGTTTAAATGACTTATCATTTGTTCTACTTCGAATCTTTTTTTTTTTTAAAAAAAAAGTAGTTTTAGACATTTTTCATTATGTCTAATTGAAATCTTTTTTTTTATAAAGTAGATTTAGACATTTTTCATTAGGTCTAATTGAAATCTTTTTTTAATAGATTCTTGTTCAATGAACAATCTTCAATCCTACTGGAGGAACAATAAACTTTTTTTATTGGTACATATTCTAGAATTGCAACTGTCCTTGTGTTATCACATATGCGACAAATTACTTTAGAAGAAAAATGTGCAATGGATTAAAGGATTTTAATAGAGCTTACCGGTAAAATTCATTGCATTTTTTTCGGGATTAAGCAGTGTTTAAATCTAGATTTTCTCTTGTAAAGACAAACACATCAAAGTTGGACATATATTTAATTTGTGGCAGAATATTGATTAACAACTCGAAAAGGAATAGCAGTTGCATCGCTACCTATATGTGAGAAGACTGTGTATATTATAGTGTTTATATTGAATTTTTTGTTCGCCCGTCTGCTCATTTTGAATCTTCTTATTGGTGGATGCTTATTGTGACACTGCTTCAGATTTTGGCCCAGCCGCCATTTGCCTGCGCTGCAGCTGGGGCCTGTTTACTGTGGGAAAAAAGCGAAGTGTGTCTGGGGTGGGCGTAGTGGCTTTTTCTTCGGCGCTCGAGAGATGGAATAGATAGGGTCCTGCAAGTTTTAAATTCGCCACTGAAAAATTCACACGATAGGAATTGATGAATTCTCAACGAAAAAAGTGCTCGAGCTGTGGGACAGGAGTGAGACTTGGGCCGGCTGGAAAAAAGGGTTGAATGTAACCGCCGTGGGAGTTGGGAATAGGGGTAGTGCTTATCATATTTATTTTGAGAAGAAAATTTTAAAAGATGAATTTTTGTGAAAATATAATTTGAGTTAAAAATCAATTTTATAGTATAATATTTTAAAAATTAATAAATTATATATTGGTGAATTAAATATATACTTAACCAACTAATAAATTGATACCTTTTGTATATGATGTGAAAACGAGTTTCGAGCATTGAGATGTTAATACACATAATAATGTTATGTAACATTCGGTTATTCTCATATCAGTTAGATTTTGTTCAATCAAGGAAAAATTTATTGATATATTAAACATGACAGGATATGTCCCAAAACTAATACAGTAATCAAATAAAATGTTAATTTAGGAGAACAATGAACGCTCATGAACTCAGTGTTTAAAAGGTATGTTAGTTAAAATTATGTTAAGAACTACTAAATTAGTTTTAGTATTTATTGCTGTGACATAAACAAATAATTTTCTCTTTTGAGCGTCAAATTAAGTCAACGGATGACCCGCTAAGAAAATTGCAACTGTTGAGGTTCTTCTCCTTAGAAATCCTAAGAAACGGATATGCAATAAAACCTTTTTCTTTTTACATGGAACGTGTATGATATCACCATGTGGTGATTATTACATACAATATGAAGGGGAGAAAAACACTATAATATACATAAATAAACCACTATATTAAAGAGGTAAAAATTCTACACTTGTATATATATAAACCCAAAACCGTCTTGGAGTGTCAATTTTATTTGTTTGAACCCTCACTAGAAGTGCCTGTAATTACTGGTTACCCAAAATGGTATATTGAGATTGAGTAAGCAGACAATCTTGTTATCTTTCCATACATTTTTTCAGATAAAAGATTCCAAGTTTTCCTCTTCTTCAATGCAATGCGGATACACAAAGAAACCATCAATCATTAATCTTTGCACGTTCGCCAAGTGTCCTATCTTGATGTCGGGATAATATCCTCTCAAGCAAAGGCAAATATATCTGATTCCGTAGATTTTCATCAGTTCACCCCAAAGAACTTCGTGGAAGATGTAAATCAAGAGTTCATAAGCCTTTTAGATTGGTGAGGTTTTGCCAGAGACCTACTGCAAGGTGCCTACTACAAACCGCTAACAACCTTCTGACCGAATTGAGCCGAATACAGTGGCTTTGCTATTACTGACATAGACAGCTGTATTGCACCCACGATGCGTGTATCTTAGCTTGAACCTGTGCCTTTTTGAAGCAATGTCTCTACCTAATTACAAACTAAAATATGTCTTGGGCCCAAGATAAGATCCTCTGTACTGACCTTTGTGTGCGGAACCTGTCTCATTACAATTTTGTACGTGTTTTACTTAAACGTTTAATTCGTTTCTGCTATTATGGTTGATCGATGAATTGTTTTTTAATAAATTTTAGTAGTTATTTATCGATAAATAGAGATTACAATAATAAAGACTAGGGGTGTCAAACAGGTCGTTACGTGTTTCGTATTTTTTGGATTTCGTGTATCAAATTGTCATACCCATACCTTACCTATTTGCTTCGCGTGTATGGATGTAGATACCCAAACTCGTATATGTCAGGTTTCGTGTCGTGTATCGTGTATACCCACGAACTTGACAAGTACAAATATTTCAAGTCATTTACGGGTCATTTCATGTATTTTTCAGTTATTTTCAGGTTTCGTGTATTTTTCATGTTTCATGTACATAAACGACTACCGAAGGTGGATTTGAGCTGAATCCGTTTCTTTTTTAAAGAAATCATCATGGCTAAATAATCATCAGAAATTTTATGAAAATAGAAAAGATAACAAGTAGCCATCTGCTCGTGAAGAAGAAGTTGTCAAGATACTCACCTGAACTATGGATCTGGCGGGGGACAAATGGAGATTGGAGAAGAAGAGAGATAGAGAGGGGGCTGGCTGGTGGCTGCAGGCGGCGGGACAGGAGATTGGAGAAAAGAGAAATGGGATTTGGATTTGGGAATGGCGAAGGGGGGAACTGTGGAAGGGATTAGTGATTAAGTTAGTATTTTTTAAAGAAAATTTATCCTTTTTTACTTTATTAATTATAAATTTTTATTTAAAATATATTTTTAAATTTTCGGGTACTCTGGGTATAAACGGGTAACCCGCAGGTATATCTGGACACTACCCGCCCTTAACGGGTATCTTTCAGGTCTTATCCGATTTGTACACGAAACCCGCCAAGGTCATACATATACCCGCAAAAATCGTGTCAGGTTCGGGTCATGTCTGAAATTGCCACCCTTCATAAAGACAGACTCCTAGGTTTAAACGGAACACACACAAAAATATGTGTGGCACACATTTGACACATAGATTGCAAGAGACAATCCCATCTCCTTGTTTTCATGCTCACAAGTAATAGTTTGAAACTATATTTTGAAACTCAAACTAATAACGAAGTGGCAACGCGAATTTAAATGTACCTATGACCCAAGAAGTATTACAGCTCAGTCTACTCTTAGGTTTATAAAAATGTATAGTCAAATTTCAAGTGAGTATAGTCTTCGTCTGATGGATGATTACAATTATAATTTGAAATCAGATAATTTAAATAATGCTTGAACTATATCCTGTTGAAAAAAATAATTAAATAAATTTGATATAATAAATTACCAATATAGAAATATAAAACATTTATTGCGATATTTATTCTAAATTTTGCAATGCCCTATTGATATAAGATAATCAAAAATTTCTCACTGCTTTATGCAAATTTTTTTTTTTGGTTTCAAGAAAAAAATATTCCAGTGAAAATTTAAGTTAATTTTTATAAATAGTTTAATTTAAACCATGATCTAACCTTTAAACTAATAAAACACACTCAACCTCAGTCCTCTTGTTTTCAGTGCACTCCCACAGACAAGTATTTATGTGATTAGGAGAGTCAGACGAAAAAAAATCTTACAGGGTATATTAGGAAGTTCGGATGTGCTGTGTCTATTTGGGCTATGTTAATAGCGTTGGAGAAAACGGAAATAAATTGAATTTGGACCAAAGTTGTAAACTGTGGTTAGCAACGTACTTGAGGCTAAGAATGTGATTAGTTTCATTAACGATAGGGGTGTTAACGAACCGAGCCGAACCGAATATTAAGTTTTCGAACTCGAATTCGTTTAGCTAAACGAATAGTTCGGCTCGGTTCGTTTAGCTAAATGAACTTTAAAATTGGTTCGAGTTCAGCTCGATAACCTTATAACTATTTAAACGAGCCGAACTGTTCGCGAACAGTTCGGCTCGTTTAACTAAACGAACTCAAATATCTATTCGAATTCGGCTCGTTAACAAATAATCAACGAACGAATACGAACCGAACACGAACCGAACTCGAATAGTTCGCGAACGGCTCGGTTTGTTTAACACCCCTAATTAACGATGAATAGAAACTAATGAGTCCTTAAATATCTACGTGATGAATAGATAAATTTAGGCTTTTGAATCACTCAATTTCGATATCGGGTGAATGAGAAATTAATGCTCAAAATAAGGGGGAAAATCAGCTCAACCCAGCCCGTGCCTGGGCATGGGCTCAGGTGGCGGACTGAGCTGGGACCTGATGGGCTCAGGTGGCGGACTGAGCCGCGGACCTGATGGACTTAGGTTACGGACTGGGCTACAGGCCAGGCTGCGCGCTACAGACTACAAGCCGGGTCCTGTAGCAGCAGGTCGGATCTTATCAGCTGGGGTGAAGTTTGTAAAGTTTAAAACTTCTCCAGATTGTTAAGATAGGCTAAGGTTAAATTTTGAAAAGCTGTTGAGCTTTAACCGGCCGAGCTGACCTGAATTTGTTATGATCTGACGGCTCAAATTGAACAGTTATTCGATATGACAGCTGATGGCAGACCTGATGTTAGATTATAAAATGTTTTGATGATATAAAAAGATGTTTTTAAAATAACTAAGATGGAATTTCACACCTTAAGATTGAAGCAAATTGAGAAAAACATGTGCGAGACGTAAATCTCTCATGGATCGGTTGAAGTATACATCAACCCTTCAAGAGGCACATGGTTCGTTTCGTGTGAAGCTTGGTAAATGTTTGAGCTCTCAGATCCACGGTATACTCTCAACCAAGAGACGTGGATCGATCGACGTATAACTGAGAGACGTCGATCTCTCAGCTTAAGGTATGTCGATCGATCGACATACATCTGAGAGACGTCGATCTCTCAGCTAAGAGTACGTTGATCGATCGACGTACATCTGAGAGACGTCGATCTCTCAGCCTAATGACGTCGATCGATCGATGTCATTCTGAGAGACGTCGATCTCTCAGCCAGACTGACGTCGATCGATCGATGTCATTCTGAGAGACGTCGATCTCTCAACTCTGGTACGTAGATCGATCGACGTCTCCAGGATTCAAAAATTTTCAAACGTTGGAACAAAATCCAAGGGAGATCTATGATATTTTCTCTCTCCAATCTTGCTCAAATTTCTTGTGGACTTTAACCCAACATACTACATGCTTCCTTGACTATTTTAACCATGTCTAAGATTCTCTAGGGTGGCTATTCAAGATCAAATCATTCCATAGGGTGGCTAAAGACTATTTGGGCACTATCTTGACATTTTTGAAGATGAAGACTTGGTGGAGAGCCTCAAAAACGTGGTCAACTTTATCTATAAATAGAAGAGGCTTGGATGAAGCAATCACACACTTTCAATATCATCTAGCTTAATTTTCCATTGTTGTATACTTGTAAATTTGCTTAAAGCTTGTTTAGCTTTTCTTTGTTCTTCATTGTTGTATATTGAGAGAAAGTGAGTCAAGCACAAGAGGAACCATAAATATTTGATCTCTTGCTGTGCTTAGACTTGTGAGAAAGTGTGAACCTTACTATATTTCTTCAACCCACTGTGAGAAGTTCTTGAGGAAACTTTTTGTTGAAGTTGTGAGGAAGCAAGAAGTTGTTCTTGCTAAGAGCTGTAGTTGCTGTAGTTGCACAAGTGTGTTTTGTGCAAGAAGTTGCTGTTGTTGTTGCTTACACTAAAGTGTTAGTGTAAGTATTGCTGTGGTTGTTCTTATTGTTCATAATAAGAAGAGTAGTTGTTGAAAATCCACTTTGGAAACAAAGTGGTAGTGGAGTAGAATCATTTACGATTCGAACCACTCTATATCCGATGTACTCATTCACTACTTCTCATCTCCCATTCTTGCTCTGATTTTGAATATCCTTTTTGAGTTGAGCAAACGAGAAAATTCTGCAAAAGAGCCAAACACTCTATTCACTCCCCTCTAGAGTGTATTTCGAACATAACAATTGGTATCAGAGCCTAACCTTGATTGCTTGGCCTATCTTTGCAAGTAGCAAGGTTAAAGATCATGGCAATGACAACCTCAACCTCAACCCCAATCTCTTCATCTCCTAAGCCTACTGCACTATTTTCCGAATCAAACACTAAAGCACCTATGTTTGATGCCCAAAATTATTCTTTGTGGAAATTTCGAATGATCAATCACTTGAAAGGCTGTGGATTTGATATATGGAGAGCCGTTGTCAAAGGAATTGAAGTTCCTATGATTACCAACTCAAAAGGAGAATAAATATTCAAAGATGAGGATGACTACACCGATGAAGAAAAGATAAGATTTGCCATTAATGGCAAAGCATTTGATATTCTCTCAAGTGCTCTCACCACCACCGAGCTTATAAGACTTCAAGGTCTTGAAACAGCCCATGAGGCATAGAAAAGGCTTGAAATGATACATGAAGGAACTGAGCAAGTAAGAATGGCCAAACGACTTATGCTCATGAAGGAGTATGAGATGTTCGGAATGAAAAGCGGTGAAAAGATTAAGGAGACAATCGATCGATTCACACAAATAGTGAATCAACTCTCCATGGTGGACAAGAAAATCTCAAATGAAGACCTTGTCTTAAAACTCCTCAACTCTTTGCCAAGAGAATTGACACCCAAAGTCACCGCCATCACCGAATCAAAGAATCTCAAGGCTCTTACCCTTGATGAGCTACCCGGCAATCTTCTTACTCATGAAATTCTTATTGATGAACAAAATAGGATGAACCCTATCAAGCCCACACAAACATCACACAAAGGATTGGTGGTAGAGTCCGATGAATCGGATGAGGAAGTTGCCCTTCTAGTAAGAAAATTTAGAAGAATGGCAACTAGAAATAAAGCTCAAGAAAGAAAGTTCTTCAAAAGACCATCTAAAGAAAAGGAAGCAAGTGGAAATTGCTATAGATGTGGTCGACCCGGTCATTTCATTGCCGACTGCCACGTAAAAGAGCCGCAAAAGCAAGAGAATAAGGTCTTTCCTCAAAAGAAGAAAGCCCTCAATGCGGAGGTAACCACGTGGGATGATCTTCTTTCGGAATCGGAAGGAGAAGAAAGTGAAGATCAAGGTGTTGGACTTGTTGCAATGGTTGACAATTCAAAGATTCAACATACTTGTCTTATGGCAATTGAAGATGATCTTGAGGTAAATTCTAACCCCTCAAATTTTCATGATGAAATAGGAGATTTGCAAGATGACTTTGAAAAATTGAATCTAAAACATAAGCATTTGAAGAAAGAATTCAAGAAATGCATCTTAGAAAATAAGAGCTTGCATGACAAGAATATTTTGATGTTTCAAGAGCATGACATCATACTCACCATGCATAAAACTGTAGCTCTTGAAAATATAGAAATTAGAAAAGAATGTGAGAAACTAAAGTTAGACTTACAAAGATTAACAAATGGTAAAAACAATTTAGACATACTACTTGGAAATCAAAGAATTGGAAATGATAAATCCGGTTTAGGATTTAATTCATCATCTTCTTCTATTAAACCTAAGTCCTTAAAGAAAAAGGCAAATAATAGAAAATCACAACAAAATTCATCACCTTCAAAACCAAAGCATGTACCCACTTGTTTTTATTGCAACAAACTAGGACATGTGAAGAAAGCATGTAGAGCTAGATTTGGAAGCACATATGTTTGGAAGCCTAAGGGTCGACAAACTAACCTTAAAGGACCCAACCATCAAAGGGTACCAATGCATACATCTTTTGGTTTTGTAGGCTCTCAAGATAAATGGAGTAGCCAAAGAAGAAGGAACCAAATGGCTTATGGACAGCCGATGTTCAACGCACATGACCGGAGACAAAACGTTGTTCACCAAGCTCAAGCTCCAAGATGGTGGAACGGTGCATTTTGGCAATGGAAAAGCCAAAATCCTTGGACGTGGAGAAATTGGTAACTCTTCTTTTACTATTAATAATGTATTATATGTAGAAGGGTTTAAGCATAATTTGATAAGTGTTAGCCAACTATGTGATGCTAATTTTTAAATTGAATTTGTGAAAAGAAAATGTGTTGTGAAAAAGAACGATAAGATTGTTTTTGAGGCTATACGTAAAAATGATGTTTACAAATTTAGCACACATGATTTGATATCACAAAATGTTTCTTGCCTAGTTGCCAAAAATGATTTGACTCAACTATGGCATAGACGACTTGGACATATTAGTTTTAAAAATTTCAAAGGTATTTGCAAAAATGAAAAAGTCCAAGGTCTTCCAAAATTAAATTTCGAAAACCATGGCTTATGTGACACTTGTCAAAAGGAAAAACATTTTAAAAATAAGTTTCAAGCCCAAAAGTGAAATCTCCACCACCAAACCTCTACAATTGCTTCATATGGATTTGTATGGGGATATTGGTACGGCAAGTCTAAGTGGAAAACATTACACCTTTGTGGTGGTAGATGATTTCTCTAGGTACACTTGGGTAATGTTCTTAGCTAAAAAGAATGATGCATGCCAAGAATTTATAAAGCTTTGTAAGAGATTAGAAAATCAAAGAGAGGACACAATTAAAGAAATTATAAGTGATAGAGGTGGTGAGTTTGATGGAGAATTTCAAGAATTTTGTGTATCCAAGGGGTATGGACACAATTTCTCAGCTCCAAGAACTCCTCAACAAAATGGTGTTGTGGAAAGGAAGAATAGAACACTTCAAGAAATGAGTAGAGCCATGCTAAACGAATTTGAGCTACCCAAATATTTTTGGGCCGAATCGCTAAATACCGCTTGTCATGTGATCAATAGAGTTTATTTGAGACCATTTCTCAAAAAGACTCCTTATGAGCTTTGTAAAGGAAGAGTACCAAATATTGGTTATTTCAAGGTATTTGGTTGTAAGTGCTTTATACTTGACACCAAAGATAACTTGGATAAACTCGACTTCAAAGCGGATGAAGGAATCTTTATGGGTTATGCTCAAAATAGCAAGGCATTTAGAGTATATAATAAAAGAAGCATGAAAGTTGAAGAATCAATTCATGTAAAATTTAGTGAACTCAATGAGGATAAATCAAACATTAATGATGATGATGATGATGAAATAATTGAAGTAAGCCATATAGAGACATTTAAGAATCCAAAAGGTAATATCGTTATTGACCTTAGGATTGATCCCCTTGAACCTAAGGTTGAAGATGAAGAAATAGGAGGAGATACCTCAAATTTACCGGATTCATATAAGTACAGGAAAGATCACCCTAAAGAATTGATATTAGGTAAAACTAGCCAAGGCATAATGACTAGGAGAAAATCCAATGAAAATGCTTTCATTTCACAAGTTGAACCTAAAAATATAAAGGAGTCAATAAATGATGAAGATTGGGTATTAGCTATGCAAAAAGAATTAAATCAATTTGAAAGAAGTGATGTTTGGGAATTAGTTGCTAAACCAAGTGATCATCCCGTAATTGGCACTAAATGGGTATTTAGAAAGAAAATGGATGATAAAAGAAATATCACTAGAAACAAAGCTGGGTTAGTAGCCCAGGGATATAGGCAAGAGGAAGGCATAGACTATGATGAGACCTTTGCCCCCGTAGCTAGGTTAGAAGCTATTAGGATGCTATTAGCATATGCATGCTATAAGGATTTCAAACTATATCAAATGGACGTGAAATCCGCATTCTTGAATGGAATAATTCAAGAAGAGGTCTATGTAGCTCAACCTCCAGGGTTTGAAAATCATGATTATCCAAATCATGTTTTCAAACTCAAAAAGTCCCTTTATGGACTTAAACAAGCTCCTAGGGCTTGATATGATAGATTAAGTAACTTCCTACTTGAGAATGAGTTTTCAAGAGAAAAAGTCGACACTACTCTTTTTATTAAAGAACAAGGAAACCATCAATTGCTTGTTCAAATTTATGTGGATGATATCATATTTGGTGCTACTAATGATTCTCTTTGTGAGCATTTTGCAAAATTGATAGAAGGAGAATTTGAAATGAGCATGATGGGCGAACTCAACTACTTTCTTGGTCTTCAAATCAAGCAAACTCAAGATGGAGTATATATATCTCAAACAAAGTATACTAAGGATTTGCTCAAGAAGTACAAATTTGATGATGGAAGAAGTGTGAGCACTCCGATGAGCACAAGTACAAAGCTTGACAAAGACGAAAAAGGAAAGCCGGTTGAGGTAACAAAATATAGGGGTATGATTGGTAGTTTACTTTATCTAACTGCTAGTAGGCCGGATATTTTGCATGCTGTGTGCTTATGTGCTAGATTTCAAAGTATGCCTAAGGAATCACATTTAGTTGCTGTTAAACATATCTTTAGGTATTTAAAAGGAACCTTGAACTTTGGATTGTTTTATCCCAAAAATGGTTGTTTTGATTTAAGAGGATATAGTGACTCCGACTATGCCGGAAGTCTTGTTGATAGGAAAAGCACCTCCGGGACGTGTCAATTCCTTGGGGATTGCTTGGTTTCTTGGTTCTCCAAGAAACAAAATAGTGTGTCACTTTCAACGGCGAAATCCGAATATGTATCGGCCGTTTCATGTTGTGCACAACTACTTTGGATGACAAACACATTAAATGATTACAATGTTAAGTTTGATAAAGTTCCCATTCTATGTGACAAAACATCTGCCATAAGTGTAGCACAAAATCCGGTTCATCATAGTAGAACCAAACACATTGAATTGAGGCATCGCTTCATAAGAGATTGCATTCAAAAAGGATTGGTATGCATTGAGTTTGTTCCAACAAATGATCAACTGGCGGATATCTTTACCAAATCCCTTCCCACTGAGACATTCGAATCAATTAGAACAAGATTAGGGATGATAAACATCATTTAAAGGGATAAAAATTGAAAATCTCAAAAATAGGTATACGTCAAACGATCGACGTATCAAAACAAGAGATCGATGTACGTCGATCTCTGACATTGATCGATCGACGTACGTCGATCGATCGACGTCGTCGAAATCTGCAGCTATAAAATCTGTCAAAAATGCGAATTCCTTCTCATTTGCAAAAACTTTCACCAAGCGAAACCCTACAAAGCAGACGCCTCCCCTCTCCAAAATCATTTCTCTTTTCAATTTCATCTCTAAATCAAGATCTAACTCATCTCTGCTCTTGATTCTTGAGTTCCTCAAATTTCAACCTAAAATTCTCAATCTCTCAAGCCCTAAAATTCTTAAACATGTCTTCAAGGAGCAAAAATACAACCAAGAGGCCAAGATCTTCTAGGGGTGGAGGAGAAGATTCAAGCTCCTCTCAAGGACAAACATCTCAACCTCGAAGAAAACAATCTATGGATGAGAGTCAAACACAAGTGCTAGCCACAATTAGGAGTAATTTGACTCTCTCAAATTTCCCTAAGGTCAAAGCCAAAGATGCAAAGGATGCTTTGGAGGAACCACTAATCCCCGGGCACGTAAGTTACATCTCTAGACATGCTCAAAAGTTATTTGATAAATGGGAAGATGATGATAGACCCACTATCCCACTCAAATTGCTTAGAATGAATGATATTCTAAGCAACGATGAACTAAGTCCCATCATTGAATGGTTAGATGTTCAAGAGTGGAGAAATATTTGGAATGAGAATGAGATGCTCAAAATATCCACTAAATATACTAGGCTTTTTTATGCGAATTTATGGATTGAATACATAAATGGCCTTCCCTTAGCTCTACATTCAGTTATTGATGGACACCATGTGAAATGTAAAGTTGAAAAAATTTGTAGCTTGATTGGTGTACCCAACGAAGGGTACTATGAGTTTGATGCAGGAAAATGGGATACGGCTAGGTGGAAAGTCTCTGAAGATGAAGTGAAAAATTTCTTAGGCTTCCATCCAAGTAAAAACGCAAATGACATGCCTTTAGTTTATCGTACCCTTCTTTCCATTGTTACATTCTGCATCAATGGTAAATCTGCAAAATTGCCAAGTAACCTTGACTTCTACATAGCATACCGAATAGCTAACCGTGAGAAGGTTAACTTTGGAGATCTTTTTATGACAAATGTTGTCGAAGCCGCAACCAAACAAAACAAAGCCCTTCCCTATAGTAACCTTATCTATAGGATGCTTGTGAAGTCGGGTATTTATGTGGATGACACGGATGTTGACAACATAATGCACAAAGACTTCTATGATAAATTCAACATCCAACAAATACTGAAATCTAGAAAAGAAGCGATGAGGAGAGAACACGAGGAGGAAGCAAGGGAAGAAGAAGACTTTCCGGATGAGGCACCCATTCCTGAACCGGATACTCAACAAGCACCAAGTAGCTTGAGCTCCAATGTCCCAGAACTTCAAGCTCAAGTTACTAGTCTTCAGCAGGAGGTTGGTGAGCTAAAGGGCAAAGTGTCCATGCATGAGTCAAGGTTTACAAAGCTCAAGGCAAAGATGAAAGCTTGCATTCCTGGCATCACATTCTCTTCAGACGAAGACTAGGGTGTTTGTTTTAGCATGTTTCTTGTTCTAGCTTAGTATTTGTTGTTGGTTGTAAAACTTGGATGTGTCTTTGAATTTAATGAAGTATAGTTGCTTATTTTTTGATGTTTTCAAAAAGGGAGAGAAAATGGCTATTGTTGCTTAAGTAGATTAAGTGGCTTATTTGCTGGCTTATTTGCTGCTTACGTGGTTTATTTGTTGATTAAGTGGCTTATTGGCTTATTTGTTAAAATGGTTTATTGCATAATGAGATTGTTTGATAGATGGCAATATGAGGTAAGTTTGGAATTGGAATCTTTGTTAATTGTTGGTAAAATGAAAATGAGCACGAAGAGTTATTGATGCATTTTTGAGAAAGCTGGGTTGTTGATACATGTTTGTTTGAGGGGGAGCAAATTTCAAAGAAAAGTATTTTGGTTGAAACTGCAAAATCTTGTTCACATTGACCACTACGGAAGGTATAAAGTGCATACACTTAGGGGGAGATTGATATGTTTCAAGTTTGAAACATTCAAATAGTTAAAATGAAGCAAAAACATCTTTTAGAATCTTGGTTTTAAAATCATCAAAAAGGGAGAGATTGTTAGATTATAAAATGTTTTGATGATATAAAAAGATGTTTTTAAAAGAACTAAGATGGAATTTCACACCTTAAGATTGAAGCAAATTAAGAAAAACATGTGCGAGACGTAAATCTCTCATGGATCGATTGAAGTATACATCAGCCCCTCAGGAGGCACATGGTTCGTTTCGTGTGAAGCTTGGTAAATGTTTGAGCTCTCAGATCCACGTCATACTCTCAACCAAGAGACGTGGATCGATTGACGTATAACTGAGAGACTTCGATCTCTCAGCTTAAGGTATGTCGATCGATCGACATACATCTGAGAGACGTCGATCTCTCAGCTAAGAGTACGTCGATCGATCGACGTACATCTGAGAGACGTCGATCTCTCAGCCTAATGACGTCGATCGATCGACGTCATTCTGAGAGACGTCGATCTCTCAGCCAGGCTGACGTCGATCGATCGACGTCTCTAGGATTCAAAATTTTTCAAATGTTGGAACAAAATCCAAGGGAGATCTATGATATTTTCTCTCTCCAATCTTGCTCAAATTTCTTGTGGACTTTAACCCAACATACTACATGCTTCCTTGACTATTTTAACCATGTCTAAGATTCTCTAGGGTGACTATTCAAGATCAAATCATTCCATAGGGTGGCTAAAGACTATTTGGGCACTATCTTGACATTTTTGAAGATGAAGACTTGGTGGAGAGCCTCAGAAACGTGGTCAACTTTATCTATAAATAGAAGAGGCTTGGATGAAGCAATCACACACTTTCAACATCATCTAGCTTCATTTTCCATTGTTGTATAGTTCTCTCATACTTGTAAATTTGCTTAAAGCTTGTTTAGCTTTTCTTTGTTCTTCATTGTTGTATATTGAGAGAAAGTGAGTCAAGCACAAGAGGAACCATATATATTTGATCTCTTGCTTGTGCTTAGACTTGTGAGAAAGTGTGAACCTTACTATATTTCTTCAACCCACTGTGAGAAGTTCTTGAGGGAACTTTTTGTTGAAGTTGTGAGGAAGCAAGAAGTTGTTCTTGCTAAGAGCTGTAGTTGCTGTAGTTGCACAAGTGTGTTTTGTGCAAAAAGTTGCTGTTGTTGTTGCTTAAACTAAAGTGTTAGTGTAAGTATTGCTGTGGTTGTTCTTATTGTTCATAATAAGAAGAGTAGTTGTTGAAAATCCACTTTGGAAACAAAGTGGTAGTGGAGTAGAATCATTTACGATTCGAACCACTCTATATCCGGTGTACTCGTTCACTACTTCTCATCTCCCATTCTTGCTCTGATTTTGAATATCCTTTTTGAGTTGAGCAAACAAGAAAATTCCGCAAAAGAGCCAAACACTCTATTCACCCCCCTCTAGAGTGTATTTCGAACCTAACACCTGATACAATTATCTGATCCAAGTGTTCAAGCCTAGCATATATCTGATCCTACAGCTGTGGTTGAACTGACTGTAACAAACTGACCTCAGAATTTCTCTATAAATAGTTGCCAAGGTGACCTCTGTGGTTATTCACACTCGCTGAGAAATATTCAACCCTTCTCTTTTCTCTGCAATCCCTCTCTGCATATTCATTCTTCTGCATACAAAAAACATTCTGCTTTTCAAGTAATCCGAGAAGTTCAGGACAACTTACAAGTTTGTTGAGTCCATACACTGCAGTGCCGCTCGTCTGAATTGATTCTGTTGTATTTTGGGAGACGATTGCTCCATCCGGTTGGGTACAGTATACCGGAGCAATACGTCTCAAGGATCTCTGCACAGCTAAGCTTTTACGGTTATTGACGAGGTGAAATCTGCTTTGTGCTGAGCTCAGTTGATCGAAAGATAGCACATCATTGTTGTTGTACAGTGTTGCCGGGCTGAGCTCTGCTCTGTGCTGTTTGGCTGAGAGCATTCGTTGTTCTGCAGCATTGTCGTGTCGAGCTCTACTGGTCTATTGAGCTCGACTGAAGCGGCAGAGAGCACAACTGTTCTGTTGTGCTATGGTGCCGAGGTCAGCAGGTCGGCTATCAGTCCAAAATGCAAATATAATTGCGATGACTGGACTAATCTGATCTGACTTCAGCTCAGCTTGGTTGTTTGGCTGATAGCATAGAACTGTGCTGAAGTGCTGAGGTTGGTTGACTATTCAGAAAGCAAACTCAATTGCGATGCTTGGACTTTCTTGGCCTGACCTCAGCTCGGTAGGTCGGCCACTGCTTGATTTCACAAGCATATTGTACAAAAGTCAATTTTGTCTGTATTGAATTGCTCTCAACAATTCTTAAGATGTATTCGTTATTGATTCTATACTAATTCTCGTTTGTTTGTGATATGTTACAGAAATTAATAGAGAACACAAGCTTGAGCTATATTCAAGACGCAGATGTACAGAGTGCTGCTCCAATAGCACCAAATGCTGGGATCCCGATGTATGCTCATCCTGCACAGGGTTCTGCGGTGGCCCAAGTGGAGATACTGGAGTAGTTCAGTGGGAGCTTCTTCAAGTGCTGGAAGCAAAAGATGATGTTCTTCTTGACTGCCACGGGATTGGCCACGTTTCTGAGCGAGGACCTACCTGTGGTGGTCCAGTGGAGGACCAAAACCCAGAACATGCAAAACAAACTATCTGTTGAGCCATGGAACTTCAACAATTATGTTTGTTTGAGTCATATTCTGAGTTGTTTGGACAACTCCTTGTATGTTTTGTACTATACGTGCAAAACGTCAAAGTCCTTATGGTAGTCTTTGGAAAAGAAATACTATACGAAAGATATCGGTCAATAAGAAATTTATTGTCGGCAAATTCCTAGATTTCAAAATGTCAGATTCTTGCGATGTTGTTGATCAAGTTGAGGAACTTCAGACGTTGGTAGCCGAGATGAAAGAGGAGGGCATATTTCTCAGTGAATCTTTCGTGGTGGCTGCAGTGATTGAGAAGCAACCTCTTTCGTGGAGGGAATTCAGAAACTATCTCAAGCACGAGAGAAAGAAAATGACATTAGAAGATCTAATTATGCGACTCCGTATAGAGAAAGATAATCACAGATCTGAGAGAAAGCCACATAAAAGGCTGATCAGGCCAAGGCCCATATTGCAGAGGCCAAGAAAAAGAAAGGTCAACTTGGGATGAACAAGAGTGGCAAGCATATAGCCAATAAGTTCATGGGAAAATGCTACAACTGTGGCATCCAGGGGCATATCGGCAATGAATGCTGAAAGCCCAAGAAGCAGCAGACCAAGGCAAATGCGAACATTGTTGATGCCATGGACGATCTGAACCTCTGCGTGGTGGTCTCAAAGTGCAATGCTGTGGAGAACATGTGCAAATGGTGGCTCAATACTGGTGCCACGAGACATGTCTGCTCCAGCAGAGAGATGTTCACGGAGTACTAACCTGGGAACAACGAGCAACTTTATATAGGGAACTTGGCCTCATCGGAGATCAAAGGCGAGGGCAAAGTCGTTCTAAAGCTGACCTCATGGATCATCTGACTCTGCAAAATGTACTGCACATCTCCTGTTGAGAAACCGGAGTTTGAGTGATTTGAAAATATATGATTTAAATATTACGTATTATCAAAATGCATGATTTAAGTGTTACATGACATGCGTATATTGTTGGACCGTGCACCTGTAGTAAACACCACTAGAGGGGGGTGAATAGTGGTTAGCAAATATTACACTACTACCCTTGATTAAAATCCCCTTATTTAACAGAATTTGAGACTACCTCAGATTCAGAACCTGTTTTTGAAAAATTCAAAAATCCTTGTACACAACTTCATAAATTATCAACATTTCTAGAACTTAAATTCCATGTCTTGACAAGCCTCTATCCAAAACTCAGATAAAAATAAGATCGTTTGACCCTACAAATAAATAAAAAGATTCAAATGGTCAATATGGACAGAATTGGACAGAATGTTGCTGAAATTAGAAAACATGTTTATGTTTGGATACTCAACCAAAAAGGTTGATCTTTATGTCAAAACACTCCTTAAGATGTTTAGTTGATGTTTCCAAAAAGCCCTGACCTTAAACAATTCTTGGTCAAAACAAAATTCAAGTTTTCTCAAAACTGGTCAGATTGCAGCCAGATTGGAGCAGTTCTCTTGCAACGGCTAAAAGACTAACTTTTCCTTGCTCAAATCAAGTGATCTTGTTGCAAATGAAAGCTAACAGTCTGAAGTATAACTCCACCAAAAATTACTAATTTTGAAAGTGTTTAGCTACTTTTCAAAATGTGAAAAATTGTGCGAAATTTGCAGTGAAAAAGGGGCAAAAAATAAAAAAAATGTAAAGAAGACAAGAAGACCAATAATTTGTCCTGGTTCGGTCAATGTGACCTACTCCAGTCCCAAGAAACACCTTTCCTTGGATTTCACTATGGTATGAACCAAATTACAACAAGAACCAAACTTGATCCTTGGGTTAAACACCAACCCTATTCAAGACTTGGATGAACACCTCTATGCAACTCTTGGTTGCAACACCTCTATCACCTATCGATGTAGCCTTATAGATTTGGCTAATCAATCATGCAAATGAGACACAAGAGGCTTGTAACTCTACAACAAATATCACAAGAACACCTTGACTACAAAGAATGAAACAAGAATGGAGAGAAGAAGATAGCAAGACACTTCAACTATTGCTTTCAAGTGTGTGTTCTTCTTCTTCATCTTTGCCTCCTATTTATAGTGTGAAATGGCTCTTGAAGATAATAACTCCAATGTGTCATCATCTTCATCATCAAGTCATGGTTGTCTTCACATCATTGGTTGGCCATACAATCACCTTGTACACTTGGCAAAATAAAACAACATAATTGGTCCACCTTGGAATTACACTTGGCCGAAATTTAGACTACATTTTGTCTTGAAAATGTTGAAGATAATGTAGTAGGATAAAAGGGCATAACTATTCCACTATCCCCTCAACTTTTTGCCGTGAGAATGGACATGTGGGAGCTGCGTTTGACTCAAAAAATCTGCTCCAAAACAACTTGTAGCCGTTGGCTACACTTTCAAATTTTTTACAAGTTGGCAATTTTTGTCAACTAGCTTCTTTTTGATTGGTCTACTTGTCACCAAACCATAAAATGAATAACACATCATCTCCAACTGTAAAAGTATGTTTTTGAGGCTGTATATATGTATATCAACTCAGATTTTTGAAGAAGAAATCAACAAATAATAGTTGACAAGATTATATCAACATATAACACCAAAATTCCCACTATTTCTTCTTGTTGTTGAGATCACTTTCACACCTTTAACACCTTTAAATTCTCTGATGATGATTAATATCCTCCAATAACATATAGAAGAAGGTCTTCAAGAAAAAAATAGAATGTGACATCACAACTAGTCACATATCCCACTACCGTCGATAATATCATCAAATAGAGAAATAATAGAAAATCACCAAATAATCTTCAATATGATTATCAATCGACTACAGAATGAAGATAATAATATACTCAAAAGATTCCTTGAGTGAAAATACCAAAACTGCACTCAGGGGTAAAATGACCAAAATGCCCCTGGTGGAAAACTCCAGAAATGACCTGGATGGTCAGAAATAGATAAAATAACACCTGTGTGATGATAAATATGATATGAATGTGTCCTTGAAAAATTTTCACCATGTCATGTCCTACAAAACTCAAAATACTAATTTTGCCCTTTTTGGTAAGTTGTACAAACTTCCAAGGTACATTAGTCACAACTTATAATCATAAAAAATACATAATATCAGCATAATGAACATTTATAAATCATGTATAAATAAAAACAACCACTTTATCACATTTTAGAAAAATATTTCTAAAACCCTAGACATCGATCGATCGAAGTGCCTCAGCTTCAGAGATGGATGCCTCACAGTGAGTTTCAGAATTTGTCTCTGACCTACATCGATCTGTCGAAGTGAGAGTTCGATGTACATCGATCGATGTGTCTCAGGTTTAGAGATTGATGTCTCACAGTAAGGTTTTGAATTTTTCTGCCTTACATTGATCGATAGATGTGAGAGATCAAAGTACATCGATCGATCAAGTGCAACAACCTGAGAGATCGATGTCATTTTTCTCAACTCTTGCAACTTTTAATCATTTATAACACCATGTGTGACATTTTTATGCATTCATCACTTAAAATCATGACCTTGAAAATTATCCAAACATATTTCTCAACATTCTCCCCCTTTTGGATGATTTTCAAAATAACTTAACATGATTTTAATGTCACAACTCTTTAACAATTATTTATCATATTTTTGCCAATTGAATTGTTTTGAAAAAACCTCACCAATTACCTATTGTTTCATCAATTCTATACCAATTGTTTTCCAACTCTCAAATCTCATGTTTTTAACATATGTGTTGATGTGTTCCCCCTCAACTTATACTCTCCCCTTAACATATGCTCAAAACTTATACCAATTTAAACTTACCATATTATTAAACTCAAATCCAAATCATGACTTACCAACTAAAATCATGTTCTTATTCTATCTCTCCCTTTATTTTGCAAATCATGCAAAAGATAGAACTATGCAATGATATAATAAGTCAGCATATCTAACTTAGCTCGTAAGTTTTCAAAAGTGGTTTGCTTAAGAGGTTTGGTGAAGATGTCAGCTATTTGCTGATCAATTCTTACATGATCTATGGTTATGTCCCCATTTTGAACATGATCTCGAAGTAAATGGTATCTGACCTCAATGTGTTTGGCCTTAGAATGAAGTACCGGATTCTGAGAAAGCCTCATTGTAGAGGAGAACAGGAGTAAAGGCAGACCCAAACTGACTTGGGATGAGCAAATTAGGCACGACCTACTAGATTTGCACCTCTCTGAGGACATGGTCCACGATAGGAGTTCATGGAGAAATAAGATTAAGGTTAACGAGGTATAGGTCATATATAGGGACACTTTAGAGTATATTTAGGGACATTGATAGGCGTAGAGACTATCTACGCTTTAGGTTGAGTTTCCACTTGGTTGTGTATGTTATACCATTGTTTTACATTACATGTACATATACACGTGATGTGTATTTTAATATTGAAAGTCTTTTCTTTGTATTTCTTGAATTTCCTCACTAACATATTAGCACAACATATCTCTATTATTATGTCATTTATGCAGGTACATATAGAGTCGGGGGTCTCACTGGAAGCAGATTCTCTATCACTTGGGATAGACGTATTGTCTGCCTACCACTTACCCCCCGAGACCCTAACGAAAGGTTTTGCTGTCGTTGGGATATACTGGGTCCGGATGATGATGATGATGATAAGCTTAAGGCTATATATTCGACTTTGGTGGTAGAGAGTGCTACACTAGCTTGCTTTTTAGAAAACCAAGAGATCAAGTTGGTTCCTACGAATTGACATGTACCGCTAGTAGATTTTCTATCCAATTTGCAACCACCATAATCAGCATCACTATAAGCATACAGTTCCAACTTAGCGTTTCTATCATACCAAAGTCCTAAGTGTGGTGTGTGTTTAAGATATCTAAAGATCTTTTTCACTGCATTGTAATAAGATACCTTAGGACAAGATTGAAACCTAGCACACATACACACAGTAAACATGATGTTGGGTCTTGATGCGGTTAAATATAATAATGAGCCAATCATAGACCTATAAAGTGTGTCATCAAAAGGTTTACCACTTTCATCTTTATCTAGTTTGGTGCTAACACTCATGGGGTAGATGTTGGTTTCAACTCTTCAAATCCAAACTTCTTAATCCATATCATTGACATACTTAAGTTTGCTAATGTGAATTCCTTGAGAGGTTTGTTTGATTTGAAGTCCTAATAAGTAATTCAACTCTCCTACCATTAACATTTCAAATTCTGACTTCATACACTCTTCGAAGTCTTTTACTAAGGTAGGGTTGGTTGAACCAAAGATTATATCATCTACATATAAGTGGACTATTAACAAATCATTATCTTTTCTTTTTAAAAATAATGTGTTGTCTATGGTCCCCCTTTGATAATTATTTGCAATAAGAAAGTTTGCAACTCTATCATACCAAGCTCTTGGAGCTTGTTTTAAACCATATCGAGCTTTCTTAAGCTTGTATACATGGTTAGGATTATTTGGATCTTCAAATCCAAGGGGTTGTTTGACAAAAACCTCTTCTTGGATGTATCCATTCAAGAACGCACTCTTGACATCCATTTGGAAGAGTTTAATATTGCTTAGACTTGCAATCGCAAGTAACAATCTAATTGCTTCTATTCGTGCAACGGGTGCAAAGGTTTCTTCATAATTTATTCTTTCTTGTTGATTATAACCTTGCGCGACTAGCCTAGCCTTATTTCATGTGATGTTTCCTTGTTCATTCATTTTATTCCTAAAGACCCATTTAGTTCCTATTATAGACTTATTTTCGGGTTTAGGTACTAAGTCCGACACGTAGTTCCTGGTCAATTGGTTTAATTCCTCATGCATGACATCTATCCAAGATATATCACCTAAGGCTTCTTTAACATTCTTAGGTTCTAAGTGTGAGATTAAACTATGTCCTTCAGATTGGCTAATGTTTCTCCGTGTTCTAACCCCAACACTTGGATCCCCAATGATTAACTCTTTAAGGTGTTTATGTTTATCTTTTATAAGCCATCAATTCCTAGGTTGACTAGGTTCACCGTCATCTTGTTCAAATGTTTCATTAGTGTGAACATTATCGTATACAATTGGATCATCTTACAAGTTAGTTGTATTATCTTCCAATTGCAAAATTTCTTCATTTATTTCATCTAAGGGTTCATGCATGTCTTGTTCAGGGAGAGTTGGTTTTAGATGATCAAGTACAGGCTTAAGTAATACATCATCATCAAACATATTTTCAACATTATTCTCTTGTTTATGTTGATTTTTATCACTTACTTCAAAGCATGCATTTTCATTGAATTTCACATGTATGGATTCAATAATTTTTCTAGATGCAGGATTGTAACACCTATATGCTCTTGAATTAGTTGAATAACCAACAAATATGCATTCAATAGACTTTTGTTCAAACTTGTCTAGATTATCTTTAGTATTGAGTACAAAACATTTACATCCAAATACTCTAAGATAATCTACCTTAGGTTGTCTATTATTTAACAATACGTAAGGTGTTTTGTTTAATTTCTTTCTAATAGAAAGTCTATTTATAATATAACAAGCACAACTTACAGCTTTAGTCTATAAGATTTTTGGTACTTTATTTTCACAACTTTCTAACTTAGATTTCAACATATTATTTTCAGTTTTTAATGTTTGTTCATTTTTCCTATATGATTTAATTTTAATCTCTAAAGAATCAAGAGTATTAGTATACTCTTTTTTAAAAGATTCTAATTGATCAAAAAATTCCAAGTTGGACGTCTTCAACTTGTCGTTTTCTTCAATTAGTTTCTTCTTTTCTTTAGAGAACCTTTTATAGTGAGCATGCATCTTTAGAAATTCTTCATACATTTCATCAAATGACATTTCATTATTAGAATCTTCATCAGATGAAGAATTTACCTCGTCGGATACGAAGCAGACTTGAGCTTCCTCAGTGTCGAATGAGTCGCTCCACATGCTCGCCTTCATTGCTCGTTTGCCTCTTCTTGACTTGGTCACCTTTACCTTTGATTTTTGTGTCTCTTTGTCTTGTTTATTATAATTATTGTTGACGTTTTTCTTTGTCAGACAATCATAAGAGATGTGTCCTTTTTTGACCACATTCATAACATTTTAGCTCTTTATTATACCATTTATTGTTATTAGAGTTATTTTTCTTAGGTTGAGAAGAAGAAAAATAAGAAGATCGTTGTCTATTCCTATTAGGTCATTTAAAAAACTTTCTAAGTTTTCTAGCTATTAATATTAAGTCATCGTCTAATTCATTATCACTATTAATATCATCATTATTTGTATGTGACTCAGTTGATTTGAAAGCTATAGACTTACCGGATGATTTAGATGACTCGGACTTCCGTTGGTTTTGTTTTACCTTGTATACTCTTAGTGAACCTATCAATTCGTCCATTTATGTGATTGATTTCGATTCTTCAATCGTCGTGACCTTAGGATCCCATTGAGCAGAAAGGCTTCACAACACCTTTTGAACCTTCTCGTTGTTGTTAAATGATTTTACTAAAGCTTCAAGGGCATTGAAAATGTTAGTAATCCTCAACTCCATAGATGTTATGGATTCGTTCGACAACATTTTGAAAGATTCAAGCGCAGACATAAGCATGTTTATTTTCGACTCTTTTACACCGCTAGTACCTTCATGATTTAATTCTAATGATTTCCACATGTCGTGTGCACTTGTGCAATTTGACACATATCCTGCTTCAGAAGTCGTTAGTCTATTTAACAGTAATTGCATAGCCTTAGCATTCATGGACATTTTCTTTTTATCTTCGGAGGACCATTCACTTTTGTATTTTTCTACTTCTTGTGTGACTCCACTTACTCGTACAATTTTCATTAGAATATGCGGTCCATCTTTAACTATAGACCATAAATCGATGTCTATAGCCATTAAGAATAGCCTCATTCTAAGTTTTCAATGAACGAAATTATTTTCATCGAAAAGAGGAGGACGTTGTGTAGACATTTGTTGTTTTTGAACTATTTTCAGGTGCCACCATTAATGAACTAAACTAGTTCATTAAGTGAATTACTTAGTTAAATGAACTAAGTAGTTCATTAAATGGGGATCATTAGTTTTTACTTGCTGCAATTCTTGTTTTCTACCGAAACTGGTTCTTGGGAGCATATTATGGTGAAAAAAAAATATATTCAGTTTTTTTAAAAGGCACTATACACATATATTCCAACGTACTACCGACAAGTTATATATTTTACGAACGTACGTCAACGTCACACCACTATACTTACCTTATATTTATGAGTATATTCAGGTCTTATATCATATGATATAAGTCATGGTGATGACAAAATTATTATGACACGTTACAAGGTTGTACACCAATAATTGTCGTATCGGGTGACTACCGAAACTTCGCTAACGTGTCACGTACTTGCCATATATAGATGGACTGCCCCTACACTTTAAAAATGGACACAAATTTCGTGGCTTACATGGTATATTCAACCATAAAATCATTCCATGTTGGCACACGCAAATCACCCCCTATTAAGGCCAAATTGTGGAGATTTCAAATTCAATATTTTTGTCACATGGAGCGCCACTTTTAATCAGCCTTTAGAGCTGAATATTCAAGTTATTCTATGCATATTATGTGTGACATAATATATATAACATGTGCAAAAAGTTTGAATTTAATCGGAGAAAAATCGCGTAATCGACAAAAGTCAAAAATTCGGTTTTCTACGAACATAACACATGGAAAGTTTTTGTCTTGACATGTAACATATATCTAGACACTTTTACATATTCAATACATATCAAAGTATTGTAGAAAATTTAAATTAGGGCTGATTGGAATATACCATATGTGTATAACTATTGTGCACTGTTTTACAAAGTTTACAAAAATAAATTCAGCACATGTTCTAGTTTGAATCACACGCCTAGTCAGCCTTAATGGAGCTTATGTGGAGCTTAGTTGTCATCTTGATTGGTGAATAATAGACTACACAAGGTTAGTGACTTAATGGAGGAAGCTAAACAAGGTAATATTTCAAACTACGTTACAAATGTAACACATGCTAAAAATTGAGCATGTGAGACATTAAGAGTGGCTGAAATCTTGAAACTTAATTGTAAAAAATTTGCTTCTCCATTTTCAAGAGATTGATGTGCGATAATATGACATTTCAAAGTCTTGAAATGATTTAGCACATGCTGAAAATTTCAGCATGTGATACAAATGAGATGGCCGAATTTTTGGTGATAATGGAGACAATTTTCTTTGCAAATTATGTGGGATTAATTATGTGATATTTGGAAAGTTTTTTACTACCAATTTGGCACATATTTTAAGTGTAATTCTCCGATTTGTACAGTCATCAAGTGATGACAAATCTCATCCAATCAAGGAGTGCCAAGTAAGCAAGGCCAAGACAATCACCCAATCAAGTTGTGCCAAGTAAGCAAGTTGATGTCACATCTATACAAGGAATTCTTCCAAGGACTTAAAAGAGAATTTTCAAGATGGGATGATACCCTTAGGGCGGCGGCCAACACTTGATAAAAGGAAGAAAAGAGAGCAACTAAAATGCAAGGCAATTCTCATATTCTCTCAAGTGCAAAAAGTGGCTTCCACTTTCTTCTTCTACCTTTCTTTCTTCTTCTCTCTCAAGCCTATTGTTTTTATATTAAAATATATTGAATAGGCTTTGTATAGACCATCATACACGCTCATTGTTGTAAAAGGTTGATCAAGGTGTGATCAATCCTTCATTCGTTCGGTGGTGGTGTTCGTGAAAGGTGTGATTGCTTGTTTTGATTGTAAAGGGTTGGAGTTGGTGTGTAACTGCATCAACCCTGTGTGGTAAGGTGTTATTTTGTGATTAGTGATAACCGAGGAAGGTGTCCTCGAAGGCTGGAGTAGGTTGGTCTATACATACACGCTCATTGTTGTAAAAGGTTGATCAAGGTGTGATCAATCCTTCATTCGTTCGGTGGTGGTGTTCGTGAAAGGTGTGATTGCTTGTTTTGATTGTAAAGGGTTGGAGTTGGTGTGTAACTGCATCAACCCTGTGTGGTAAGGTGTTATTTTGTGATTAGTGATAACCGAGGAAGGTGTCCTCGAAGGCTGGAGTAGGTTGTGTTAACCGAACCAGTATAAAATTTCTGGTGTTATTACTTTCAGCACTTTACTTTCAGTTTCCAGCACTTTGCATCGTTTTCATTGTATTAGTAAAAAATATCAAACGAGTTTCAAAAATTACAAAACTTTGCAGTAACATAGCACACCTCTTAAGTTTCATTTGACACAAGTTTCAACCTATTTGGATAAGTATATGTCATTCAAACGTTAATTGTTCTGATACTACTGCAATCTGATTTTCAAACTTGCAAAGGTTGAGAACGTGAACGTATTTGACATACTTCCCAAAGGATGTTTTCAGAACTGTTTCAACCCAATTAAATAAATATATTAAGGGGTTTGTCATTAAAGTTTCAGACCATTTAGAGCCATGGTTTAATCGGAATAAATTTTTCAAATCAGACTACCGTTTCTGGCAGATTTGCACAATCTGACCACAAACGATTTTTCAAAGGGTCAAAGGTTGAATTTCGATTTGAATTTTTGAGGAGATACTCAGAACATCTGAGAATACAATTTCTCCAAATTTCAGAATTTTTGAAGGCATGTAACCTAGTTTTTCAAACGTTGCTAAACAGCTCCTAAAAACAGAAACTATTTTCAGAAGTTGGATTTTTGGATCAAAGTATTTTAAAAACCAAATTTTCCGCACCCACTATTCAACCCCTCCTTCTAGTGGTGCTTTGCAAGTCCTACAAGTGGTATTAGAGCGCAGACACACTCACGACAAGGAGATCCAACGATCTTAGTGAGTTGGAAACCACTAGCTACAAAACCGAGCAAAAAGGAATGTCAACCGTAAGACCTCCTCTTTTCGATGGTGAGTCTTTTATTCAATGGAAGCTTAGAATGAAACTTTTCTTTATGACCATTGATATAGACCTATGGTCAATTATAGAAGATGGTCCTTTTGTCCCTTCTAAGTTGTCTATTGTTGATGGTGTCACACTAGAGGTTATAAAAACAAAACAAGAGTACACTAGTGATGACAAAAAGAGACTAAGTATGAATGTTAGAGCCATGCAATTGCTATTAAACGGGCTAAGTAAAAGTGAATCTAGTTATGTATCTAATTGCTCTAGTGCTCAAGAAATATGGAGAATTCTTGACATGAAACATGAAGGGACTAGCCAAGTAAAGGAATCCAAGAGTAATATGCTTATGTCCACACTTGAGTCTTTCAAATTGTTGCCAAATGAGTCTATTGTTGATATGGATCTATGATTTACTAACATCTATAATTCTCTTGAATCTCTTGGCAAAGCTTTCTCTACGCAGGAAAAGGTCCAGAAAGTGCTAAGAAGTCTCCCATCCGAATGGGATTCAAAAGTCACTGCAATCGAAGAAAGTAAGGACACTAAATCGATAAAAATGGAGGAATTGATCGGATCGTTAAAGGTATATGAAAACAAAATCACTTTAAGAAATTCTGAATCTATTTCTAAATATGATAAGGCGATAGCGTTTAAATCAAATGAATACATCTCTACCTCTTATGATGACGTAGATGATAGTGACGTAGATTCTGATGATGAAGATTTAATCACGATGGCTAAAAGATTAAGAAAGATACATATTCGGCCATGATTAAAATTGTTAGCCTAATTGACTTTAATTTTATGAATAATATATTTCAATAGTTAAGATATACTATGTAATGAAATATGAGTAAGTTTGAATGTATATAATATATTATGAGACAAATATATATATATAATCTATATATATATATACATGATTTATTTTCGGCCCTAAGATTTTCATGAGAAAATAAACTTATTTTGTTGTACACGTATGTATGCATGTATATATATATATATGTTAAGATATGAAAATAAATAAGTTTTAGATATTACATAATATATCACAAAATGACTTATATATGTATATACTATGTACATATATGTTCGGCCTTTAGGCCTTAGTGACAAAGATGATTTCATCATATTTTTTTATAAGCATATATGTATATATGATGAATATGTTAAGTTATGAAAGTAGGCTAAGTATGTAATTTATGTATTATGTTATGAAAAGTAGGAAACATAAATAGTTCATATTTATGTGTGCGTAAGTATAAGATTACTAACTTTTATAATGTATGTATATGATATGTTACATGTTATGTATACTAACATAATAGGTTATGATAAGATGTAAGTTATGAAATCTAAGATGAAATGTTAAGGTAATTAGAAATTTCATGATGTAGGCATTTAAGTTATGATTTATGATATGCATGTATGAAATAGATGCTACCAAATTATTGTGTGATGATAATAGAAAAAGGGGGCTGTTTTAGTATGATGGCCGAATGGTACTTAGTTGTAGGTGAAAATGGTATTTTGTTTAAGTTGTGATATGTAGAAGGAAATTAAGTGAGTGATGTTACTAGTGGTAGTATGACAAGATACCCATATTTGACCGAGCCTCACGTTGCATGAAAACAAGATTTGCAAAGTTATGTTGTCACATCACATGTTTTTGAAAGTTCATATGCATAGGAATAATAAACACGAGACGAATGATTCCAATGAGACACGATATGTTATGTTATGTTCATGATCATGATTATGTTATGTTATGTTGAAGCGCTGTCCTGACATCGGGACTGGAGTGGTAGGTGTCAGGGGCCCATGTTTACGTTATGGCTGAGTGTAACACTGGATCTAGGACACGGGATCTCAGTCATAATGCGTCACCGTTAGCACATGTGCATATGATTCATGATGTTATGTCGCACATGTACTATATGGGGAATCATTCGGTATGTCGTGCGTTATTATTCTTATGAAAAGTGCTATAGCCAATGATGTAAATGTTATGAAAAAGTCATGTTATGCAAGTTATGAAAATCATGTCATGATTATGAAAAGTCATGTTTACGAAAATTCATTTTATGAAAAGTCATGTTTTATGCATCACGTCATGACCATGTCACCTTAGGGTTATGATTAAGAATTCTTTAAGTATATGATAGCACTACAGTGGACAATGTAGTGTTAAGCATGAGAATGTAGTACATGTAAGATATGCAAAGATGGTATAAGTTATGGATTAGAAGTTAAGTATGGATATAGTATGATGTTTTGGATTAAGCAGAATGAGATGCTGTTATGCTATGTATGCTTTGAAATCTTCCTAATTTATCTGCTTTCAGTTTACAGCAGTTTACAGATATGATATGATACTTTACTTGTTAGAAAGGAGACGTGCTTATTATATTCAAAATTTATGGTTATTATGATTTGTCACCCCGTCTCCCCATGTATGATCTACATGTCGTATCTGGTAAGACTACTTGATGAGCGATTAAAAGTCGGTGGCTATCGCTCATACTTGCCTCATTTATAATTTTCCAGATAACAGGTATCAATATACAAGCTCGTTCAAGACATGCTAGATAGACCATTGATAACGAAGAGCATACTGAGAGATTATTTCGAAGGCATTAAGTTTCGGATTATGATGTATGATATATGATTTCAGTATTCTGTATATGATGATTGTACAGTTTATGATGTAGTACAGTACATGTCGATGAAGATTTGTTTATGTTATGTTGCTTTCGCTTATCGATTCATTATTCATGTCGACATGTACATGTATAGTATCGACGCTTTGTACTCCATGGAGTAGAGTACGGCGGGTGCACTGAGCCAGAACCCTGGTTTCGGGCGGGGCGCTACAGTTGGTATCAGAGAATGGTTCTAGATCCACTGCGGACACATAAGATAAACAACGACATGTATTAGGTTATGATAGTAGAACCTAGGTTAAGATTTTATAGTCTAAGAAGAAGATTTTAGAATGAGAGCAATAACCTTAGAATAGTTCCCTTAGAATGGTTTGGCGAAAATGTCCGGAATGATCTTTGTCTTTAAAATTTAGTAAGTTAATCTAGAGTCGTAATAATTAGATTATTTTCCTTAGGATATGCTTCACAAAAAAAAAAAATCTACCACGAGCACATAAGTAAACAACGTCATGAACTTAAGAAGTGATCTTAGAGTTTAAGATATGATCATAGATGTAAGGAAACAATCTTAGACAATGATGGAGTAAGTTCAATACTGTAGGCATGAATAAGTAGGAAGTGATATGATATAAGATTTAATCGGATAAGAATTAGAGACCGAAGCTGGTAAGTATAAAGGTTATTGTAATGAGTAGGGATATGAGGTTTTAGAATGACTAAGTGGATTAATAAGAGATATACGGAAACAGTCAATTAAGAAAATTTCATAAATCAGAAAATACTAAGTTGAATCATAGATGATTAAGATATAATGTTAGAACTTAAGTGTAAAATCGATACAACCCTAAGTTTCGAGGACGAAACTTTTTATAAGAGGGGAAAAATGTTACGACCCGAGATTGGGGCTAGTGGAAATTAAATAAAATGATGGAAAATAGAACGTGAATGCGATGTCAATAAGATTTTAGATGGAATTTAAATTTTTATTTAGAATTAATAGAGACATCGATATTAAATATCAGAGTTAGAAACACACGGAAAAATAACTGAAAGATACGTTAACGGATATAATGATACTGGATGGGACTAACTAATGAATATATCAGACATACAATGTAATTAAATAACTTAGTCGATAGAAACATAAATCGGTGGATCTACGTGTATGATCTTCCTTAATCGTCTTAAGGCATAATGTTCGTACAAATATTCTAATCCTCACACAAGGGACATGATCATGACGTGATGCATCAAACATAGCTTTTCATAAAATGACTTTTAGTAAACATGACTTTTCATAACATGACATGATTTTCATAACTTGCATAACAAGACATTTTCATGACATGAAGACATAACATTTTCATCGTTGGCTATAGCACTTTTCATAAGAATAATAACGCACGACATACCGAATGATTCCCCATATAGTACATGTACAACATAACATATGAATATAGGTACATGTGCTAACGGTGACGCATTATGACTGAGATCCCGTGTCCCAGATCCGGTGTTACACTCAGCCATAATGTAAACATGGGCTCCTGACACCTACCACTCCGGTCCCGATGTCAGGACAGCGCTACAACATAACATAACATAACATAACATGGTCATAACATAACATGGGTCATTGGAATCATTCGTCTCGTGTTTATTATTCCTATGCATATGAACTTTAAAACATGTGATTCAAAAACATAACTTTTCAAACTTTGATTTCATGCAACATGAGACTCGGTCAATTGAAGGTACTTTGGTCATTCTACATCTTATAATATCATCACTTACTTAATTTCCTTCTACGTATCACGACTTAAAGAAAATACCATTTTAACCTCCAATTAAATACCATTAGGCTATCACACTAAAACAACCCTCTTTTTCCATTTTCATCATACAATAATTTGGTAACTTCTGTCCCATACATACATTTCATAATTCATAGCTTAAATGCCTACATCATGAAAATTTCTAATTTCTTTACATTTCATCTAAGATTTCATGACTTACATTTTATCATAACCTATCTATGTTAGTATATATATAACATGTAATATATCATGTACGTACCTTGTAAAAGTTAGTAGTCTTATACTTACGCACACATAAATGTGAACTATTTATGTTTCTTACTTTTCATAACATAATACATAAATTACATACTTAGCCTACTTTCATATCTTAACATATTTATCATCTATACATCTATACTTACAAAAATATGATGAAATTATCTTTGTCACTAAGGCCTAAAGACCGAACCTATATGTACATAGTGTATACATATATAAGTCATTTTGTGATATATTATGTAATATCCAAAACTTATTCATTTTCATATCTTAACATATTCATCATATATACATATATACTTATAAAAATATGATGAAATCATCTTTGTTACTAAGGCCTAAGGGCCGAACATATATGTACATACTATATACATATATAGGTTATTTTGTGATGTATTATGTAATATCCAAAACTTATTCATTTTCATATCTTAACATATTCATCATATATACATATATATATTTGTACGAAATATATTGAAATCACTTGTTGTCAATTAAGGCCTAGTGGCCGAATGTGTATATATATGGTATATATATATATATATATATATATATATATAAATCATTTTATGATATATTGTATAACATCCAAAACTTATTCATTTTTACATCTTAACATATATGTTATACATATATGTATACATGAATCATGTAACAACATATTTTAACCTTAAGTGGTCTTAAAGCCAATTTTCATATATTGTATATACATGTATATAATTCCCATGTATACATATCTATATATATATATACCTAAAATCATTGAGATACATGTATGTATGTGTGTGTATAAGCCGTGTGTATATATATGTCTATACATATATAACTATGTATATACATACATCTATATCACAACCACACATTTGTTTATATATTTACTTACTTTTATACAAAACAGTATGTTTATTTATATACATCTACACCTTTATAACTACTTATACATATACCTATATATGGAGATCTGTATACATGTAGATTCATACATTTATACATATATATAACAACATACATATTTTTATAATGTGTATATACATGCGTGTATATACATAAGGTATATACATGAATATAGCGTATGTATATATGTGTATATAATGTATATAAGTATAAGCTTATTACTCAACATAGATCTATAATTTCTTAAGAAGAAATCTTGAACATACTACATGATGATCCAACTTTGATATGAACATAAATATTAAATTTTGGAAGCCATGAAGGATCTAGGAAGAGTACTTGCCTTGGTTCACCTTTCTTACACTTAGAAGATGTTTCCTTCACTTGGTTTGGAAGAGAGTTCTTCTTCCTTCCTCCTAGGTATACATGGTTTTTAGGGTTTAAAAGGAGGGTTAGTGAGCAACTTATAAAACTAAGTATAGAAGAATCAAACTTAAACTTCATAAAGTTCTTACCTTGATTTCTTTTGATTCTAGATGCTACAACCTTCTTGAATCTTTCTTAGTTGATTGAGTGTTTATGATACTTGATTTGAGTGATGTTGGTATGAAGAAAGGAGAAGAAAATCTTCTCCTTGTTGAAGACCAAAGTTTCGGCCTATATGGGACTAAGGGGGGTGTTGGAGTGTTCTTGAGATTTTTCCTTGGAGGTAGTATGAAATTGGTTGGTTGAAGATGCAATTATGTGAGGGGTTAAAGAAGAAATAATACCCTACTTTTCTAAAGGGGTGGCCGGCCAAGGAGTGGGAGGGATGGGGTTGGAGACAAGCTTTTGACAAGCATGGGGTGGAGGGATGGGTTAAGATAAGATTCTTGAGCATGCTAGTATTTTAATCAAAGTGTAAGACAAGTTGTCTTCACCTTTCTTTTTCTTTTTCCTTTTCTTTTACTTTGTATGTATATAATTGTTTTTTCTTTTATTTAATGTAGTATAAAATTGTTGTGACATGTATTTCTTTTTGATTTACTTTATCCTAATAGTTTAAGTTGTTACTAACTAATTTAATTGGGTTTTTTTATTGTATATACTCAAACGTTTGTAATATATTTGTTAATGTATTTGAATCGTACCCCTACTGACTTATATTTATGATACTGGGAGTCGTTACGACATAACGAATTTCCGGGTTGTAACATTTGTATAAGGGAATCAACAAAGTCAGGTATTGTTCTCCTCTTATCAATCATTTTGAGGCTAAGTTGTCTGCATGGTCGACCAAATTGCTCTCGATGGCGGGTAGAATTATACTCATCAAATACGTGCTCAACACGATACCCACACATCTTATAGCCAGCTCGAGGCTTCCAAAAGGTGTGATTAATACTTTAAATCGTAAAATGGCATCTTTTCTTTGGAAAGGTAGACATCATTGGCAGTCTTGGCCTTCAATCTGTCGCGCGGTTGAAGTAGGCAGGCTAGGTATTCGCAACCTTTCACATGTTCAAAAAGCTTATGATTGTCAACTGCGGTGGAAATATTTCCACTCCAATACACTATGGTCCGAATTCTGGAGAGCCAAATATGGACAGCGATCTACTACATATTCTCACATTTATGACTCATCAACGTGGAAGCGATTGTGTAGCATACATGACTATATGGAGATGCACACTCACCGAACGCAAGAAATGCTTCATTGGGCGCCAGATGAAAATGGACAGTTTTCCATACGATTGGCCTATTCTCTAATTGCAGCCCATGGCCCCTCTATGGTTGAGACACGCTATATTTGGTGGAAAACTTCCCACCCAAGACCACAAATATTTCTCTGGCGACTTTGGAATTGCTCTCTACCAATGGTCAATAATCTTTGTTGCTGGCTGACATCATACCCATCACAATGTGTTTTTTGCCGTCAGAATAATATCACCAAGATCATGTATTTCTACATTGCTCAAAAATCCGGCCACTTTGGGTGGAAATGGAAATTACATTTTCTGGGCCAATGCTATTATCTCGCACAAATAAAGCTCACTTATTCCGCTGGTGGCAAACATCCTCCCTGCAATCTATGTTGGGCCAACTTAAGGAGATAGTGCCATCTATGGTAGCTTGGAAAATATGGAAATCATATGCAGCCTGCAGATTCGGTGAAGAGCACTTCATTTATGATCGCTTATATACTAAGATAAAGGGTGCAATTTACACATAGTGTTCCGCTATGAATGGGAAAAAATTTGCCACATCAATCCCTCATCTTGTTGATCTTCAATTTTTGCCAATACTAAGAACGAAATGGTTGACAGTAGTCCGTTGACAGTTTCCACCATCGGGCAAACTGAAATTAAATGTAGATGCCACTGTAGGACAAAAACTTGCGGTAGGAGGGCAGTGTTGAGAACGGATCAAGGCCATTTTCATTCGGCTATTTGTTTTTCACTACCTTTGGTTAGGCCTCTAAGGGGCGGAAATGCAAGCCATGAAATTTTCATTGATTCGCTATGCACACCAATATGACAACATTGTATTGGAAACGGATTGCCAATCGATGATTACCTTGGTGGCCGAAACTCAGCAATTAACAGGCTCCTTGGCGTCAGATATTCACGCAAGACAGTTCCTAAGTCTAAACCATTCAACACTAAAGTATTGTCCCTGGGAAGCTAATATCGCAGCCCACTGGCTGGCGCAATACGGTTACAAAACAGCCAGAGCGCGGACCTACAATTCTCTCCATGAACTGCCGTGTGAAATTCGCGGAGCTTCGCTCATGGATCTTCATCTACCTACTTTCCGAGTTTGACACATGTCTCACATTGTGTTTGTGGTACATCCTTGTCGCTGTCTGTTTCCTCAAACACAGGCAACACTGGTGCGTTTACTGTTCATATATTCTTATGTTATGCATGTGACAATTCAAAATATGACTTCATATGCATATCATTGTCTGACTATTGTGATTGCTCTGACATGGTGGCCACTGTTGCAAACATCATTTACGAGGGAACGCACAAGCTCAACAGCTACAATCCAACACATTACAAATCTAATACTAAGTGGCATGATACAGCTGACGTCGCCTTGGTTCGCGCTGAGCCAAAGGGACTTGGGTATGGCTTTGGTTTGACTGATTACGTTAACTTATATTATCATTGTTTTCCTCATATTTGCTTACTTTAACTTTGACGAGGTACATGTTAAACTGGATCCACCACAATCATGGCGCTAATCTCCAGCAACACTCGGCTCGCTGCATGACGAAAGGCCCAGTAGCGATACTTATCATAGAGGAGTCCCACAAATGTATTCATTTTTATTTAGCTTTGGCCTCAATACAAGCTGTATAAATATGTACGCTTTTCCTTCGCCAAGGTTTTATCCACAAGGGTGGTTTTACTTCGCAAGGTTTTAATGCGGCATATCATATACGATTGGAGATTAGCCATCATTAGCTCGCTATTTCATTTATTTTCATACAACGATGATTGTAATATGGTTTTCCTCCGCCACAAGTGAGGTTTTTCAATAAAAATTATCATTTCTTCAATATATATATATATATATATATATATATATATATATATATATATATATGTGTGTGTGTGTGTGTGTGTGTGTGTGTGTGTGTGGGTGTCCCCAGCCTTTCACTAGACCGGCCATTATATTGCATGTATGTTGGAAGATATCAAAGTTGTAGGTTATGATATGAAGTACCAGTTGATCGACATAGCTTGATATCATTTTCATTATGAATCATCGAGAAACAAACTCTTTGTGTTTCTAACACGAGTATGTTTGCGTACATCTGACTATCCTATACCCCGCCATAGACGGAAGCTTCTAAAACAATGGGGGTAACGTTGTTGTTGTAGTAGGTTACGATGCACCTTAAATGTACAAAACACACATGATCATGTACACGTGGGCGAACAATCTGCAGGTTATTGACTACTCTGATTCAGATTATGTTTCGATTCTGATTCATGTCAATCTAATTTATGTTCCATTTTGATCTTAGTCGGTAGAGCTAAAAATACCAGAAGTGTAAAACATACTTCGATTTCAATTTATTCTATAGAAGTTGAGTTTGTAGGTTGTTTTGGGCTACTCCGGAAGGTCTATCAGTTTATACGGAGGGAATATAACGATGTAGTCAATAGCTGAGATAATCTCAATGGTTGAACTTGAGATGTTTATGTGATAAATCCATTATGAAGTGAAGGATACCTAGCATTTTCAATATCCAGTTTGGCAACATATGAGGGTGGTGCTGGGATTAATTCGAGATACGTGTAATGAACAACACGTCAATTAAGTTTATACGAATTAATCATAAGGTGGACGTTATGTATGATAATATTATATGTCACATATGTCACATTATAAAATTAATTGCTACATATAACTTCCACACGTTAAGTGATCATCAGGTATGTTCGTGTATGTATAGTGTGGTCTAAAATAAAAGCTCCGAATGTGTAGAAAGTGATATGGTCAGAGACCGCGATGGATGGGCTCAAAGTGCAACAACCATAAAGTCTACGATGTTTGGTCCCCGAGGGACGACAACCCATGTGTGGCTAGTAGATAACTGTTGGTACATAACAATTAAGATTAGATAATAATATTTATTATTAAATATATTTAATAATATTTAATAATGGATAAAGATAACTTGATGATAATATCAAATATATCCTGAGGTATTTGAGATAAGAAAATCTCTATCCATAAAGGAAGAGGGTTTGGTTTTAGACAAAACTCTAAACCGTATGCCCATCAGGATTCTTTCTTTCTCCCTCTATATAAAGGAGGCTGTACACCTCCTCATACACAAGCATAAACCACCTGCCATACATACAGAAAGGGGAGAGTGTGCCTACTTTTCTATAAAGCCCATACTGCCTAACATCTCTATCGGGTAAAGCAGTGAATTATTGAATCCATTCAGGGGGTTCATCAACAATTGGTGGGAGGTCGTGAATCATTGAATCACGCCAGATTCAGCAGCAGCATGAGCATTACAAAGTGCGCAAATTTGCGTCAACAATGGAGCAAGGTATAATTTTCGCATTTTGTTACTTTGTCCATTGATTCGATTAAACTGTCCTATTTCGGAGATTTTTAAATAAATCCAACAAGTGGTATCAGAGCAGACCTAATCGAATCAATTTTATTGATATGTTCATTTTGAAAAAACCAAAATTTTTTGTGTCAAAAACGTTTTACCAGAATAAAGTTTGGTGGAACAAAAGTTTCTGTTTTTTTGGTATGTATACAAAACCCCCTCTGTTTTCACAAAAAAACTGGCGCTGGCCATCAGCGTATAGAGGGTCACAGGTTCAAACCCTTTCTGCTAGAATTTCTTGTTTTCCTGGCACTTTTTGCAGTTTTAATATCTTATTAAAGGCTCCTTTTATTTTAACCGAAAGGACTGCTGGCGCACTGGCCAGTGCCTGGGACCGCGCAAGGGAGGTTACGAGATCAAAACTAAGGGGATTCTTACTCTTTACTTTTTCGGCGGCAGGAATTCTAGCGGTTTGGGTTGTGATCCGGGTCTGACCCAGTCCCGCCTGGTTTCATAATTAGGCTACAGTCCAAATTCAAGTTAAATAAAAAAGGGAGAATTTCAGATTATTAGGTGGGCTTGGCGAGTCTGACCTGACCTGGCCCTGACCCGGTTCAGGAAAGGCTTCGGTCCAATTCGATTTAAAATCAAAAAATGAAAAAGGGAAAGAAATTCAGACAGACGGGTTCTTACCCCACTGTTGAGAAAAAGGGGTTTGAGTGATTTCAACATGCATGATTTAAATAACGTGTTACAAAGAAATGCATGTTATATTTTATGACATAACACGTTGTTGCATATAACTTGCCTTATATAGTTCATATATAATGTTGCTGTACTAATGAGCCGTGAAGCTTTAAAGCTTACGTCAAATGGCAAACATTTGTTTTGTTTGAACTATTTTCAGGTGCTACTATTAATGAAATAAACTAGTTCATTAAGTGAAGTACTTAGTTAACTAAACTAAGTAGTTCATTAAAGGAAGCAACATTTGGACAAGGCACAAAGGCAACAAGATTGAGAAAGGAAAGTCTCCTCCTCCTCTCATCAAATATACACACCATTTATGCGTGTATATATATATTTTCAAATTTTTTGAAAAAGGCACATACACACATATTCCAACGTACTACCGACACGTTATATATTTTACGTATGTACGTTAACGTCACACCACCATACTTAACTCATATTTATGAGTATATTCAAGTCCTATATCATATGATATAAGTCATGGTGATGACAAATTAAATACGACACGTTAAAAGGTTCTAAACCAGAAATCGTCGTGTCGGGCGAATACCAAAACTTCACTAACGTGTCACGTACTTTCCATAAATAGATGGCCAGCCCCTACACCTCAAAAATATTTAACATTTTCGTGGGTATGATGATGGTCACAGCCATAAAATCATTCCATGTTGGCACACGCAAATCACCTCATATTAAGGCAAAATTGTGGAGATTCTAATTTCAATTTTGTCACATGTAAATGGCGCCACTTTAAGACCAACCAAGTGATGAATACTAAAGTTCATATTATGTATATTATGTGTAACATAATATATATAATATGTGCAAAAAGTTGGAATTTAATTAGAGAAAAATCGGGTAATCGATAAACATCGAAAATTCGGTTTTCTACATACACAACACATGGAACATTTTTGGCACATCATACGGCATGTATCTAGACACTTTTTACATATGTCATACACCTTAAAATGTTCTAGAAAATTAAATTAAGGGCTGATTGAAATATGCCATGTGTGTATTATTAAATGTGCACTATTTTACAAAGTTGCAAAAATAAAATTCAGCACATGCATATACAATCATACACGCCTATTCCAGCGAACATGGAGCATATGTGGAGCCTTGTTGGAATATTGATTGGTCAAGAATCAATCATACAATGTTGGTGATTTAAAGAAAGAAGCTACAAAAGGTAATGTTTCAAATTTTATCTCATTTGAAACACATGCTGAAAATTTCAGCATGTGTATTAAGAGCTGGCCAATTTTCACCATTCATGAGGTTTGTGTCTTGAAACATGTGATTAATTGGAAGACAATTTGGAAGTAATTTGAATAAGTTATGGAATTAAAATTGTGATATATTTGAATATCACACATGCTGAAAATTTCAGCATGTGTAGTAATGTATCTTGGCCGAAATATTGGCCTTGTTGGTGTCAAATTTCTATTCCATAAATGATGAGATTATTGTCTACTAATTGGTGATTTATTTTTAAGAGAAAAATCAAAGAAAATTTGGCAACAATTTGAAATAAACATCCATGTATCACATGCTGAAATTTCAGCATGTAAAGTCTAGTAATGGCCGATTTCATCATCAATTTTGTTAAGAAATTATCTTGCTTAATTTATGTGATGATCTTGGAAGTTATGGTAATTGTTTTATGATGATTTTGGCACATGTTTTTAGTGGAATTCTCAGATTTTCTAAGTCATCAAATGATGACAACATTCAACCAATCAATGAGTGAAAAGTAAGCAAAAGTTAAATGATCATCCAATGAGGAGGTGCCAAGTAAGCAAGATCATGTCACAATGATGCCACATATTCTCCCAAGGACATAGAAGATAATTTTCAAGAGGAGAAGGCACCAAAGGGGGTGACCAAGACTTGTTAAAAAGAAGGAAGAAGAGCAAAACAAGAACAAGAATAAGAGTTGCAAATTCAAAGATCAAAAGTGTTCTAGCCTTCTTCTTCTACACTCTCTTTCTTTCTTCTTCCTAAAAGCCTATTGTACTTACATTCATATACTTGAATAGGCTTCTCTTAGACCACCACATATTCTTTATCTTTGTAAAAGATTGATCAAGGTGTGATCAATCTTCAATCGTACAAGGTGGTGGTGTTCGTGATAATTGTATTCACGTACAAGGTTTGTAAAGGGTTGGAGTTGGTGTGTAATTCCATCAATCCTGTGGTAAGGTGTTTTTGTATTGTGTGATTAGTGAGAACCGAGGAAGGTGTTCCTCGAAGACTGGAGTAGGTTGTTGATAACCGAACCAGTATAAAATTCTTGGTGTCATTTACTTTCAGCACTGATTTTCTGTTTCAGCGCTGTTTACATTTTCAATCACGTTCGTAAAAATAGTAAAAGAATTTCAAAAATCACAAAACTTTCGGGAAACGTAGCCACGCGTGCTAAGGTTATTTTGACACAAGTTGCAATCCTTTTGGAGAAGTATAAGTCATCCAAACATCCAAAGTTCTGAGACTAGTGCAGTCTGATTTTTAGGCTTGCAAATGTTGAAACTTTGATCGTATTTGATTAACTTCATAAAAGCATTTGTCAAAACTGTTTCAGTCCATTTAAATATAACTTATAAGGGATTAGTGGTTAAAATTTCAGAGCAGTTGGAGTTACGTACAAATAGAAATTAATTTTTGAAATCAGTCTACCGTTTCTGGCATATTCGCACAATCTGACCACCAACGAATTTTCAAGGGGTTAGAGGTTGAATTTAAATCTGACATTTTTAGAAGACACTCATAACATCTGAGGATAAGTTCTCTCCAACTTTCAGAATTTTTGAAGACCTGAAACATAATTTTCAAAAAGTTTTAAAACTGGTCCTGAAAACAAAAACTGTTTTCAGAAGTTGGGTTTTTGGTTTTAAACAATTTTAAAAACCACATTTTCTGCACCCACTATTCAACCCCCTCCCCTCTGTCTCAATTAAACGATTCAAAAGAAGAGTCGTCTTGCGTCATAAATTCATTAAGGTCCGAAATTTCATCATTGACATCCGAGAACACTGAAATGAAATCCGAGATTTCAAACTTGAAATCAAGGAATACAAACTTAGAGGAAATGGTGAAGAAATTTGATACGAGAAAAAACATGCTAGATCGCATTATTTCTTCACAAAAGCATGATAGTGACAAAACCGGATTAGGATACATGGAGACAAACGAAGCATCATCTAAACCATCCAAGTTTGTTTTGTCTAAGAAAGTAGACACATCAACGGCATACGTAGCACTTAAAGTGATGCAAAGACCCCCTCTCCCCTCATCTCGTCATACTTCTTCTTCATATCATGTGAAGTATAATTATGTGCCGTATAAATATAAGAAGAAGACTAGTACACCACTCATCTTATCTCATCGTGCTTCTTATTCTTCATATCATACAAAGAGTAATCATGTGCCAAATAGAAAGCCACTGATGCATGTGCGACATTCATATCATACAAATGCGTCTAGATCACGCCCCGTGCATGTAAACCGAATTACATATCAAAAACGAAAATCACACTATACGCATGATGGGATTCGTGGCCAAAGGCCAAACACATTTGCCCCCAACGTATACTATGTTGCGTTTTCATCACCTTTCTCACCTTTTGGAAGACCTAGAAAGGTCACCCAGATTTGGGTACCAAAAGGAACATTTTCAAAGGGTTGAATAAATAACCCTTACAAACGCACGTTTGATATTATAAAATGCATGATTTCTTTTTCATCATATACATGCGCTTTTGATTGTCTTTCCAAAATAAAGGGGGAGAGAATGCATGATTTAAGGGGGAGAGAGAAAAATTGATTGCATAAATCAAGGGGGAACGAATTTGAAAATTGAAATTCAAAAGTTTAATTTATGCACAATTGGAGGGGGAGCGATAAGATTTAAATCATGCATGTAGGTTATTTTGAAAATCATCAAAAGGGGGAGATTGTTGAGAAAAAGGGGTTTGAGTGATTTCAAAATGCATGATTTAAATATCGTGTTACAAAAAAATGCATGTCATATTTTATGACATAACACGTTGTTGCATATAACTTGCCTTATATATTTCATATATAATGTTGCCGTACTAACGAGCCATGAAGCTTTAAAGCTTACGTCAAATGGCAAACATTTGTTGTGTTTGAACTATTTTCAGGTGCCACTATTAATGAACTAAACTAGTTCATTAAGTGAAGTACATAGTTAATTAAACTAAGTAGTTCATTAAAGGAAGCAACATTTGGACAAGGCACAAAGGCAACAAGATTGAGAAAGGAAAGTCTCCTCCTCCTCTCATCAAATATACACGCCATTTATGTGTGTATATGTATATTTTCAAATTTTTTGAAAAAGGCACATACACACATATTCCAACGTACTACCGACACGTTATATATTTTACGTACGTACCTAAACGTCACACCACCATACTTAACTCATATTTATGAGTATATTCAGGTCCTATATCATATGATATAAGTCATGGTGATGAAAAATTAAATATGACACGTTAAAAGGTTCTAAACCAAAAATTGTCGCATCGGGCGAATACCGAAACTTCGCCAACGTGTCACGTACTTGCCATAAATATATGGCCAACCCCTACACCTCAAAAATCTTTAAAATTTTCGTGGGTATAATGATGGTCACAGCCATAAAATCATTCCACGTTGGCACACACAAATCACTCCACATTAAGGCCAAATTGTGGAGATTCCAATTTCAATTTTGTCACATGTAAATGGAGCCACTTTAAGACCAGCCAAGTGATGAATATTAAAGTTTATATTATGTATATTATGTGTCACATAATATATATATAACATGTGCAAAAAGTTGGAATTTAATTAGAGAAAAATCGGGTAATCGATAAACATCGAAAATTCGGTTTTATACGTGCACAACACATGGAACGTTTTTGGCACATCATACGGCATGTATCTAGACACTTTTTACATATGTCATACATCTTAAAGTGTTATAGAAAATTAAATTAAGGGCTGATTGAAATATGCCATGTGTGTACTATTAAATGTGCATTATTTTACAAAGTTTGCAAAAATAAAATTCAGCACATGCATATAAAATCATACACGCCTATTCCAGCGGACAGGGAGCATATGTGGAGCAAAAGTTAAATGATCATCCAATGAGGAGGTGCCAAGTAAGCAAGATCATGTCACAATGATGCCACATATTCTCCCAAGGACTTAGAAGATAATTTTCAAGAGGGAAGACACCAAAGGGGGCGGCCAAGACTTGTTAAAAAGAAGGAAGAAGAGAAAAACAAGAACAAGAATAAGAGTTGCAAATTCAAAGATCAAAAGTGTTCTAGCATTCTTTTTCTACACTCTCTTTTTTTCTTCTTCCTAAAAGCCTATTGTACTTATATTCATATACTTGAATAGGCTTCTCTTAGACCACCACATATTATTTATATTTGTAAAAAATTGATCAAGGTGTGATCAATCTTCAATCGTACAAGGTGGTGGTGTTCGTGATAATTGTATTCACGTACAAGGTTTGTAAAGGGTTGGAGTTGGTGTGTAACTCCATCAACCCTGTGGTAAGATGTTTTTGTGTTGTGTGATTAGTGTGAACTGAGGAAGGTGTTCCTCCAAAACTGGATTAGGTTGTAGATAACCGAACCAGTATAAAATTCTTAGTGTCATTTACTTTCAGCACTGATTTTCTGTTTCAGCACTGTTTACTGTTTTTAATCACGTTCGTAAAAATAGTAAACGAATTTCAAAAATCACGAAACTTTCAGAAAACATAACCACATGTTCTAAGGTTCGTTTGGCACAAGTTTCAACCATTTTGGACAAGTATAAATCATCCAAACGTCCAAAGTTCTGAGACTAGTGCAGTCTGATTTTTAGGCTTGCAAAGGTTGAGACTTTGATCGTATTTGACTAACTTCCCAAAAGAATTTTTCAAAACTGTTTCAACCCATTTAAATTTAACTTATAAGGGATTAGTGGTTAAAATTTCGGAGCATTTAGAGTTACGTACAAATAGGAATTAATTTTTGAAATCAGTCTACCGTTTCTGGCAGATTCGCACAATCTGACCACCAACGAATTTTCAAAGGGTTAGAGGTTGAATTTAAATCTGAAATGTTTAGGAGACACTCATAACATCTGAGGCTAAGTTCTCTCCAAATTTCAGAATTTTTGAAGACCTGCAACCTACTTTTCAAAACATTTTAAAACTGGTCTTGGAAACAGTAACTGTTTTCAGAAGTTGGGTTTTTGGTTTTAAACAATTTTAAAAACCATATTTCCCGCACCCACTATTCAAACCCCCCTTCTAGTGATGCCTTGCAGATCCTAAATCACATCAGACCTGCGCCCCCTTCCCAACCCTTTTGAATTTTCAGTTTTTGATGTTATTTGTTTATTATTATTATTTTGGATAAAGTAAATAATAATAGTTATTATTATTATTTAAAGTTTCTTTTAAAGAAATAGTTACAATTAATTATGATTATGATTATGATTATGATTATTATTAAAGAAAATAAAAAAAGAATAATAACTTATTATTATTATTATTATTTTAAAGTTTCATTTTTAAAGAAAATCCTAATAATAATGATAATAATTTAATTACTATTGTTATTATTATTAAGAAAAACAAAAATAATAATAAGTAATTATTATTATTATTATTATTATAATTTTAAAGTTTTAAAAGAAAATAAAGTAAATAATAGTGATAATAATTCAATTATTATTATTTCAAGATTATTAAAGGAAATAGTAATAATAATAATAAATTATTATTATTATTATTTTATTTTTAAATAAATTTAAAATAATAATAATAATAATCAAATATTAATTTTAATTTCTGGTTATTACATTATTTGTTTATATGCATGCAGTTATTTGTTTATTTATTTATTTATGCCATTTATGCATGTTAATGAATATAAGTAAAATAAGGAACTTAACTCAATAACGATCTGAATCTTGTTTGACCCAGTTTGACTGAGTTCAACCAATATTATCTGATGGTCTAAGTTGATTGTGTTGACCAATAATATCCGGACTTATCAATAAATGCGGTTTTAAAACTCGTGATAGATAACTTATTGAATTGTGATTAGAACATCGTACACATACTTCTGTCTGAGAAAGCCGGTCCTTAAGCGAGACCATTGTGACTACACCGATGGCCTGTGAATTACGTGGAATGGCAATACATGTTTATGGCAAGTGGGTATTACCGAATCGGCTTATTTCACAACTCAATATAAATCATTATAAAGTTATATCACTTGTTAAATTGATTGATAAGATATTGCTTCTTAAACCGTAAGGAGAACTTAGCTTCGTTCAAACTGATTCTTATTCGAGCCGTAAAGGGTATCAAACTAGTTCAAATTGGTTTAAGCAAAACAAAAATGTATATTAAGGTCAAAGCATGCACAGTACATGCACATGGGTCAGCCAGAAAACTGCGAATTACTTTGAACCATAAAGTTACGCGACTTAGCAAATATAGGGATTTAATACGATCCCCTTAAAGTGTGGCAATCGTATCATTGGAACTATATTTGTTATGATCGTGAAGGGCACGTATGTGTTGGAATCAATCATTGACCGGCTCAAAGGAAGGTGTGATCGTCGAAAGCATATATAAGCATGATTGTGGACCCAAACGGGTCTGGCGACGAAGCTTTAAATGCATAGGTTAACTCATCGACCCAAAGGAAAGTGGTTAACCCGTGCTTGTAGAGCCGTCACGTTTCTCTAAAAGCACGGGCTAACCACTTTCCTTTGGGCTGATGAGTTAACCTATCCATTTAAAGCTTCGCCACCGGACCCATTTGGGTCCACTATAGAACCTTATATGCTTTCGACGATCACACCTTCCTTTGGGTTGGTCAATGATTGCTTCCAACACATACATGTCCTTCACGATCATAGCAAATATAGTGCCGATGATATGATTGCCGCACTTTAAAGAGATTATATTAAATCCCTACATTTGCCAAGTCGCGTAACTTTATGGTTCAAAGTAATTCGCAGTTTCCTGACTGACCCTTTTGCATGTACTGTGCATGCAAAAGGCTTAAGGATTAGCATTTCTAAGACCGAGTATCTGTACTGCGACTTCAGCAGCGTAGCTGATAGTGAGAATAGCCAGCTCACCATCGATGGTCAAGTGGTACCACAGGTAAACAAGTTCAAGTACCTAGGATCATTCGTACATCAGAATGTGGACATAGATTGTGATGTAGCACACCGAGTTCAAGCAGGCTGGTGTAGATGGAGGGCGGCCTCAGGAGTGCAATGTGACAAGAATTTTCCAACTAAATTAAAGAAAAAATATTATAGGGTGGCAGTGCAACCGGCAATGCTTTATGGGACAGAATGTTGGGCCATCAAGAGGTCACAATTACAAAAGATAGAAGTGGTAGAGATGAGGATGTTGAGGTGGATGTGTGGGCATACAAGGCTAGACCGGATTAGAAACGAGGTGTTTCGAGAAAGGTTAGGAGTGGCTATTATATCAGATAAGATAAGAGAAGGAAGAATGTAATGGTTTGGGCATGTCAAGCGGAGACAAACAACGACGTCGGTCAGAAAAATTGAAAGCCTCATTGTAGAGGGGCACAGGAGTAAAGACAGGCCCAAGCTGACTTGGGATGAGCATATTAAACACGACCTACTAGATTTGCACCTCTGTGAGGACATGGTCCAGGATAGGAGTTCATGGAAACATAAGATTAAGGTTAACATGGTATAGGTCATATATAGGGGCAACTTAGAGTATATTTAGAGACGTAGATAGGCGTAGACACTATCTACGCTTTAGGTTGTCTTTGCACTTGTTTGTTTATGTTTTACCGTTGTTTTGCATTATCTGTACATATACACGTGATGTGTATTTTAATATCGACAACCTCCTTGTATTTCTTGAATTCTCTCACTAGCACACTAGCACATCATATCTCTATTATCGTGTCATTTATACCGGTACATATAGAGCCAGGGGTCTCACTGGAAGCAAACTCTCTATTCCTTGGGATATACTGGGTAAGGATGATGATGATGATGATGCAGTTTAAAGTTGTGTGTTTACTTCCGTTTCTTGTTTGCTTTTCAACAATAATGTCTAACACTAAGGATATTCCCACACTAAACGGTTCAAACTATAAGCAATGGAAAAATCACTTGAGATCTTGTTGGGGATTGCTGGTCTAGACACTGCGTTGCAAATAGATCGTCCATCTGTGCTAATAGACGAAAGTACCAGTGAGAAAAATGCTCACATGGCACGCTGGCTCTGATCAAATCGAATGTGTCTAATGACTATGAAAAAGACTATCCCCAAATGCTTCAGGGGACATATTTCTGAGTTCACAATGGCAAAAGAATTTTTGGACCGTCTCGAGCAAAGGTTTGTAAAGAATGAGAAAGCCGAGGAAGTCAATCTCTTAAAGAAACTTTGCTCGAAACGGTACCGTAGAAATGGTAGCATAAAAGGAGTATATCCTAGAGATGACTCATAACGCTTCTCAATTGAAAAACTTGAAACTAGATGTCTCTGATGATATGTTGGTTGTCATGATTATCAACTCCTTATCTCCAAAGTTCAAACACTTCCTAGTCAGTTTTAACTGCCAAAAGGAAAAGTGGACAGTGAATGAACTTATCACATTACGTGCAAGAGGAGGAAAGGCTCAAGAATGAGGGGCATGAAGTTGTGAATGCTGTCGCTACCAAATCCGGTGGTAAGAAACATGAAGCTGCGGATAAAGATGTGCAAAAGGCAAGCAAGAAAGAAAAGGGGGCTTCTACTGCTAACGCACCCCACAATATGACTTGTTTGTTTTGCAACAAGGAAGGACATCTAAAGAAGAATTGTACAGGTTATCATTCTTGGCTCAAGAAGAAGGGTACGTCCTTAGTTTGTTCTGAAGTTAATTTTGTTTCGGATATAGCCACTTGGTAGGTCGATACGAGAGCCACGACTCACGTATCTGTGTCTATGCAGGGTTACCTTAGGCACAGAAAACAAAAGGACGATGAAAGATACGTTTATTGAGGAAATGACAGCGACATAAAGGTTGAAGTCATCGGGCATTTCAGATTGTTGTTGACATTCGATTTCTATCTAGATTTGCATGAAACTTATGTAGTATTGTGGTTTAGATGAAATCTTATTTCGTTTTATCGAATGGATAAAAATGGATATTACGGCTCTTTTGGAAATGGAAATTTTCAACTTTATCATGCTTCTAGATTGATTGGTCACGGTAAAATGTCCAAAATTGATAAAATTTATTCAATAAATGTCGCTTCAAATCAAGAAACCTTAAATGTTGTAACGCGAAACGTTAAAGAAAAATTAACTCATGAGAATTCAGGATCATTATGGCATCGACATTTAGGACATGTGTCCAAAAACAGAACAGAACGTCTTGTCAAAAAAGAAATTCTCAATCCTTTAGACTTGACTGATTTAGAGTCATGTGTATTTTGTGCTAAAGGAAAAAAAATTAACTTCTGAAGGTATGAAGCAAATCGTGCAAATAGTCCATTAGAGTTTATCCATACCAATATTGGTGGCCCATTTCATCCGGTTACTCGAAATGGTCACTCTTATTTTATCACCTTTATTGATGACTATTTGCGATATGACTATATATTCTTAATTAAAGAAAAAGCGCAAGCACTAGACATGTTCAAATCCTTTAAAGCTGAAGTTAAGGTACAACTCAACAAAAGGATTAAATCTGTCAGATCGGACCATGGAGGAGAATACTACGATCAATATGCTAGATCAGAAGAACAATGCCCGGGACCATTTGCTAAATACCAAAAGGAAAACAAAAACGTCCCTCAGTACTCTATTCCTGGGTCACCAAGCATGAATGGTGTAGCTAAAAGTCAAAATCGCACACTTATGGATATAGTATGTAGTATGATGAGTCAAACTACACTACCATTATCCTCTGGAGAGAAGCACTTAAAACCGTAGCTTACATCCTCAACCGAGTACCAACTAAAGCAACGATAAGGATCCCTTATGAGTTATGGACTAAGCGTAAGCTTAGCCTTAACCATATAAAGGTTTAGGGTTGTCCAGCATAGGCAAAGACTTACAAACTAAATGAAAGAAAGCTGGACACCAAAACAGTTAGTTGCTATTTTGTTGGTTACTTAGAAAGGTCATGAGGGTATAAATTCTACAATCCCACAAGTAAAGCGTTTTCGAGACAAATTCAGAAAAAGTTCTTTGAGGATACTTTGGTTCCGTGGGGGATGATTTGCATCAGCCGATCATTGAGTTAGATGAGAGTCACTCAGATGAAACAACTTTTGGGGAGATAAAATCAGCGATACCCGCACCTGAGCTACTTCATCCTAGTATTGATATTCCAAGGAACAAGTTCCTAAGGAGGTTACTCAATAACCCAAAGAATTGCATACTGATGTAGTTGAGGACCTACAGTATCCCAAGAACAAGTATTCCTAAGGAGATCCACACGTCAACTGAGAAAACCCATTCCTACTGACTATGTGGTGTATCTCTAAGAACACAAATTCGATGTTGTCATGTTGAATGATGACCCCAAAAACGTCCAACAAGCATTACAATATCGAAATTCAGAAAAGTGGATAAAGGCAATGGAAGAAGAGATTAAGTCTATGCATGACAACAAGGTATGGAAAGTCGTCTCGTTGCACAAAGGTTCAAAACCCGTTGGTTGCAAATGGATATTTAAAACCAAACGGGATTAAAAAGGCAATATAGAACGATATAAGGCCGACTTGTTGCTAAAGGGTTTACCAAAAGGAGGGCATAAACTATAAGAAAACCTTCTCTCCATTATCAACGAAGGATTTCTTCCAAATAATCATAGCTTTAGTGGTGCACTTAGCTCTTGAGCTACATCAGATGGATGTCAAGACTGCGTTTTAAAAAGAAAACTCGACGAAACCATTTACATGGTTCAACTGCCTCAATTCAAAGTGGGAGATCCAAAAGGTATGGTTTGCCGACTATAGAAATCCATCTATGGGCTCAAGCAAGCGTCTCGACAATGGTACTTTGAATTTGCCGAAGTGGTTGCCTCCTTAGGTTTTCAGACAAACCAAATTGACGAATGCATGTATCACAAGTTCAGTGAGAGCAAGTTCATATTTATGATCTTGTACATAGATGATATACTGCTTGCAAGAAACGATGTGAACATATTGAGAGACACCAAAGCCTTTCTGACAAACATGTCGAGATGAAAGACCTTGGTGAAGCCTCATTTGTGTTGGGCTTGAGATACGGAGGAATCGTAGCCAAGGTAACTTAGGTCTCTCACAACAAAAATGCATCAAAAAGGTGTTGAAGCGGCATAACATAGATGAGTGTAAACCACTTAATACCCCTGTGGCTAGAGGAGACAAGTTCAATTTGAAACAATGTCCCCAAGCAGATTTTGAACGTTCAGAGATGAGGAATACTCCCTATACTTCGGTAGTAGGGAGTATAATATATGCCCAATTATGTACACGACATGACTTGACGTACATTATGGGATTTTTAGGCAGACACCTCTCTGATCTGGGTAAGGATCACTGGACCACAGCAAAGAGGGTGCTGAGATATTTACAAGGAACGAAGCAACACTTACTGACATATCGGAGATCTGATGAGTTAGAGATCACTGGATATACAGATTCCGATTTTGTTGGATGCCAAGATAGTATGAAATCGACCTCGAGCTATGTGTTTACTCTAGCCGGAGGTGCGATCTCGTGGAAAAGTGCGAAACCAACCTTATTGGTGTCCTCCACTATAGAGGCGGAATAGTAGCTAGCTTCCATGCATCCAATCAGGCGATATGGCTTCGCAATTTTGTCACAAGCTGCGAGTATTGGAGACTATCTCGTCTCCAATGAGGATTTACTGTGACAGTAATGCTGCGGTGCTATATTTAAATAAAAACTAGTGTTCATCTAAAGCGAAATATATAGAGATGAAGTATCTGGCTGTTAAAGAAAGAGTTCAGAATGTTCTGATCAGAATTGAGCATATCAGTATAGATTCCAAGGTGGCCGATCTTTTGACTAAGGCCGTGGAACCTGTAGTGTTTCACAAGCATGTTAGCCGTATAGGTCTTGATCTGGTTGAGGATATCTTATCCTAGTGAGAGTCTGACAGGTTTATGTTTTCTTATGCTCAATAATGTTGTTTATTTAAGACAAACAGTATAATGCACATTTCGGTTGTATTAAAGTTTTCTGCAGATGTAATGTAAGCAGTTACTTCATACATTCTGAATTTTATTGATCTCGCTAAAGTTAGGTCCAAGTTGGAATTAAATATGTATCATCACGTAGCATATTAATTCTACACTACATGTCCATTTTAGTATCCATGTCATCAGTGGCATGTTAGTATCATGATTTAAGAGGGACAAGTCACTAATTCAACGTGACGGCGTGCTGCTTAAGTTTTTTGCTAACATTTGCTGGCAGACCGGAAAAGGTAAGACACACTAAAGGACATACAGTAAATGAGCTCAAAAGGTGATATATAATCTTAAGGTACATATATAGTCCAAGTGAGAGATTGTTGGGATTAACTCGAGATACGTGTAATACGCAGTATGTTGATTAAGTTTATACGAATTAATCATGAGGTGGACATTATGTATGATAATGTTATATGTCACATATGTCACGTAATAATATTAATTGTTACGTATAACATCCGCACATTAAGTGATCATCGGGTATGTTCGTGGATGTGTAGTGTGGTCTAAAATGAAAAATTCAAAAATGTAGAAAGTCATATGGTCGGAGACCGCGATGGATGGGCTCAAAGTGCAACTACCATAAAGTGTACGACGTCTGGTCACCGAGGGGCGACAACCTAGGTGTGGCTCGTAGATAATGGCTGGTACATAATAATTAAATATTAAATAATATTTAATATTAGGTATTAGATAATAAGATTAATTATCTATTATTAAATAATAATTAAAAATGGATAAATATAACTTGATGATAATATCAAGTATATCCTCAAGTATTTGAGATAAGGAAATCTCTATCCATAAAGGAAGAGGGTTTGGTTTCAGACAAAATTCTGAACCCTATACCCATCAGGATTATTCCTTTCTCCATCTATATAAAGGGAGAGGCTATACACCTCCTCAAACACAAGCATAAACTGTTGACCATACATACAGAAAGAGGAGGGTGTGCTAACTTTTCTATAAAGCCCACACTGCGTAGCTTCTCCATCGAGTAAAGCAGTGAGTTGTTGAATCCGTGCAAGAGCGCATCAACAATTGGTGGAAGGTTGTGAATCCTTGGATCACGCCAGATTCAGCAGCAGGAGGAGCATTACAAAGTGAGCAGATTAACATCAACAATGGAGCAAGGTATAATTTTCGCATTTAGTTATTTTGTCCATTGATTCGATTAAACGGTCCTATTCAGTGATTTTTTAAATAAATCAACAGGTGTGCCTTGGAGCAGGTGGTAAGGTTTGTCGTTTTGTGACCTTAAGGTCACGGATTCAAGCTATGGAAACAGCAGCTTACGCAAAATAGTATAGGGTAAGGCTGCGTACATCAGATTGGAAAAGATCCGGCTTCTTTCCAGACTATGTACAAATGCGGCAGCCTAATACACCGGAAACGTCCTTTTAGTTTGGCAACACATGTCAGACCGTTGTTTTTAATGCTACCCATCCCGCCCAACCTAAAAGTTTCTGCCATGATAAAAATTATGAAATGAAGGCATGGGAAGTTTTAGGCAACTAAACACGAATCTCATGTCTTACAACCTCAAGAGAAAAGAGAGAGAGAGTTCAGGAAGCTCCGAAAATCCAAGAAAGACAACGATCATATACTAAGAAATCTCGGTTACGAGTGAGCTTTGTTCGTACTTCACTTGCTGGAGGTTAATAAAGAATCCGTTCTTTTTTTGTTTGTCTGATTAAAGTTTCTTCAATCATTCGAGATATTTTTGTGCAGCAATCAGAAATGTTCACATAAAAACATGATAAAGCTACTCTAAGTATTGGTTGAATGCTTCTTGATGTTTCATATATTTTAAAATTGAAGGTCCAGACATGGAATGCACAACCCCTGCTCACTACTGCAACGAGAGAAGACGTGATTAATTTGGGTAACAAATGATGCATACAAAAATTATGGTTTGAAAATATATACTCCTTTCTCTCTAAATTAAAAGTCACTTTTTAGAATTACAACATTTTAAGAGAACATCATTTGATTGTTGCCTAGTCACATTTTTGTATTATTAGCTAGCAAGTAAATGTCGTATCCTTTATTATTACTAAGACTAATCGTAGAAGATTGTATGATCACTTAAAAGACTAGAATAGAAAGTGGGGCTAACGGTTAAAATAAGACAACTCCTGCACAAATCGGTTTTGTTATCATCCAGCCATTTTCAATGTGTTCGTGCAATTCAAGGGCAATGGTAGGCATATCAACATGCAATTCATTTTCAAGTTCGGGTACTTCATTCATGGCATAAAAATACCTTTTTGTTTGACTAGAATTTCCTTGTGTTGCATGCTGTTTTTGAGCGAAACCCTTTTTTTCCCCTTTTTCAGCTTGTATTCTGGGTTTTGCTTTAGCCCTTGATTCAAGTTTTCTCCTCTCTTGTTTCATTGCGTCAAGAAAGCGTTGTTCAGTCTCTCATGCTTCTTTAAATTCACGGTTTGGAGCCATTCTATGTTGATCTTCTAAAACCTTCTGTAGTGGCAAAGCATGCCGTTTAAACGACTTGATGTTCATCTTAAATGTGTATCGATTAAGAAAACCATCATAGGTGACTCTTCTATCACATTGTCATGGTCTTTCTAATAAAATGTGACTAACATGCATAAGAACAATAAGATACCAAAACTTGTTTACTAATGTTTACTTCATCACAATCATTAAGTCATTGTAATTTATGAGGACTTGGGTGATTAATGCAAGTTTCCTCACTAACTCCAAACAAGCAACATTTGCACAAGATCCATCATCTATAATCATGGTGCAAACCTTACCACTAATCAGACAATGGATATGAAAGATAAACTTATGATATTGTTCACGCTCATCCATTTCGATTTGTGCAATAAGTCATTTCCTAACAACAAAAAACTCTCTAGATGCCTTTTCTTCCTCACTAATCATGAAATCTCTCTTCTAAATTTTCATCTAAGTTATCTTCTTCTACTTCTTTTTCTTCTTCAAGTTCATAATAGTTTCCATAATCATCAATTAGCATGGCATGTTTATTAGGACATGGTGATGTAATATGAACAATACCTTGACACTGAAAACACTTGATATCTCTAATCCTACATTGAGAGTTAGAATATATACCTTTTGTGGGGCTTTCTTATCAATCTAACCCTTATCTTTATCCATGGATAGGGCTATTTTTGGTGGCTGAGTGGTGGCGATTTGGGGCCTGCCATAACTCTCTTGTGCGGTGCTCTTTTGAAAACGGTTAAAGGCAGCTTGTGTTGGCCGAGTGTATCTCATCATAACTTTCCTTTCTATTTTCTCCGCCATGTGTAACATGGAGTCCAAATCAGCATATGGATGAAGTTCCACAAGGTTGTCTATCTCTTGGCTCAAGCCTCCTCAAAACCGAGCCATGGCCGCTTCTTCTTGCTCACGGATGTTGGCTCTAATCATTAACTCAAGTTCTTTATAGAATCCTTCAATAATAATTGTCCCTTGTGTAAGGCGCTGCAACCTTTGGAACTGTCAAAATTATATAACAAACATGATTCAATCATCAAATTAAACAAAATTGCAGGTAGAATGATGAAAACAATAACAGAGTTTTGACCATGAAAATTGGCACGCAAAACTGGAAATGAAGAACAAACAAAAATTGAGGAGAGAAATTTGTTTTGTTCCAATTGATTCTGATTGTACATCAGTATTAAGTATCTATACTATTTATTGCTAGAATTAGAAACCGTCTGGCATGTGTAGAAAGCTAGCTGCGTGTGCCAACTGACGCAACTGCCTTGTAGCTCTGTTAGCTTACTTGATCCAATGAGTCAGCGGCAGTTTAGTTGCATTTAATCCAGTAAACCACAGTCACACCATGTACTGCTCACACCATATAATACTTCTCAATCCAATTCTGCTGCTTATGCGTTGAATTCACTCAATGTCAGCTAGCTGCCACTGCCACTACTTTTGATCTTTTCTTTTATGTGACGCCAGTGCAATATCTTCAACACCTCCCTCAATTCTGACTTTTTGTAGATGTTGCATATCCCTAATGCTAAAGTCAAGGATTGCAATCTCTGTGAACTCAGTGCGTTGGTGAACAGATTGATACTCAATTTTAATAGGCATCGGTTTGATCACCCCTTCCTGATACTTGTCTCTAACCACATGACAGTCCACCTCCATGTGCTTAATTCTCTCGGGAAAGACTGGATTCTCCGCTATGTAGATGACACTCTTGTTGTCACAAAATATTTCAACTGGTTGAGGATGAGTTACTCCAAGATCCTTCATCAAATAAAGTAACTGCTGGACTTCACAAGTTGCTATGGCTAGTGACCTATATTCTGCCTCTGAGGAAGATCTTGAGACCATGGTTTGTATCTTGGTTTTCCAAGACACCAAAGCATTTTCAAGAAACATACAATACCCTGTAACTAATCTCCTAGTTTTTGAACATCCTCTCAGGTCTGAGTCTACATAAGCCTTAAGCACCTTTCAACCTATACTAGGAAACAATAGGCCTTGACCAGGAGTTCCTTTCAAATACCTTAACCGTCTATGAGCAGCTTTCACGTGTAGCTCTGTTAGTGTGTCTAAAAATTGGCTCAGCTGTTGAACACTATAGGATATATCAGGTCTAATGATTGTAAGGTATAACAACTTTCCCATTAGTCTTCTGTAATTTGGCACATCTGTGATCAGATCTGAGTCATTATGTTCTAATTTCAAATTTTGTTCTATATGAGTCAATGTAGGTTTAATAGCCAAAACACTTGATTCTTCATGCAGTTCCGTTGTATACTTTCTTTGACAAATGACAATCCCCCTTTGAGACCTTGCCACCTCAAGGCCTAAGAAATATCTCTGTTCTCTTAAGTCTTTGATCTTAAAAGTAGAATTAATGAAGGTGATCCTTAAGCTTCTGAATCTTGAGGAGTGAATCACTGATTATTATGATGTCATCCACATACGCCAGTAAGGCAAGAAAAGTGTCTGAAGTCAGCCTAGTAAAAGAGTGTAGTCATGCTTGGATTGCTGAAATTCCTAAGAAAGTAAGTAATTTGTTAGGTTCTAATTCCATTGTCCACTAGTCTGCTTAAGATCATAAAGTGATTTTTGCAGTATACTAACTGCATTGGGAAAGGTGATTGTATTCCTTGAGGCAAGTCTATATATATCTCTTGATAAAGATCTCCATGAAGAAAGGAATTATTTATGTCAAGATGATGAACATGCCAATTATTAAGAGAAGGCAAAGCAAGAAGCAAATGCACAGAGGTCATTTTAGCCACAGTGGTAAACATGTCACCATAGTCTATCCGCGGTTGTTGAGTATATCCATTTGCTACTAATTTAGCCTTATATCTTTCCACTGAGCCATCTTATATAAACCCATTTAAAGGTGGCAAGGGAACAATAGACCATGTATAAGTAGCTTCCAAAGTAGCCAACTCCAACGCATAGCTTGCTGCCAGGCTGTAGAGGTTGCTGCCTATTGATATGTAACATGCTCATGTTCAATGCTCATGTTAAGAGTGTAAGACATGTAATGAGGTGCCAAGTGATCATAAGAGATATAGGATTGAATAGGATAAGGCATAGAAAGAGAGGAAGACATTCGGGAGGAAGCAGATGAATGATCAAGATTGCAATGATAGTCATTCAAATAATAGGGTGCAGATCTGGACCCTGAAACTCTTGAAAAACGAACATGTGTAGAAGGTGCAGCAACAGGAGGGTCCAGAGGAGGTAAGTCAATATGCACTTGGGTAATAGGAATTTGAGCAGGAGAGGAAGAAACAGACTCCTCAGTAAAGGAAAGAGAGGCAGAAGAGGAGGAGTACACAGTTGTGTCAAGATTCATGGGTTTAAGAGTAGCAGGTAAAATATGTAAGGGATGGAACTGGAGAATTCGCTCAGAATAAGTAGAAGGTGTATCATCTTTAATGCGTGGAGCCATAGGCTGAGATGTGGCTAGCAAAGGAGTAGCATCAGAAAAGGGAAAAGATTTCTAATGGTAAATTAACATTTGTAGATGTGATAATTGATTGAGTTTCCAGCTGTTAGAGGATATATCCTTGGTATTCATAGGAATCCCCAAGAAAACACAAGGTATAGATCTAGCAGTAAACTTAGGCTTGTTTGGAGCAGTGTCACAAGCAAATACCAAGCAACTAAACACTTTAAGGTGATTATAGACAATATAGGTTTGATATAAGACAGTATAAGGAGTTTTATGTTGAAGGACACAAGTTATGGAATCAAGTTAATAAGGTAGGTAGCATGCTGAAGACAAAAACCCCAGTCAGTAATGTGTAGAGAAGCATGAATTCTAATGGCTATACCCAGAGTAAGAAGATGTTGATGCTTTCTTTCCACTATCCAATTATGCTGAGGAGTGTGAACGCAAGTGGTTTGATGGATAACACCATGCTGCATATAAAAATCTGGCATTTTAAACTTAAGCCCATCATCACTTCTTACAACCTTTATATGGACATGAAACTGAGTAACAACATCATGAAAGAAACTTTGCAGAATCTGTCTAGCCTCAAATTTAGCCTTTAGTAGATAAAACCATGTATACCTTGAACAATCATCCACTATTGTTAGAAATATTATTTATTGTACATAGTGAGATATCTATAAGGACCCCCAGACATCAAAATGTATAACATCAAAAAGATGTTTGGAAACAGAAGCAGACACTGGGAAAGGGGTCCTCTTCAGTTTAGCTAAGGGACAAACAATACAATCACTATCTAGTTTGCTGGAAGGAACAGTTCGATCTAGCTTGTTTACTTCTTAAATTCTTTCTGAGGATGCATGTCCAAGTCTGGCATGCCACAAGTATAAGGCTGATTCAAGACCGGTGGAAGTTGAAAACAGAAGAAGTTGAGGCTATTGGCTGTGAAGATAGGCTGGTATGATAAAGGTAGTAGATACCATGACACTTCTTAACTGAATCAATCATCATCCTAGATAAATGATCCTAAATAAAATAGCAGGAACCATAGAATGAAACAAGTGAGGTGAATCAGTGAGCTTGCTAAGAGAGACAAGATTGCATGAGAAAGAAGGTACATATACCATATTTTCTAAAACCAGTCCACTGTTTAGTTATATAATACCTCTGTGAGTGGCATCAACTGAAAAGTCATTGGGAAGCTTAATGTGACATGATTAATGGGAGTATAAGAATGAAATAGAGTTAAGGAACATGCAACATGATCAGTGACACATGAATCAAGAATCCATCCAGCACCTTGAGAAACCTTTTCACCAGCTATTCCTAGAACAACATCATCAGTATTCAACAATTTTAAAAACTTAGTGTATTGGTCAGGTGTGAGAAAAGGTCCTTGTTGAATAGTGGAAAACAGTGGAGAAGAGGCCTGAAATCCTTGCTCACTGTAATTAAGCTTGGATTGTCCCTCCATATCTTATGCATCTTTTACTTGGTTATTGAACTTAAAACCAGGATGAAAATAATGTTTCCTATAGCTCTGCTGTGTGACCTATCATGCCACATTTAGTACATTGAAGACGTTTACCTCCTTCTAGAAAAAACCTCCCATTACCTCTTCTGTACAAAGTTCCAGAACCTCTATTTGCATAAGTGTTAGCCACTAGACCTTCATGTTCATCATAACTAGACATTAATGCAGTAGATGCATTATTGAAGCCAGAAGGCCTAGCACATCCTATTGTTGGACCGTGTATCTGCAATAAACACCACTAGAGAAGGGTGAATAGTGATTATCAGAAATTACACTACTACCCTTAGTTAAAAACCCTTTTGAAAACAGAATCTGAGACTACCTCAGATTAAGAACCCGTTTTTGAAAAATTCAAAACTAAGTGTACACAACTCCAAAAATTATGAAACTTTTCACAACTTAACTTCAAAGTGTTAAAAAGACTATCCAAAAAATCAGACAAAAATAAGATTGTTTGGGCCTTCAAACAAATAAAAAGATTCAAATGGTCAATCTTGACAGAATGTTGTTGATTTTGAAAAACGTGTTTCTCTTTGAATACTCAACCAAAAAGGTTGATCTTTATATCAAAATACGCCTTAGGATGTGTAGTTGATGTTTCCAAAAGGACATGACCTTAATCAATTCTTGATAAATACAGAATTTCAGTTTTCTCAAAACTGGTCAGATTGCAGCCAGATTGGAGCAGTTATCTTGCAATGACTGAAAGACTAACTTTTCCTTGATCAAATCAAGTGATTCTTGTTGAAAATGAAAGTTAACAGTCTGAAGTATAACTCCACCAAAAATCATGAATTTTGAAAGTGTTTAGCTATTTTTTCAAATTGTGAGAAATTGTGTGAAAACTGCAGCAAAAACGGGCAGAATGCGGAAATGAAAAAACAAGACAAGGACACCGAGAATTTATCCTGGTTGGTCAATGTGACCTACTCCAGTCCCAAGGAACACCTTTCCTTATATTTCACTATGAAATGAATCACCTTACAACAAGAACCAAGCTTGACCCTTGGGTTATACACCAACCCTATTCAAGACTTGTATAAACACCTTCTAAGCAACACTTAGTTGCAACACCTCTACCACCTATTGATGTAGCCTTATAGAAATGGCTAATCAATATTACAAATGAAGCTCAAAAGGCTTGTAGCTCAACAAATACAACAATAACACCTTTGATACAAAGCATGGAGGAAGAACAACCAGAAGAAGATGATAACTAGACAATTCAACAAATGCTTTCAAGTGAGCTTCAAGTGTGTTTCATCTTCTTCACTATTGCCTCCTATTTATAGTGTGAATTGAGCCTTGTAGATAAGATTGCACATGTGTAACCATCTTCACCATCAAGTTCAAGTGTCTTCACATAATTGGTTGGCCTTGTACACTTGGCAAAATGAGACAACATAATTGGTCCACTTTAGCACAATGATGTTGGCCGAAAATTACACCATGGCATGTCTCATTTATCCTTTGCAAAATATAGATAATATGGAGAAGATAGTAAGTCAACTTCTTGGCATAAACATAGAACATGTGAGGCTGAAAAAAATCAAACTAAAACAACCCCATTCAAAGTGTAGTAGTCGTTGGCTACTTAATCACATTTTCAATAAAAAAATAGCCTTAATTATCCTTTGTAAATTGAAAATAATAAGAGAGGATAATATCACCAAAATACCCTCAACTCCAAGCATAAGAATAGGGCATGTGAAGACTTCTTTTTGGCTCAAAAAATCAGCTGAGATTAGCCATGTAGCCGTTGGCTACATGTGAAATATCCTAGTTGGCAATTTTTGCCAACTAGCTCCTTTTTGATTGGTCCACTTATCACCAAGCCATAAAATGAGTCTTTCATCATATCCACCTGTATTATACACGTTTTTGACCACATAAATATGTATATCAACTCAGATTTTTGAAGAAGAAATCACCAAATAATAATTGACAAGATTATGCCAATATATAACACCAAAACTCCAACTATTTCTTCTTGTACGTAGTGATCATCTTCACACCTTTAACACATTTGATATCTATGAATAATAATGATAAATATGCTCTTATAACATATATAAGAGGGTCTTCAAGAAAGAAATAGAATGTGATATCACAACATGTCACATATCCCGCTATAGTCAATAATATCATCATTTGACAGAAAAGATAAAATCACCATAAAATCTTCAAATTAATAATAACTCAAATCCAGAATGAAGATAATAATATGATCAAGAGATTTCTTGAGTGAAAATACCAAAAATACCCTCAGGGGTAAAATGACCAAAATGCCCCTGGTGAGAGAAAACTCCAGAAATGACTCTGATGGTCAGAAATAATCATAATATCATCTTTGTCATGATAAACAAGATAAGAATATGTCCTTGAAGTATTTCTACCATATCATGTTCTTACAAAACTCAAAATATCAATTTTGCTCTTTTTGGTAAGTTGTAGAAACTTCCAAGGCACATTAATCACAATATATTTATAATCATCAAAAACACATAATAATCACATAATGAACATGTATAAATCATGTACAAACGAAAACAAGCAATTTATCATATTTTAGAAAAATATTTCTAAAAACACTAGACATCGATCGATCGAAGTGGCTCAGGTTGAGAGATCGATGTCTCACCGAAAGTTTCAGAGTTTGTCTTTGACCTACATCGATTGATCGAAGTCAGGGTTCGATGTACATCGATCGATCAATGTGTCTCAGGTTTAGAGATCAATGTCTCACCGTAAGGTCTTGAACTTTTACTGTCTTACATGGATCGATCGATGTGAGGGATCTATGTATATAGATCGATCGATGTGCAGCAACCTGATAGATCGATGTCAAATTTTTCAACTTTTTCACATATAACACCAGATATGATATTTTTAAATATTTATCACTTAAAATCATGCCTTCGAAAATTATCCAAACATATTTCTCAACACCTATGACCTTCCTTTCAAATTTTAAAGCCGTTGAAAAAGCATTCTTGATATCAGGTAGAGGAGTCATGACAAAAACCTGAGACCTAACAGGATCAAACTCCTCATTTAGACCTTTAACAAACTTGATTACATAGTCATTATCAATGAACTCACTCACCTTCTTAGTTATGTCATAGGTACACCTTATACAGCTACATTTAGGAATAGGTCTGAATGTCATCAGTTCCTCCTATAAAACTTTCAATTTTGTAAAATAATCAATGACAGATAAGTTGTCCTACGTAACTCCATAGAACGCAAACTACAAATTAGACAATCTAAATGGATCATCACTGCCATACCTCATAGTCAGATCATTCCACGCGTCTAAGGCACTATCGTAACACATTATGCTATGAGCAATACAAGGTGAAACACAATTCAAAATCCATGATTGATCATTGTGTTTAACTGTCTCCAAGCTTGAAGCTGAGGATCATTAGGGCTAGGTTTAGACACAGATCCATCAATACAACAAGTTTTATTCTTCACCAGCAGAGCCATTTGAAATGTACGACTACACGAGTGAAAATTATGTGGAGTGAGTAGTGGTCATACCAGCACAATAGCTAGACTATCGTTTGGATGCAAGTAATGTGGATTACTTGCAAGATTATTAGCAGGAGCTTGATTATTACGAGAACCAGAAGCAACACTAGTTGAATTGGCCATGAAGAAACAATACGATCACAAACAAACGCTTGATTCATAAACCAAAAGGGAAACAACAAAATTCAAATGGAGAATCGATGGTGAATCAACAGAGCTCTGATACCATGTCAAAATTATATAGAAAACATGATTCAATAATAAAATCAAACAAAATTGCAGGCTAGAATGATGAAAACAATAACATAATTTTGAACATGAAAATTGGCACGCAAAACTGATAATGAAGAACAAACAAAATTTGAGGAGAGAAATGTGTTTTATTCCACTTGATTCTAATTGTACATCAATATTAAGTATTTATACAAACTATTGCTCGAATTAGAAACCGTCTGGCACGTGTAGAAAGCTAGCTATGTCCGTCAACTGACACAACTGCCTTGTAGCTCAGTTAGCTCACTTGATCCAATGTGTTAGCGGCAGTTTAGTTGCATTTAATCCCGTACACCTCAGCCACACCATGTAGTGCTCACACCAAATAATACTTCTCAATCCAATGCTGCTGCTTATGCATTGAATTCACTCAATATCAGCTAGCTACCACTGCCATTGCTTCTGCTGAGCTGATGCTGCTTCTGATCTTTTCTTTTATATGATGCCAGCTAAATATCTTCAATAGGAACAATTCTTCTCAAGTGACTATTTTTCCCTCTCCTATTCTTTGCTTAAGATTTTGGGGTTGATCACACCATAAAAGTGCATAATTTGCAAACTCTATAGCCGTAAATCATACCTTATTTAGTTTTGAAAATGAATTACAAGAGTATATGAGATCTACCTTTCTTTCCCATTCTAAGTAGGCCTCAGGATCACTCTTGCCTTGGAATGGTAGTATCTTCGTCTTGATTTTGTTGACTTCCTTATCTTCTTGGTTTAGGCCATGGGGTGCTTGATGGTGTCGTGGGGGAATACATTTCCTCATTAAGGAATTACACAAATTGCTGATAATTAGCCTCATTTTGTCCTTCAATCATATGAGGCATTCTCATTGCTCCTCGACCATGTCTTCCTCCTTGGCGTCCATGGCCTCTATGCTCATTTTAGAAATCTGTTTGATTGTACTTTGTGATTATTGTGTCTCTTTAATGTCTTCCATCTATCTCATTACTTTTTCCATTCTATTTGACATTCATGCCATCATTTAGGTTAGGTTCTCCAATGTTACAGCTGATTTGTCATTTCTAAGAGGGTGGAAGTTCTATTTTTGGGAGTGTTCTCCATTCTTTCCAAGTCAGCATGAGATTGAACACTAAAACAAATTAAACGAAAAAGAAAAACTAATACAGAGACACGAAAAATATTTGATTAGTTAGTGAAATCAAAAACAATTATAGTGCTTTTCCACTCTTGTGCTTAGATTCACTCAAGTGGATTTTACCTCTCCTCTTTGAATCTGACAATCACTCAAGCCTTTTATTGAAGGTAGTGAAGGTCCATGCAGCAACAGAGAAGTAGTGGAAGATGGAACAAAGGCATAATAGTGGTATTCAAGTAATTGTGTTTGGCAAGAAGCATAATCCACCTTGCGTAGCATGGAGCAATTGAGAGCCATTGGATCATGAGTGGAATCAAGGGTGATTGAGGCTGCTGGACAGGGATCAAGGAACTATCGAATAATCAAGGCTGAAGGAGTAACCCCGGAAGAAGAAGAAGAAGGATTGAACACGGGAGAGATTTAAAACATGTGAAATTACAAAAATCCCCTGAGCAATAATATAGGGACTCTAAGCCTGAAGGGCAAATATGTAAAATAGTAGTTTCTTTTTCCCGCTTGTCTGGTAGTTGTATATAGCTCAAGGGAAACACCTAGGCAAGAAACAATTCTAGCTCTATTAGGTTATTTTTCATCTTGTTCAATACAATAGCTGTTTTTCCTCTCCTTCTCCGTTTACTTTGTTCTTGATCAATTCGAGTTGTTCTTAATTGCTTGATCAAGATTTTGATTTGGTATCAGAAGTTATTGTCATTTTGTAGTGAGTTTTTGTGTGATTGAATTGATCAAAGAAATTTACTTGTGATTGTGAGTACATTATTATTGCTGAGAGTGAGATGGCCTCGCAGAGCAGTAATTCTACTGCTGGAAGAGGAAGTCAGAATGTGTCACATGACAGTCAAGTACAAAATGTTATGTTTGGATCATGGGAGAATGGAAATCAGAATCAGATTTCTGAGATTTCTTTGCATAATTTACTGTAGAATTACTATCTCCACCCTAATGATAGTCTGGCTATAGTGTTGGCGCAACCTCTGCTGAATTCAAGCAATTATCATACCTGGAGTCGAGCTTTTGAAATGGCGCTAGTTGTTAAAAACAAAATAGGCTTTATAGACGGTACAATTCCAAGACCACCTATCACAGATCCACAACATACGTTAAAGAGACAAGTCAACACTATGGTGCAGTCTTGGATGATGAATTCAGTATCTCATTCGATTGCGGAAAGCATCATGTGGTGTGATAGTGCATATGATGCGTGGAATGATCTTCAATTATGGTATGAAAGCACATATCCTTTTAGATTGTCAGATTTACTAGAGAGCTTTTATATTATTAAGCAAGATACGTTAAGTGTTTGTGAATATTTCACTAAACTTAAGATTGTTTGAGAAGACTTGATGGATGTGAGACCTATTCCAACATGTACTTGCAGAGTTTGTATGTGTGATGTGACTGCCAAGATGAGAAGGTTTATGGAAAGTGATTATGTTATTAAGTTTGTTAAAGGCCTTAATGACAGTTTTGATGCAGTTATGTCTCAAGTGTTTGTCCTCACACCTTTGCCTGACATAAATACTACATTTTCCAAGGCTTTGAGGTATAAAAGGAAGGTGTTAACCAATAATTCTTGTAATTCCTTTAGCAGTAGTCCCACAGCTCTGTTAACAGACGGGTAATCAGGAGAGAACTTTGTGGCATACACTGATAGAGGTCAAGATTATAAAAGAGGAGGAGGCAGGTATATAGCTGATAATAATAGACATTTTCATTGCACACACTGTGGGCTACTAGGGCATAATGTTGATAGATGTTATAAGAAGCATGAATATCCTCCTGGTTTTAAGCCTAGAGGTCAAGTTAATCTGAGTGAAGCAACGGAGCTAGAGCCGGATGAATCACAGAAGGTTCAAGTGACTAAGGCAATGCAGTCACTAGTCCTCACTCCTCAACAAAATCAAAAGCTATTGAACTGGTAGAATAAATATGAAGATAACTAGAAAGGGAACATGGTTGTTGCTCACGGTATTTTTCTGTCTGCTCAAGCTGGTAAGATTAAAGGTAATTCTCATACTAATCAGTCAAGTACATGGATTTTGGGTTCTGAAGCTACTGGTTATATTGCCTCTAGCCTTAATCTTTTTTATGCTGTTAAACCTGTTGATAATGTCATCATAAATTTGCCAACTAATTTCTCAGTTGCTGCCACACACATTGGCTCTGTGGAATTCAATTCAATTCTCACCTTATATGATGTCCTATTGGTACCTTCATTTTCTTATAATCTCATTTCCCTAAGTAAGTTGGCTTCAGACCAAAATTTTCTTATTCAAATTGCTGGTGCTCATTGTTTGATTCAGGATCAATTGTCCAAGACGATGATTTGTTTAGCTAAGTTGTCACACGGCCTTTACCACTTGCATGGTGTTACATTTCATCAGAAGTCAGTCTGCCTCAGTTCTTCAACACCTACTTCACCAGCTATGTTGTGGCATTATAGACCAGGACATGCCTTAATTTCTAGAATAAAAGAGATTCAAATGTGTGATTATTCAGTCCCAACCAGCAATCTTGATGAACCATGTACTATTTGTCCCCTAGCTAGGTTAAAAAGGTCACCCTTTCCTGTGTGTATCCATCTTGATGAACCATGTACTATTTGTCCCCTAGCTAGGTTAAAAAGGTCACCCTTTCTTGTGTGTATCCATATCTGCTCACCCTTTTGATTTGGTTTATGTGGATGTAAGGGGGCCCAAGAGGCATCCCACTTTATGTTCTCAGAAATACTTCCTTACCATTGTGGATGATTGTAGTAAATACACTTCGATGTATTTGATGAAATTTAAATCTGAAGTTAGACACATTCTTCAAAGTTTTTGTGCCTATGTATATACTCAATTTGAAAGGAAAATTAAAGTGATCAGAAGTGACAATGCGCCAGAATTCAAAATGTCTAAGTATTATATGCAACATGGGATCATTCATCAAACTAGTTGTGTTTATACCACGCAACAAAATGGGTTAATAGAAAGAAAACATCAACACATATTAATGGTAGCTAGATCCCTAAAATTTCAAGCTCAGCTACATGTGTCTTATTGGGGGTTTGCAGTAACCCATGCAGTGTACCTCATAAATCTTATACCTACTCCTGTTTTATCACATAAAACTCCCTATGAAATTCTCTTTTAACAACCTCCAGCTTACCAACATCTTAGAGTTTTTTTGGCTGTTTGGCATATGCGTACAACACTTGGCACAAGTTCACATTTAAGGGTGTCCCATGTTTATTTCTTGGAGTTGCATCTACAACAAAAGGGTACATCCTACAAAACTTAGCTACTTAAGACAGTCTTTTATCCAGAGATGTTAAGTTTCTTGAGACACATTTTCCTTTTTCCACTGCATCAACTGAAGTCTCATCCTTTATGTGTGATTCCCAAACTTCCTGCTCTCCTACGTATCCGTTGATTTCTCCTTCCACACAAAACCTACCAGATTACTCTCCTCCTGTAGAGATCCCTTCTTCTTCTCCTGTTCACCAAACACATTCTTCCTTAGAGCCTTCTTCCTCATGTTCATCAGATTCAATATCAGAAGGCTCCTCAGATCCAACTGCTCCATTGCCATCAGATCCAACATGTCTACCTTCAACTACCCTTGATATTCCCCTTTTACTTAGAGGGGAAGATCAATTGATTCCTACTTCTGAGCCTCCTATTCCATCACTGCCCATTTCTGATACTGAGCAACGTGTTGCAAGGTTCAAGAAACAATCTTCATACCTTCATGACTACTACTGTAATCACTTAATTTCATCATACCCCACTGCATCTTCAAACACTATCTCATCTTCTACATCTTATCCTGTTGAAAAATATTATTCTCTTGATCAGTTGGCTCCTCAATTCAAAAAGTATGTACTTAGTGTTAGTCTGTAGGTAGAGCCTCAGTCTTATCAGGAAGCAGCTAGTTTAGTAGGCTGGCAGCAGGCTATGTCATTGGAGTTAGCCGCCTTAGAGGCTAACCACACCTGGATCCTTACAACGTTGCCACAAGGAAAGAAAACCATTGGGTGCAAATGGGTGTATAAAATAAAAAAGAAAAGCATATGGATCCATTGAACATTACAAAGCTAGGTTAGTGGCAAAAGGATACACTCAGCAAGCAGGTGTTGATTATGGAGATACCTTCTCCCCTGTGGCCAAAATGACTACTGTCAGGCTTGTACTGGCTTTATCAGCGATCAAAGGATGGATTGTTAATCAATTAGACGTTAAAAATACATTCCTTCATGGGGAGTTGGACCAGGGCATCTACATGACTCCGCCAGAAGGCTTCTCTGCACCACTAGGAACAGTTTGCAAACTCACCATGGCCTTAATCAAGCTAGTAGGCAATGGAATGCCAAGTTAACTTCCTTTCTACTGTCTGAAGGTTATGTTTAGTCCAAGAATGACTATACCATGTTTATCAGACAACAAGGAGGTACCCTTTTGGTCCTCTTGGTTTATGTAGATGACATTCTAACAGCTAGTGACTCATTGGTAGCCATTCAGTACCTTAAAGCCAGTCTGCATTCTGCCTTCAAAATTAAAGATCTTGGTGAGTTAAGATATTTTCTAGGTCTAGAAGTTTCCATGTCTCAAGAAGGTGATATTTTGTCAAAGAAAATACACCCTTGAGTTGCTAGAGGATACTGGACACCTGGCCTCCAAACTTGATGGCAGCCCCATGGAACAGAACTTAAAACCTTCACATGATGATTCTCCATCCTTTGAGGATGTATCTAGTTATAGAAGGTTGATTGGTAAGCTGCTATATCTAACAATCACAAGGCTTGACATTAGCTATTTTGTGCAGCAGTTAAGTAAATTCTTGGATACCCCTACACAATTGCATTGGAGAGTGGCTCAAAGGTTATTAAGATTTCTCAAGGGAATCCCAGGACATGGATTGTTCTTTCCTAGCAAAAGGTCACTAAGATTAACAGCATTCTCAGACTCATACTAGATTGGATGTTTAGAGAGCAGAAGGTCAGTGACTGGCTATTGCGTGTTTGTTGGAGATGCCTTAATATCATGGAAAGCCAGGAAGTAGACCGCAGTTCTAATTCCTCATTTGAAGCTGAATATAGGGCTCTTGCCTCAACAACTTGTGAGGTTCAATGGATACTCTATTTATTGAAGGATCTGCAAGTGGCACATTCAAGACCAGTAGAGGTGTTTTGTAAAAATAGAAGTGCAATTTACATTGTGAAAAATCATGTGTTTCATGAGAGAAAAAAAATATAGAAATTGATTGCCACATTGTAATAGAAAAATTTCAAGGTGTGATCAAGCATATGCCAATTAGAACAGAACTCCAGCTTGCAGACATTTTAACAAAGGCATTGGATTCTAAGAGGCTAAGCATCCTGACTACAGCATTAAGAAATTGTAATGTGTTTACCCAAGCAGGACTGAGGGAGGGTTGAAGGTAGTGAAGGTCCGGCAGCAACAGAGAAGTAGTGGAGGATGGAACAAAGGCACAACAGTGGTGTTCAAGTAATTGTGTTTCTCAAGAAGCACAATCCACCTTGAGTAGCATGTAGCAATTGATAGCCATTGGATCATGAGTGGAATCAAGGGTGATTCAGGCTGCTGGACAGGGATCAAGGAACTATCGAAGAATCAAGGCTGAAAGAGTAACCCCGGAAGAATAAGAAGAAGGATTGAACGCGAGAGAGATTTAAAACATGTGAAATTACAAAAAAACCCTGATCAATAATATAGGGACTCTACGCTAAAGGGCAAATATGTAAAAACAATAGTTTCTTTTTCCCGCTTGTCTGGTAGTTGTGTATAGCTCAAGGGAAACACCTCGGCAAGAAAAAATTCTAGCTCCATTCGGTTATTTTTCATCTTGTTAAATACAATAACTGTTTTTTCTCTCCTTCTCCGTTTGGTTTGTTCTACATCGATACAAATTTTTCTTAGTTGCTTGATCAAGATTTTGACACCTTTTTTCATTCTACATGTGTTTCTTTCTCAAGATACTAATTTTAGAACAAATATCAAGTCAACCCAACCAAGTTGTTGTCTTTAAACAACTTGTATTTCTTCCTCCAAAAGGGTGGATATTACACAGAAATGCAAAGGCAGTATACTAACAAAATGTAAAACCAGGTAGGTAAGACTCAAAGAAGACAAAAAACCAAAAGTGATATAGTGAGGCTGAACCAAAGATTCATTGACGAGTTGCTTTGGCAATCCTTACCCAAACTTGTTAATTATGCCATGGAACTATGTAATCCTAATGGACTAAAATGTAGTATAAACATTCAAAAGTTTGTAGGGATATGTTCAGTAAAATATAGTTCTTTTGGTCGTTAGAGTTTATTTGGGAAGTGGGGTTTCAAAGGAAAAACCTATGTGTCTTCAGTTCTTTCTCCCAATCTTGTAGTGCAAATCAATAGCAGACCAAACAAGGATCGAAATGCCTTTTAAACGATGCAATTTTGATGAGTCTGCACAAAACTCTTGATTTTCTATTCTTTTGTACTCCTTTTTTGCACTCTTTTTTTACCTCACGAACAGAATGTAAACAATACTTTTTGAAGTTTGTTTGGGCTATATGCCTTATGAAAGTCACCAAAGCAGGGTTCTTACTTCGGGTAACTTGTGTTTGTGTGACCCAAAAACTTGATATTTTACCTTCAGTTTATGATTTTGGGGGGTCAATCTATTTGAGATGTTTGAAACTTTTTAGGAACTAGGTTTAATCTCTTATATGTGGAAGGGGCAGATGGAAATTTAAGTTTAGGGTATATAGCCTTGCGAGCAAATTAGATTAGGTTTTGAAAGTTGGCTAGCTTAGGGTTTCATATGTTTTCTTTGTGTGCACTGGTGAAGGTCTTGTATTTGTGGAGTTTTCTGAACTTAGGGTATAGACTTTGAATGTATAAAGGCTGAAAGAATGAAGTGTGTGTGGGCTAGGGGTTTGTGTTATCAGAGCCAGATTTTGAATCTCTGTGGTGTGTTGTTTAAAAAAGATGTTTGGATATGTTGTAATGCACATAAACCAACAAAACTAACAATTTTCAATCTCAAACAAACCAAGATTGCATAAGAGCTTCTTAGCAACAAGAATTTAAGTTACACACGGTTGCAATTTTGCAATGTAGTAAGCTTTATAGTGTAGGCCAAATGAAACCAACTAGATGCAAGTCCTAGGTTCAAGAACAACAAGTTAGAACAACAGCGATACGGATTTTGTCCAAGATCAGTCAAGAATATACGAAAGACATAGCTTTATGTGCAAACCCTAATTCGATTAAACTAGGGCTTCGGTTTCTTCAGTTTCTTGTGGGTGCATTAATGTAAATCAAGTAAGCCGGATATAATTTCAATAAAGAACAGCACTCAAAAGATGCAAGTTAATATCCAAGAAGCAGCATAGTAATTCAAGATTTCAAGACAATAATCAAGGATTAACGACATAGACAAAATTAGGGCTTATGTGGTGAATGTGTATGCGGCTCTGTATAGGTGGATAGAATGATGTGTTTTTTGTATAGTGTATGGAAAAACAAGTTATGAATGAGTGAAATAAATGATTAGAACACAGGACCTTAGCTCGATAGCAACTGATGTGTGCCTAGGACAATCTTTTCCTTTATTTTAATGTTTTTGTCTCAAAATTGCCATGAAGGGTATCAAGAACATTAAAACGACCTTCTCCATTCCGATTCACATTCTTTTCATGCAATTTAGCTCAATCTGTCAAAGATGATGGTGAAAACACTAATGGTGATCTGAAGTGTAAATTAAGGAAGGTGAAAGATGTTGGGCTGAATAACAAATGCAATGAATGAATGAAATAGTTATTTGATGATTGGAGATAAAAGAGAGACGTGTAGAAAACAGAGGCAAGCTGAACTGCAGTTGATTCGGAGGAGTGGCAGTTGCACAATGAATGGACTGGAGTACGTAGCAAAGAATGATAAAGAAATAAATAGCGCATGAGTATTTTAAACAATGTGAAATAACATAATTGTCCCTGTTTTAGTAACTGTAAATAGAAGAAGCAAAAGGGCATAATAGTCTTTTCATTTTTCCTTTTCTTCTTCTTCTTGGTTTAAGTACCAATGTAACTGCCAGCATGTGTGCACTCTCTTGCGCAGATTGCAAGTTCCTGGAGTTTAGTTATTCCAGAAGATATTTTTCTCTCCTCTCTAGTTCTAAGATCTACCCCTTTTCTTCTTCAGTTCTTAGATTGATCTCCTTTGATCAATCTTGATTCGAATAGTTCTTGGAGAACTTTCTATTGCTTGTTTCAAATTTCACATGGTATTAGAGAGTAATTCATGAATTTTGGTACGTTCATGGCGTCAAATAACAGTTCTGTTTCCAATTCTACATATAATGTCGTTGGAGTACCTATGGATGATCCATACTTCATCCATCCAAGTGACAATCCATCAATGGTGGTGGTAGAGCCGTTGCTTGATGGAAATAACTATCATAATTGGAGTAGATCGGTAAGGAGAGCACTAGAATAAAAGAATAAAGTCACATTCGTGGATGGTACGATTGAGAAACCTGAAGAGAAATCTCGCAAGTATAACACGTGGATCAAGGCTAACAATATAGTGGCTTCCTAGTTAGTGAACTCTTTAAATCCTAGCATTGCGCAGATTGTTATCTGGCTAGATTTTGCTGTATATATTTGGAATGACTTGAAATTTAGATATGGAAATGCTAACTCATTTAGATTATCTGATTTGCAATAAGAGTTCTATGCTATTAAGCAGAACAGTAGTAGTGTAACAGATTACTACACTAAACTGAAGAGTGTTTGTGAAGAGTTGCGGGTGTTGAGACCAGTTCCTTCATGTACATGTCACAAATGTACTTGCATTCTCACTATACAGATAAATAAATTTGTTGAGAATGATTGTGTGATCAAGTTCTTGAAAGGATTAAATAAGGAGTTTGAGGCAGTTAAGTCACAGGTATTACTGTCCAGTCCTTTGCCAGATTTGAAAACTACCTTTGCTATGACAGTAAAGCTGGAAAGGAAGACAGTGTACTCTGGATGTCAAGGACTGATTAATAATAATCCTTCAGTTGTGATGAATGTGAATAATATATCTAGGTCCAAGAGTACATGTGATTCTGGTACATCTTGGCAAAAGTCAGCTGGCAGAGGTTTTAGGAGAGGAGGTCCAAGATCTTATCACAACAGCTTTAAGCCTCCCATTTGTATTTATTACAATATGATAGGACACACAGTTGACAAATGCTACAAGAAAACATGGGTATCCTCCATGAATTATTTGCAAGGGACATGTGAATATGGTGACCAGTGAAGGAAGTGTGTCATAGTGTGATGAGGTGATGAACCATGGAGGCAGTGAAAAAAGTCAGAGTTGTGAGTTAGTTAACTCAATATCATCACCAAACCTCACTCAGGACCAGTATGTTCAGTTGATGAGGTTGTTATAGGAACGTCAATAAGGCACTAGTAATAATGTTGCAATGGTGCCAAGCAGCACAGACACAGGTCATGCTGTTATGTCAGCACATAAAACTGTGGTTTCTGGTAAGGTTTCAGGTAAGGCATTACACCAAAACTCAAACGTATGGATCTTGGATTCTTGAGTCAGTGATCATGTTTGTTCCTGCATTCACCTTTTTGAGTCTTATTCACCTATTGATTCTATTCATGTGAAATTACCTGATAAGTCACTTGCTAGAGTCACACATATAGGGACTGTAAGGATAAATCAATATCTAACTCTTACTGATGTGTTTTATGTGCCTGTTTTTGCCTTTAACCTCATGTCATTGAGAAAGCTCACTCAGTCTAGCCTAGTTAAAGTTACATTTGAATCTAATGCTTGCTTGATTCAGGACCTCAGAACCAAGAAGATGATTGGTTCAGCTGAGGTAGATCAAGGTTTATATCACATTCATGGCATGCCCAAATTTGTAGCTGAGACAGTTGCTTCCACTCATCGTATGCCCTTGGCATATGCTGTGACTTCTTCAAATATATTGCTATGACACTCGAGACTAGGTCACATGCCAATTCTCAGAATAAAAAAGGTTCAGAAGATTGATTCCCTTGTCCATGTATCTGAGTCATTATTACAATGTAGTATATGCCCAATTTCTAAACAGAAAAGAGTTCCCTTCCCAATTTCAAATTCAGTCTCTTTAACTCATTTTGATCTTGTATACATGGATATCTGGGGACCCTAAAGATATCCTACAATGTATAAACAACACTACTTTCTCACTGTTATTGATGATTACAGTAGATATTGATGGGTGTATTTGATTGTCAACAAATCTGAGGCAAGGTCCATTATTGAAAGTTTCTATCATTATGCATATGTTCAGTTTGATGCAAAAATCAAAGTTATTAGAACACATAATGGCTCAGAATTCAATATGAATCAATTTTATGCATCTCATGGCATAATACATCAAACTTGTTGTGTTAACACACCACAGCAAAATGGGGTAGTTGAAAGAAAATATCAACATATATTGTCTATGGCAAGGGCACTTAGGTTTCAATCCTTTCTTCCTTCCTCATATTGGGGATTTTGTATTGAACATGCAGTCTATCTTATCAATATCACCCCTACACCCATTTTACATTAGAAAACACCATATGAGCTTCTATACAAAAATCCTCCTATCTACAGACATCTGAAAATATTTCGCTGTTTAGCATTTGGTACCCTTACTAAGTTGCATAAAGAGAAGTTTGAGGCCAGAGCCAGAAAGAGTGTTTTCTTGGGCCTTTCTCATACTACTAAAGGATACATTCTCCAAGACATTCACACAAAAGGATGTTTACATATCCATGGATGTTACATTCTAAGGAATAGTTTTTCCATTCATGCCTCAATCTCATACTTCATCTAAGACTTTATCTCAATCCCTTGGTCCATTCAGCTCAAGCTCTTGTTATGACACTCGGTTATCTCATCTTCCCATTCCTAATCATCACTCTTCTCCTCAGCCTATGAGTCCTATCATGTCTAGTCATGTTCACATTGACAATGATCAACTACATTTTACACCCACAGCTGATCCTTCTGCTTCTGCTCATCCTTCTGGTGCTAATGATTCTAAATGTTCCCCTACTTATGCCCCTGATATAGTTGATGCTACCAGTACCTCACTACCTGGCAGTAATGTTGTTATAGACATGCCTCCTATATCTGAAGTTCTCTTTAATGCTAGACCTCACATAATCAGAAAATTGCCCACTTATCTGCAAGACTATCACTACAATTCTATCATTTCTCCTTCTAGGTTCTCTAATACTTCTCCTCATTCTTTGGACAAGATCATGTCCTATGCATCTCTGTCTCCACAATACACGTCATATGTATTGAGTCTTAGTGTACATGTTGAGCCTAATTATTATGCAGAAGATGCTAGATTGCCTGTCTGGCAGAAGGCTATGGCCACATAACTGATTGCACTGGAGCCTAATAACACATGGAGTATTGTAGCTTTACCCCCGAACAAGCAGGCAATTTGATGTAGGTATGTGTACAAGGTGAAGCTTAAGGCAGATGGCTCAGTAGAGAGACATAAAGCAAGGTTAGTGGCCAAGGGTTACACCCAGCAATATGGTATTGATTACCAAGATACCTTCTCCACAGTTGCTAAGATGACCACTGTTAGAGTAGTTCTGGCTTTGGCAGCAATGTTTACATGACACCTTCATCAATTAGATGTTAATAATGCATTTATTCATGGTGATCTTCATTAAGTCATATATATGGTACCCCCTTCTGATCTTGATGTATCGAGTTCTAACATGGTTTGTAAGCTACAGAAGTCTCCTTATGGTTTGAAACAACTGAGTAGGGAGTGGAATGCAACTCTTACCAAGTTTTTGTTGTCTTTGGGATTTCAGTAGTCAAAGTGTGTCTATACATTGTTCACTAAACCTGCTGGCACGTCTCTGCTACTTTTGTTGGTGTATGTTGATAACATAGTAGTTGCCTGCAATGATGAGAATGTTATAACTGACATCAAGCAATCCTTACATTCTGCATTCCAAATCAAAAATCTAGAATCTTTGAGGTTCTTCTTAGGCATTGAGGTGGCTCAGGCTGAAGGGGGGTTTACATTAATCAAAGGAAATACACATTAGATCTCTTAGAGCAGTCTAGCTTTTTTTGCAAGCTAAACCAGCCAAGAGCCTCATGGAAACAAACATCAGCCTAACACATAATGATTCTCCAGCATTATTAGATGTGACAAACTACAAGAAGTTGATAGAGAAGCTGATATATCTCACTATTACTAGGCCTGACATAGCTTTCCCAATGCAACAATTAAGTCAGTTTATTGATTGTCCCATTGAGAACCATTTGAGAGCCACGCATAGACTTCTGAGATATATAAAAAGGACAATAGGACAAGGCCTGTTCTTCCCCAGGATGGGTAGTTTGAAGTTGAAAGCATTTGTTGATGCTGATTGGGGAGGTTGCCATGAAACCAAAAGATCGGTGACTAGGTATTGTGTGTTTCTTGGAGATTCTTTGATTTCATGGAAAGCTAAAAAGCAGACAACAATGTCTAGATCATCAACTGAAGCAGAATACAGGGCTATGTGGATGGCAACGGGTGAGGTTCTGTGGTTGCTTTACCTTATGAGTGATCTGGGGTTGAGGAAATAGAAGCCAGTTTAGGTGTTATGTGATTGCAAGAGTGCAATTTACATTGCAGAAAAATCTTGTATTTCATGAGAGGACGAAGCACATAGAAATCGATTGTCATGTGGTAAGAGACAAGGTGCAGGAAGGAGCAATTAAACAAATGCCTATACGGACAGAGTTGCAGTTAGCTGATTTGTTTACTAAAGCCTTAGATTGTAAGCGTATGATGCAAATTGTTAGTTCATTTGGAGTATATAATCTCTATGCCATGCCAAGCTTGAGGGGGTGTCAAAGATGATGGTGAAGACACTAATGGTGATCCGATGTGTAAATTGAAGAAGGTGAAAGATGTTGGCTGAATAACAAATGCAATGAATGATTGAAACAATTATTTGATGATTGGAGATGAAAGACAGACGCGTAGAAAACGGAAGCAAGCTAAACTGCAGTTGATTGGAAGGACTGGCAGTTGCACAATGAACGGACTGGAGTAAGCAGCAAAGAAGGAGAAAGAAAGAAATAGCGTGGGAGTATTTTAAACAATGTAAAATGACATAATTGTCCATGTTTAGTAAATGTAAATAGAAGAAGCAAATGGGCATAATAGTCTTTTCATTTTTCCTCTTCTTCTTCGTTTAAGTACCAATGTAACTGCCAGCGTGTGTGCACTCTCTTGCGCAGACTGCAAGTTCTTGGAATTCTGTTATTCTAGAAGATATTTTTCTCCCTCCTCTCTAGTTCTGAGCTCTACTCATTTTGATTTTCCTTTTTTTCTTCAGTTCTTAGATTGATCTCCATTGATCTAACATTATCTTTGCCTATGTTTTTAATCAAACATAGGCTTTGTCAAGTGTCGATTCTCTCCAATGCGTTCATGGTGATACGGTTAGGACCCCCTAGGAACATAGTTGACTTTGATAGTAAAAAAATGTAGTACAAGAGGAAGTTCTGCAAATGCATGGAAACAATTGCACCGTGTGGATTTGGTTCTCCAAGAGCTCCCGAAACTTAAGCGGTAGATTGGAAGAGAAAGATAACATGATATATGAAAACAACAGTACATCAGGGACGGATCCATAAAATGTTAACAGTGATACAATCAATACTAACAAAATACAAATTCATCGTAAAAAAATATAAACACAAGTTTATAGCTAATTAAATTGATACTAATAGTATCAATATTTCAAAAGAAAAATTAAACCGTTTAAAAATTACAATTGCTCACAACAAATTTTTATATTTTGATAAGTATTTCTCAGTCTCGACTTTCGAATGTAAATCTTTCTCAATATTCAAAGAATCATTGATCTAATTACCTCATCTTTTACTTCGTATTCAATTCATCATTATGTTAAAGATGAAAAAGGTTATTTTCACAGTAGCATCAACCCGCAAAACAGTTTTGTGAAAAATCAATTTTAGAATCATATACACCATGGGCTGACAATATCTTTTTACTACATCAACTTTTGCAATAAATTAGTTAATTTCTTCGGACCTACTAGTTTCTTGTCGACCATCATTTTCAATGTTTATGTCATGTAATTTGCAACTTACTTTTAGGTTAAAGGGTTTACCTAAAAACAATTTATATTTTCTAACCTTTTCCCTGTCTTATCTCTAACCAGTTTAATGAACATATTTCAAGTGTATTTCATTCTTCTTAAGTAGCATATAGCTGGAAATAGACTCACTTTTGATTAACTTAATTTCGGCATGTAATTCATAGAATATGTACCAATGTTTATAGGGTTATGCATAAACTTTTCTGACATTTGATAGATATATATTAATGTTGTCTGTAGCCTAATATGTTAAGGCCTTTTGTACAGGTTGCATCCGGTTCATGATGTATTCAGTTACTTGGTTAATATTGTAGACTTGAACGGAATATTTTTTCATTGATATTGATATAGTACAACCTCTACTAATAATTATGGAACATTCAATTTTATACATGATTTGATACAATACTCTTCTTAATTACACTTCATGACACAATATTTTCCTATGGTATTTTTATATGGTATATTTTTTTATTTACTATCACTCTTCCTCAAGTTGATCAGTAGGGTCGCTAATGCTCAACTTGTGAAATATTGGTTCAAAGATTCTTTTCACAAGTGTCTTTGTGAGTATATCTGCGAGTTGATCTTCAGACTGAACAAACGGCACCTCTACAACTCCAGCATCAAGTTTTTTTTGATGAAGTGTCTGTCTACTTCAATATGTTTGGTTCTATCGTGCTGGACTGGATTATTAAAAATACTGATTGCTGATTTGTTGTCACATTTTAGCTCTACCGAGAGCTGATTAGGAAAGCCTATCTATTTTAACAATTTTCCGAGCCACAAGACCTCCATAATTCCCTTGGAGATTCCTCTGAATTCGGCCTCTGCACTGATAATGCTACCACTTTTTGTTTCTTGCTTCGTAAAGTAACAAGGTTAACTCCTACTAGTGAGAAGTATCCAGACGTTGACCTCCTGTCACTTAGATTACCTGCCCAATTGGCGTCACTATACACTTCCACTTCCAGATGTGCATGATTCCTAAACCAGATTCCTCTTTCGGAGTTTTTTCAGGTACCTCAAAATCCGCGTCACTGCCCCATATGTTCTTTTTGTGGCTTGTGCATAAAATGGCTAACCACTCCAGCTGCGTATACGTTATCGGGCCTAGAATGAGAAAGATAAATAAGTTTCTTGACTAACCTCTAGTACTGCTCCCGATCCACTATTGGAGCTCCTTCTCTGATCTGTAACATCTGGTTGGTTGCCATCGGAGTCTCACTTGGCTTGCAGTCCATCTCCCTACTTCAAATAAAAGATCCAGCGTGTACTTTGGGATATGAACAATCCTGTTCTTGACCAAAGTACTTCAATTCTGAAAAAATACTTTTGTGCCCCTAGGTCTTTCATTTTGAATTCTGTAAACAGATTGTTTCTGAGTCATGCCATTTTTTCTTCATCCTTGCATTTAATAACCATATCATCTATGTATATGATGAAGCACGTAACCAATTTACCTCTTTGCTTCAAAAACAATGTATGATATGTATTGCTTTTTTTGTACCCATTTGGCTTCATAACAAGTGTAAATCTCCCAAACCATGCTCTGGGAGACTGTTTCAAACCATCGAGAGCTCACTTGAGTCTGCAGACTTTGTTTTTTTAAATCACTGAAGAAGCCTGGTGGTGCCTCCATATAAAGTTCTTCCTTTAATTCTCCATGTAAAAAGTAATTTTTAACATCATGCTGATACATCGGCCATCCCTTATTTACCGCATTTGAGAATAAGACCCTGATAGTATCAATCTTTGCGAACGAAGAAAAGGTCTCAAAATAATCAATTCCATATGTTTATTTATATTTGTTCGTCACCAACTCGGCCTTATACCATTCAACCATACCATCTGCCTTATATTTTATCGTAAACCTTCATCGACACCCTACTGGTCTTTTCTTCTAGGCAATACACATTTCTCCCATGTGTTGTTTTTCTTTATTTCTTCCATCTCAACTTCAATTGCTTCCTTACATTCTCTTCTTTCGACTGGCTCCTCAACAGTTGGCGGAAGACCCTCAACAACAGAGATGTAAACAGTGCCTTTGCTTCACCATACATTGCCAAGTTCACTAGATACCTAGAGTCCCGGGGCGCATGTCAGGTGAGTACCTTTGAGGTGGGACTCTCCAATTTCTCTTCAGAGGAAGAGTGTGTACCTGTTTCCCATCAAGGGATTAGTGGGTCCTATAGGCAATACAGTGGATGGAACAAGTAAAGTTGGTAGATAATCAGGGTGTATATCAGAACTATCTATACTAGACTAGGCATCACCTTATTGTTAGGTCCGTAACAAACACTCTAGAGGGGAGATGAATAGAGTGTTAGGCAATTTTGTGGAGTTTTCTTCTTTTCAGCTTTCTCCAACTCAAACAGAATTCAAAATCAAAGCAAGAATGGGAGATGAGAGACAATGAATGAGTACATCGGATATATAGTGGTTCAAATCGTAAATGATTCTACTCCACTACCACTTTGTTGCCAAAGTGGATTTTCAACAACTACTCTTCTTATTATACTTAATAAGAACAACCACAACAATACTTACAGTAACAATTAAGTGTAAGCAACCACAACAACAACTTCTTGCACAAAACAACTTTGTGCAACTACAACAATTTCAGCTCTAAGCAAGAAAAACTTCTTGCTGCCTCACAACTTCAACAAAGTTCTCTCAAAGAACTTTCTCATAGTGGGTTTAAGGATGTAGTGGAGTTTACACTTTCTCACTAGTCTAATCACAAGTAAGAGATCAAATAGTTATGATTTCTCTTATGTTATACTTACAATCTCTCAATATACAATGAAGAACAAATAAAGGCTTAACAAGATTTAAGCACTTTTACATAAATGAGAGAAATTTACACCAATGAAGAATGAAGCTTGATGATGGTGAAAGTGTATGAATGCCTCATCTGAGCTTCTTCTATTTATAGGAGGTGTTCACCATATTTTTGGAGCCTCCCCGATGTCTTCAAGTCAATCCCAAGTCTTGACAATTTGAAATTAGCCTTTAGCCACTCTATGGATTGATTTGATCCTCCAAAGTCATCTTAGAGAATCTTAGACATGGATATAATAGTCAAGAAAGCATGTTTAATGTTAGAGAAAAGTCTGCAAGAAATTTGAGCAAGATTGGAAAGAGAAAACACCATGAATCTTATTTGGATTTTGTTCTAACGGTCAAAAAAATTTGAATTCTGGGTGACATCGATCGATCTATTGGAGGATATGATGTACATCGATCAATCTATGTGCGGGTATGATGTTTGACACTGTGGTTTCAATTTGAATTCAGAATGACATCGATTGATCTATGTGAGGGTATGATGTACATCGATCTCTGTTAGAGATCTAGTCAGGATATGATGTATACATAGATCTTTGTTAGAGATCTATGTCAGAGTATGATGTTGCTTTCTTATTTCCATGTATATAATGACTTTCCAATCCCTTTTTAAACATCTTTTAAGCTTCATCAAAACATTCATATTCCAACAATCTCCCTCTATGTGAGAGAGTTATCTCTCACAATACGTTTTTCTCATTTTGTTCCAATTCCAAAATATGAAATATCTTTTTAGCTCATTTTCAAACATCTATTAAATTCATCAAAACAATTCACTTTCCAATAATCTCTCCCTTTTTGATGATTTCAAAACCAAGGCTTTTGGAAGACGTTCTTGTGTGAATATATTTGAGATAGCTAAAGATTTCAAAATTTTTATCTCTCCCCCTTTGTCAATGCATTTAAGCTCCCCCTAAATACATAAAAATGTTTCAAATTTACTTCAAGGCTTTTTGAAGCTCCTGCTCTGTTACAACCTGCATCTTCTACCATGTTATATATATATATATATATATATATATATATATATATATATATATATATATATATATATATATATATATATATACATATATTACACATACACACGGCAGAAATAAAAAGAGAAAAAAATAGAGTTTTGATGAATTAGGAAAGGAAAGGAAGGATAGAGTTTTAATTAAAAGGAAATAACCTAAGGTGACTAGGACTATACTACCTTAAACTTTATCATCCTAATTCTATATAATCACCATCACAACACAAATTCCTCCCCATTCATCAAAAACAATCGTCAGCCATCTCCATCCCGATAACATAATCGGCCGCCCCTTCCAAGGTAGGAGAAGAAGCCAATTTTTGGTCCGTTCATCATGATTCTTCGTACATTGCGTATAATCAAGACGCGAGGCAAGTGCCCTTGCTATATTTGCTATATTTTTACAAATCTTATGCCTTTATGTTCGTATCAAAATTTGATCATGCATAAGTAAATCTGAATACATAGATGAATGTATTTACATGTTCGTATATGGCCGAATATATGTGTATATGTGTAATTATATATGAGTGTTGTGGTATAGGGGTAATTGTGAGAAAACAAATATATTGTTGGGGTTTTAGGCACTGGCCGAATGGCCAGTGAAGGAAAGGAGGAAAGTGATTTTGGAATTTTATATACTACTATAATAATTAAATGTGTGTGTCGTGGGTAGGCGAAAGTAGGTATGTCAAACGGATAAAACGAATACGGTAACACAGTATCCGTATTCGAATTCGTTTTTGTCTAACTATATCCGAATTCGTATCCGAATCCGGACGGATATTTAGGAAGTCATCCGAATTCGAATTTGTTCGGATTCGAATTCGGTGCCGGATATCCGAATTCGTATTATATCTATTTCAAATTTGTTCGAATATCCGAATCCGGATATCCGAATTCGAAATCAGCAAATTTACAACAGTGGTATACATATTTTCATATATATATTTTTAAAATTTTAAAAATAAATATTTTTACATATTTTTTTATATATTATTATATATTTTATTATATATTTTTATTTAATTTTAAAAATATCTATTCGGATACAGATATTCGGATACGGTAATGACTATACCATATTCGTATTTGTTTTTCTAATACTATTCGGATACGAATTCAAATACGGTGAAACGAATGTAAAGCTCTTACCATATTCGATTCGGACAGCCGAATTCGAATTCGGATGTCGGATATCTGGTAAGTTTTGACAGGCCTAGGTGAAAGGGGTGAGAATTCGTATGTAAGGTGGTGGTTGGGAGCACTGTCCAAAAGTAATTTCAAAAGGGAATTTGGGTTTTGCAAACTATTATTATGAATATAATATACATGTTACGTCTTTTTTTTTTTGAAAGACAGGCGGTACCGTCTAGGTGTTTTATTAATAAGAAGACCCTCACTTGTGCCGGAGGAATACCGTGGTTACAATAGTTGCTAAGCTAAGGTGAGAGACTCTCTCAAACTAAACAAAAAAGCAATGCAGAAATGTACATACTGCGCAAAATAGAAGCTAATAAGATAATAGTTTTTGAGAAGACAAAATAATTACCATAATGTGCACACACACTAAAAGCTAATCCATGTGCTGAGGCCAACACGATGCGTATAAATCCAGTATCGTTTCGCGCGTGTATATCCTTCTCCGTGTATGTGAGTATAAATCTTCGATGTCTTGTAGCTCGAAAACGCCAGTGGTACTCCTATGGAAAGCACAAGAACCAATGAATAAACAAAATATAATGTAAAGAGAGCGTTGAAATTGTGATGCAAGCTGTATACATACTGGCGTTGCCTGTATTCCTCCTGAACATGTGCAACCAAAGATGTAGATCCAGTGGAGGTGTATGTCCAAGATTGCAGCCCGTATTTGCAGTATTTTCCTCAGCAAAGACATAGAAAAGAAAACTATGATACATACATAATATGCATAGAAGAAAAAAGTGAGAAAATAAGTCATCGGAATGAAAGCTTGTTCATGTTGCCTATGCCATAAGTAGACATAGGCAACCATTTGCATAGCACGCGAACCCATTGGGAGACGCTAAAATCAAAATCTTAAGTCGGACACTGAAATCCAAAGTGATAGCTCATCCAAACTCACATGGTAATGAAACCAGTGTGGAATAGAGTGTCACTCATGAAGATCGAAACCCATGTGTCACTAAAGCATGCGCTGCAATGTTTGCTTCACAAAAACAATGCTGAATTGTGGCATCATTCAACCTCAAGAAGGTAATGGTACGATGTAAGTCAGAAGCGTATGCACCCGCAAATCATACTAGAGACGAGATATGCTTAAGAAGCACTCTACAAGATATGCTTAAGAAGCACTCTACAATTTGTTTCAATAATCAATCTGCCGTAATCCCTAGTGTAGTATATGGTTGCAAATTGTAAAGCCATAAGTTCTGCTGTCAAAGGCGCAACTGCTGCTAAACAAAAGCATATAGCCGAAACTATAGTCCCGTGATGGTCATGCAAAACTGCTCCTCTTGTCGCTGAATTATTGGTCACTGTAGCATCAACATTTAACTTTAATTTTCCCGTGGGCGGATTCTCCCAACGTATGATCCTGGGCAAAAGCCTTCGAATTTCCGAAGAAAAATGCCGCAATACCAAATTTGGTATATGCATGGAAACTTTTCGCCCTTAAGTGGCATCACACCAAGTGTACACATGTTCTCGAACTCTTTCAAACAAATGCCAGAATGAGAAGGTGTCGTCACCAAACCGTATACGTGCATATTCTTTCTAAATAACCCAGACCACAAAAGATGGCACCACAACTCTCAATTGCCCTAACATTGTATGTGAAGATGATGCTCCCACCATCGCATCAAATATATACCAAGCTTACTGGAGGACGGCTTAGGTCCTGAAAAAATTACAGAAATTTCATGCCACAGTGGGTTAATGACTCGGCAATGTAAAAAGATATGGTCTAGATGTTCAGAATCCTGTCTGCAAAAAACACATTGAGTAGGAAATATTGTGTGCCAACTACGTAGGTTATCCGCAATCGGCAAAGATCTCCTCCACAATCTCTATAGAAATAATCGTCCCCCGAGAGGCAATGTTTTCCACCATATGTATGTCGAATAATTGGGTGATGATGTAACTAACAAAACCATATAAACCGATTTGAGAGAGAACTGACCTGTATTATCCGCGGTCCATAAGTAACCATCTTGAGTATCTTGCACTTGTTGAGACATAAATGAGTCAATCCGCCAGATACGCTTCCAAGTAGGAGAGTCATAGATGTGAGCATATAAAGACAATCGATGACCATATTTGACCCGACTAAACTCAGGCCATAATGACGATGAATGATGATAATTCCACCATAAGTGACAATCATACGCTTGCTGTAAAACAAATAAGTGTTGAATGTCCAGTCCTCCAAATGGGCGACATATAGCCTCCCAAGCTTGCCAATGATGTCCACCATTCCACAAGAAATGAGACATTTTCCTGGTAAGAGTGCTTAGAACACTTTTTGGTAACCTAGAGCTCTCCATAATATGTAAAGGCATAGAACATAAGACATGCTTCAACAAGAAAACTCGGCCAGCCATGGAGAGAAGTTTTGAAGACCAAGAATTCAGAACAGCATCAAAATGATCAATTAAAGAAGTAAAATAAGCTGCACGATTAATCCCTTTATATAAATAAGATCCCAATTATTTTATCAGAAATGTTGCAAGTCTCATACCTAGAGTTTGCGAGACTCTAGAACCCAAAACTCCTTCACCAACCACTACCTGACTTTTATGCAAATTCACTAATTGGCCAAAAGCTTCCTGATAGGATTCCAAAAAGCGGCAAAAATAATGCAAATTTCGAATACTTCCATTGAGAAAAATCACCAAATCATCTGCAAAGCCCAAGTGAGAAACACTTGGCACCCGTCCTGCTTGGAAACCGCGTATTTGTCCATTGTTCATAAGAGCATTAAGCCCTCTAGAGAAGCCTTTTGATGCAAAGATAAATAAAAGAGGAGAAAAGGGATCACCCTGCTTGACTCCATATGAGATCGGGAAAAATCCAGCTGGCTTTCTATTGATTAAGATTGAACACCGAGTGGCAGACACATTGTTGATTAAAATTCGAACTAGCCTCTGGTGAAATCCCATCTGAACCAACAAATTACGTAAGTATGCCCAACTAATCCTGTCAAACGCTTTTGCCATATCCAACTTAATAATACAAGTTATATATATATATATGATATATATATTCAGATATATAAAAAAAGATGTCGTTCCTCTGGCGATCATGGACGTTGTTGCGGTGATAGCCACCGTCGCCAACCGCTTCCCTGCGATCACCGTCGTTTTCATCAGCCTGTTCCTGCTGGCGTCTTCTCCGGCCCTTTCGCCGCTGCTATTTGCCGAAAGTTTACTCTTTTTTCACTCGATCGCAATGACAACCGCACCACCATCCTTCGCCCCAATGGTCTCTGGTGCTGCATCGTCATGCAACATTGCCATTTCACCGAAGACAGTCTCACGATATAAAGGCATCCCTTCGATATCATTCCTCGACTCTGAGATTGAAGCCCTTGCTGCTCCATTCAAATATTCATTGGTCGGTACTTTCTGGTATGGCCGCCCTCCATTGAAAATTATACATGAAGTTTTTGAGAAGATAGGCTTTCATCATTATCTGCGAATCACTCTTATTGATCAGATGCATATTCTGTTGAATTTTCATAATGAAGCGGATTATTTGCGCTATTTTTATCAATGTTCATGGCACATTTCGGGCTGTCATATGAGAATAACAAAATGGACAGTTGATTTTGATCCCTCTACTTATGTCCCAATTGTCCTGATATGGATTGCATTACCTAGTCTCCCAATTCATCTCCATCGTCGTGAAGCATTCTTTGAGATTGTCCATCCAATCGGATCGCCCCTCAAACTAGATGTTGCTACATCGGATGGGCTACGGTCATCAGTAGCTAGAATCTGTGTTGAGGTTGATGTCTCTCAAGAACTCCCATAGAAAATTTATTTGCAGGCAAAGAATAGATTTATCCTGCAAAAAGTGGTTTATGAAGATCTTCCATTGTTTTGTGCCTCATGTCGTCGATTAGGACATGCACCAGGCTCATGTCCCACGAAAGTTGCGTCCTCTGTACCGCCCCTGCCACCGCCTCCTCCACCTCGTCCAAAAGCTCTGCGGTTGACACTAATAAAGAACAAACCAATGGCTTCTCCATCAACAGATATCACGTCATCTGAGATGCCAACTCAGGAGCCTCCAGTAGATAATATTCCGCCTCCTGCTACCATCATTCTACAGGACCCAGATAATGACTTGCATGCGGATGTCTTTTGTGATTCGGCGGAGCCTCCACTACCAAATGAATCCGTTGACTTAGGCCACACTTCGAATACTGACCTACCTGCTGAAGTTCCAACGGGTGACTTTCCACCTGTCCCAGATGAAGTAGTTTGGTGCATGCAGTTAATCCCTCCGTTGCCAGATGAGGAGGTCTTGATATCCAGATTGAAGGAACCTGCAGAGGACACCGATTTTATACCTGTTGTTCTTCGTAGAAAACGTCGTGCAAGAAAAGATCTACCCCCTTTGCATCCATCCACTATATTGACGCGTCGTGCCTCGCATATCTTGCAGGGAAGTGATCCCACTCTTTCTCAATAAATATATTAATATGGAATATCAGAGGCATACATGCCTCCCTACTTAGGTTGCTTCATTTGATTCGTGATCATCGTTTACATTTACTTGCGCTTATTGAACCAAAGCATGCTCCATCACGTATTAATGAGTTTGGTATACGTCTTGGTTTTTCCAGTTGTTATTCTTCTCAGTCGGAACGAATTTGGTTTTTCTGGCGTGATTCAGAGTTTCATTTGCTTGCTTCGCAGGATCAAAATCAAGTAGTCCACTTCACTTTATTATATCGTCCCCTTCAATTAACATTCGTTTTGTCGATAGTATATGCAAAACATACATCCTCTTTGCGCCGTTCTCTCTGGCAATATTTATGTGACTTCTCTAGGGCATCCACGTTACCCTGGGTGATTGGAGGAGATTCCAATACTTTTCGAACACTTGATGATCATAGTGGTCGGTCGCAACCCCCTCTTGCGGTATTGCAGGACTTTAATGACTGTATTGAGTCTTGTTCTCTTATGGAACCACAATATCACGGACCCCGATTTACTTGGGTTGATGGCAGGGGTCTAGGTCGCGTTCATCGCAGATTTGACTGGTTATTTGTCACATCTTCTTTTCAAGATGTGTTTGAAAACATGCAACTAACGCATCTCCCTAGAGTTTCTTCAGATCATACACCCTTATTGTTTGTGTGCCGGTTGAGCATGCCTGGAGGCCATCGTCCCTTTCGATTCATGGATTCATGGTTACTTCATTCAGATTTTCACTCCTATATGCAGAATGCTTGGTCGTCGTATCCTACTACTAGTGGTATGTATGGCTTCTATTCAAAATTATTTTCTTTGAAGCGGGACATTCAGTGGTGGAATAAAGAAATCTTCGGTAATATATTTACAAATCTTATGCATGCGGAATCTGCTCTAGATAGTGCTGAGGCTATTTGGGATACTGACCGTAATGATGCAACGCGCAAGGCATATCATAGGGCAAAAGCTGAATATCTTCGTGCATCCACATATGAGATACATTTCTAGAAACAAAAAGTGAGAGTAAAATGGCTCAAGGAAGGTGATGCTAACACCCGATATTTTCACTCTATTTTCAAAGGGCGGCAGTCACAATTACACATACAATGAATTTGTGCTTTCAATGGTGAGCAGCGTACGTCACCCTCCGAGATTATGGCCGAAGCTGTTTCTTTTTATACTGTTTTATTTGCTAGGGAGGCAACAATTAATCATGCAGCCGTTCTTTCACACCTCCCTTGTCTGGTATCGGAGGCAGACAATAGCATGCTCACACAGATACCGATAGAGATAGAGGTAAAGGAAGCAGTGTGGCAGTTAGACCCCCAGAGTGCAGCAGGGCCAGATGGGTTTCATGGTAAGTTTTACCAATCATGTTGGCCGGTTATTCATTCTAATGTTGTTAAAGCAGTGCAGAAATTTTTCCTTGGCGTTCCACAGCCCTCAGTAATGGCTAGTGCATTGATTACTTTGATTCTAAAGTCACAATCTCCTCAGGCCTTTAGTGATTTCTGCCCTATCTGTCTTACAAATTTTCTGAGTAAGGTTTGTACGCGAATCATCGCTACACGATTAAGTAAGCTGTTTCCCAAATTGATATCTTTGGAACAAACAAGTTTTTTACTCGGGCATGATATTTCTACACAAGTTTTAATAGCACGTGAAATGATTCACATGCTCGATAAGGGTGGCTCTCAATTATGTTTGAAATTAGACATGATGAAGGCCTTTGACAGAGTAAGCTAGGAGTATCTAGAATTGTTGTTACGTCAGTTTGGCTTCTCAGATTTCTTCATTAGGATAATCCTCAATCATTTACGTGCCACAACCTTATCAGTGTTGATTAATGGCCAGCCTTCGGTGTTGTTTCGGCCATATAGAGGTGTCAAGCAAGGTGACATGTTGTCCCATTTGCTCTTTATTCTCTCTTCTAAGGGTTTCAGCAGAGGCCTAAAATCATTGGTTGACTCTGGTGCGCTACAACCTTTTCGACTAGGACGAGTTCCATTTGCTATCACACACTTGGCATACGCAGATGACCTGTTGGTGTTCTTGCGTGGTACACAGCGGAATTTAAGAAGATTCCATACATTCTTAACTTTATATGAAACTACTTCTGGTCAGAAGGTCAATTTTCGGAAGAGCAGTTTCATTCCCTCTGCCAACACCTCAGCTCAACAAAGGCGATCTTTTCAGACCATGTTAGGCATGTGATGTACTGATTTGCCATTTCGATACCTTGGATCTTATCTACATAAGGGAATCAATCACTCTAGATATTGTACTTCCCTGCTACAGCATATTGATGACCGCCTGCATGGATGGCACTCCCGGCTTCTTTCTTCAGCGGGTCGCCTTGTCTTACTTCGTTCAGTGATCTCGGCACTTCCCTATCATTTCTTGCAGCAGGTGGTTTGCCTAAGTCCGTCATCAAATTCATTGAAAGGAAAATAGCATCATTTTACTGGGGACATCGGCACCATTGGGTGCCTTGGTCTACTATTACTACGCCTATTGAAGAAGGGGGTTTGGGGCTTCGAGATCTTAGCATGTTACAAAAGGCATACCACTGTCGAATTTGGTGGTCATATCAACAGCATGATACACTTTGGAGTAAGTACATGCATATTAAATAGGGCACCAGAGGGGATTATCGGCCTCGTTTACTGGATTCACCGGTCTGGCGACTTATCTGTCGTATTCATGCTACCTCCCTTGCTCTGACTACTGGTGATGGTTCTCATCTCACCTAGACGCCCACGGCGTCGGGGGAATTTTCTTTGCGATCTGCATATGACATTTACCGTCCAACACAACCAACATTGCTCTCTGCTAAGTTTATTTGGTTCAAACACCACTCACCCGCCACTAAGCTATTACTATGGCGAATTTTCCATTCAGCTATGCCATTTGAGGACTACATCGGCAAGTACTCTGCAGCTCGTCCCACGCAGTGTCCTTTCTGTAAGCACTCTTCGGCCGTGGTGGATCATGTCTTCCTATACTACAACAGCATTCGGTCCATTTGGAATTTCTTTGCATCACAGTTAAATGGTTTGTCCCCTATTTCATTGCATCTTCGACAATATTTATTATCTTGGTGGTATTGATCTACTTTTTCGACTATATTTGGGGTTCAAATAATTGTACCGGCTATTTTGGTGTCTAACATATGGCGCACCTATGCCTCACTGATATATGGTGAGTCAACCTCATTTGCTCCTTCCTCCATTCGGGCTTCCATCCATTATGACATCGCAATGTGGATTAAGACAATACATGGCTCCAAACTTGCAGCGGGACCAACACCACATCTTACATGGATTCCCACAATCCGGCCCCCAACACCCTCAAGTGATTCGTTGGCGCACTCCTCCATCCGGTAGATTAAAATTAAATATTGATGCGGCTGTTGGCAGACATTATGCAGCAGGGGGCTATTCTGCGTGATCATTTGGGTACATGTGTGGGGGCGATCTCTTTTCGCTTACCACCATGTATGTCACTTGCTGCAGAGATACAGGCGGCAATGTTTTGATTGTTATATTTCCTCCCACTTTATTGTTCTATTATTTTAGAATCAGACTGTGCTCAAATGCTTTCTCGCTTGAGACAACCACAAACCGTTTTTGGAAACTACCATCTGGGTTTATTGCAGTCGCTACTTCACCATCATCGGTTGGAATTTACTCATGTTTATCGAGAGGCAAACATGGTTGCTCAATATCTCGCTCAACATGCAATGCTGGTTCCTCAGACACGATACTATTCACGTCACGATCTTCCATCTTTAGTTCGTGGATCCGTCACTTTAGATCTCTCTTCGGCAAATTTGCGAGTTCCTTGAGCTTTTTGGTCTTCCATATGGATTGGCATGCTTTACTTTTCTCTGGGGTGCAGGCAGACTCGGTATGCTATGCATTCTCTTGGTCATCTTCCTTTTATTATGCTTAATATGCGTGCTTAACTCAGCAATTTATTTCTTATGTGCATGGATGGAGTCACATATCATGCTCGCCCACACCCATGACAGCAACGACGTATTCACTTCGATGCGGCCTATGCACCACGCGCTCGATGATTCATGGCTTGGCTTTTCATCATTTTCATTTTGTTTCACTTGGATTGTAGTTTCATTCATATTATTCTGTAACGCATATCACCGCTCCAAATATATAAATATGTACGCTTTTTTCTTCGCCAAGGTTTTATCCACAAGGGTGGTTTTACTTGGCAAGGTTTTAATGCGGCATATCATATATGATTTGGAGGTTGATAATCATCAGCTTTCTACTTTCGCAATATGTATCCGCTTTATAATAAGGTATTCCTCCGCCATAAGTGAGGCTTTATGCTAATAAAATCATTTCATAAAATATATATATATATATATATATATATAAAATAAATTTCTGAGTCATGCAATAAGACTGATTTAATTAAGCATGTCCTTGCTGCAATTCCATTGCATGTCATGGCGGTGTCTACACTTCTTTCTAGCATAATCAGCACCCTGCATCAACTAATATGCAAATTTTTTTGGGGCAAAACTGATGGTTGTCATCGGCATTCATGGGTTTCAATGGGGAAAATGTTTTGAGTGCCTGAGGAAGAAGTATTAGGACTTCGGCGTCTGGAGGATTTGCAGACAATATATTCATGTCGATTGTGGTGGAGGTATCATACTCAAAACACATTCATCGGTTCTTATCTACATTCTAAATATGGGGGAACATATTTTTGTCCTAGGATTACAGACTCTCCTATATGGAAGAGTATATGTCGGGTTCATCCTCTATGTGCCTCTCATTCCACTATTGATGCGGATTCTCTCAGTTGGACAGGTATGCCGGATCAGCAATTCAATCTAAGGTTGCTTATGATTAAATTAGAACTGCTAGGGCTCGTTTGTTCTCTCATAAATTTGTCTGGCACAAACTTAACCGCCCAAACATTCGACTATTTCTATAAAGATTTTATCATGATGCATTACCCCTTCCATAGTCACTAGCACGATTTGTTGCAGTTTGTTCTACACAATGCCCAAATGTTTACTGGATGAAGTCACAAGTGATCACATTTTTCTTAAATGTCCTGAGGTATCTTATATATGGAAATATTTCAGTTGTTGTCTTGATGGACCATTGATGACTGCAGCAACTATTCGCCCCTTCTTATTTCAATGGTGGATATCCACTCAGGCTAAATCACTTAAAGGGCAACTTCGCATTATAGTACCGGGTATCATCATGTGGGAAGAATGGAAAGTTTACACATCTATTACATTTGGAGACAGTCAGTGGTCATGTCGATATGTTTTTGAACATATTCGACAATCGGTTTATGAATGGGCACTCGATCATAAAGGTAAGAAGTATATGTTACCGGATGCTACTCTGGTCCAAGTAGACCTCATTCCGGTCATGCCATCTCCACAATGTGGGGTGGCTCACTGGACTCTTCTACCTTCTGGACGACACAAATTAAATGTAGATGCGGCACATGGGCGGATTTCAGCGGTAGCTGGTGCAATACTACGAGATAGTAGAGGTGTATTTATTGGGGCTATCTCCTTTTCCTCGTCTGTTTCGACCCCTGAGCAAGCAAAGTTACCGGCTACTACAATAGCAGTATTATATTTTGCCAGATTTTGTTTTTGTATGGACGTTGAAGTGGATGCGCAAGGTGTTTTGGCTTAGGTTAATCGGTATCGATCTACTTTGGCTCGTATATTACATGATCTCTTGTCTGCACAATCATTTATGCTGTCACACATTCCACGGGAGGTTAAAAAGTCATCGCATTACTTGGCTCAGCATGGTCAGATACGTCGGACTCTTACTGAATTCTCACAATTATTGGATCTTCCTCCTTTAGTTCGTGCTACTGTTAAGACTGACTTCATCCCCAATCTACGACAAGGATAACATCTTTTTTCTTGCTTGTTGCCTATATCATAGCTTGATATGGGCAACTCGGGTATGCATGCTTCCCACATATTTATACGATTGTAACATGTTTCTAAAATTGAGGCGATATTTCCACTACATTGCTGGTGGTCTGTATTTATGGATATAGACAATGCGGGTAGTACATTTTCGTTAAGCGGGCTTTATCTCTCTTCCAGTATCTTATATAGCCTGCTAATTATTCTCTTTTTGTCGTTTGCATATTATGGCTTGGGAAACAATGGAGGAGGTCTTCTGGGAGTTGGTTTTATTGGTTTCAACTCTTCAAAGCCAAAATTCTTAATCATATCATTGACGTACTTAAGTTGACTAATGTGAATGCCTTGAGGGATTTGTTTGATTTGAAGTCCTAAGAAATAATTCAACTCTCCTACCATTGACATTTCAAACTCTGATTTCATACACTCTTCGAAGTCTTTTACTAAGGTATGGTTGGTTGAACCAAAGATTATATCATCTACATATATTTGAACTATTAATATGTCATTATCTTTCCTTCTTAGGAATAATGTATTGTCTATGGTTCCCCTTTGATAATTATTTGCAATAATAAAGTTTGCAAATCTATCATACCAAGCTCTTAGAGGTTGTTTCAAACCATATAAAGCTTTCTTAAGCTTGTACACATGGTTAGGATTCTTTGGATCTTCTAATCCATGGGGTTGTTTGACAAACACCTCTTCTTGGATGTATCCATTCAAAAATGCACTCTTGACATCCATTTGGAAGAGTTTGATGTTTCTTAGACTTGCAATAGCAAGTAACAATCTAATTGCTTCTAATCGTGCAACGGGTGCAAAGGTTTCTTCATAATCTATTCCTTCTTGTTGATTATAACCTTGTGCGACTATTCTAGCCTTATTCCGTGTGATGTTTCCTTGTTCATCCATTGTATCCCTAAATACCCATTCCGTTCCTATTATAGAATTTTTTCGGGTTTAGATACTAAGTCTCACACGTTGTTCCTTGCAAATTGATTCAATTCCTCATGCATGGCGTCTATCCATGATATATCACATAAGGCTTCTTTGACATCCTTAGGTTTTAAGTGTGAGATTAAGCTATGTCCTTCAAGTTGACTTATGTTTCTACGTGTTCTAACCCCAACACTCGGATCCTCAATGATTAATTCTTTAGGGTGCCACCAATTCCTAGATTGACTAGGTTCACCCTCATCTTGTTCAAATGTTTTATTAGTGTGAACATTGTCGTATACAATTGAATCATCTTGTAAGTTAGTTGTATTATCTTCCAATAGCAAAATCTCTTCATTTATTTCATCTAAGGGTTCATGCATGTCTTGTTTAGGGGGAGTTGGTTCTAGATGATCAAGTACAAGCTCAAGTAATACATCATCATAATCAAACATATTTTCAACATTATTCTCATGCTTATGTTGAGTGTTATCACTAACTTCAAAGCATGCATTTCAATTGAATTTCACATATATATATTCAATTATTTTTCTAGATGCAGGATTATAATACCTATATGCTCTTGAATTAGTTGAATAACCAACAAATATGCATTCAATAGACTTTTGTTCAAACTTGTCTAGATTATCCTTAGTGTTCAACACAAAACATTTACAACCAAAAACTTTAAGATGATCTACTTTAGGTTGTCTATTATTTAACAATTCATAAGGTGTTTTATTCAATTTCTTTCCAATAGAAAGCCTATTTATAATATAGCATGCACAACCAACAGCTTCAGCCCATAAATATTTTGGTACTTTATTTTCACATAACATTGTTCTAGCAACTTCTTGAATTGTTCTATTTTTGCGTTCTACAACTCCATTGAGTTGTGGTGTTCTAGGTGGTGAGAATTCATGTTTAATTCCATGCAATTCACAAAACTTGATTACGTCTTTGTTTTTAAATTCTCCACCTCTATCGCTTCTAATTCTTTTAACATTTTCTTCCTATATATTTTCAAGTTGCTTGATAAGAGTTTCGAATGCCAACGGAGCATCTTCTTTGTGTGTTAAGAACAATGTCCATGTGTAGCGTGAGTAATCATCTACTATGACACACACATAGTAGTGTCCATCTAGACTTCTTGTCCCACTGACCAAATAAGTCTGAGTGAAGCAATTCTAGTACATGACAAGTACTCACTTCTTTAATGTGTTTTCCTTTAATACATGTTTCACACATTTGAAAATTATCTAAGTCTAACTTAGGCATTCCTCTAATTAAATTCTTCTTAGATAATTTCTTAATGGTTGAAATTCCTATATAGCCTAATCTCTATGCCATAAATTCACATCTAAGTCATGTGATATTAAACACTTAACCTTAGCATCTAACATGTTATCTAAGGTAAGAGTATAAATGTTTCCATCTCTATTTCCATTTAAAACAATTTCTCCTTTTTCATTTATTATATCACAAAAAAGAAGCATTATATCCACCATCTATAAGTTGAGAAATACTTAATAAATTATAAGAAAGATTACCTACTAACAACACATTTCGTATTTGAAATGTGCTAGGGTCCCCAATTGTTACTTTTCCAACAACTTATCCTTTGTTGTTGTCACCAATTGTAACCTTTCCTCCATTCTTTATGTGTTCAAACTCGGTGAATAGTTTGGGGTTGCTCGTCATATGCTGTGAACATCCACTATCTAAAAACCATTTAGTTTTAAGATTCTTTGACTTTGCCTCCTTCTTGCATTCCTTGCGATTTTCCTACAATGGAGACAAAGTTTTAGGTACCCTTTACTTGGGTCCTTGAATGTTAGGGACATCATCCTTGTTTATATCCTTTGGGTATCCAAACTTAGATTTACCTTTTTGGCACATTTTTAGTATAGTTATAATTGGAAAAATAAGGAGAATTAGCATATACATTCCATGAAGATGCATTGTCATACATGTTGTACCTTGGTTTATAATTATTATAGGATGCCTAATTTTGATAGTGTGTATAAGGCATGTGATTTTGTTTCTTGAATGGTGCTATGTATGTGTGTTCATATGCATTTCTATATGACTTATATGAGTGTTGTCTATACTTAGGTTCATAATAAGTTGGATGCATTTTATTATGTCTAGTTGCATTTGTATACATGTAGGCATGATTTTAGGTTGTCTAGATGCAAAGTTTTGCCTAGTTGCATATTTATACGTGTGTACATTTGTGGGTGCGTGTTGTATTTTTGCCTTAGAATAAACAGAAGAAGGAGTAGAAGAAAATGCAACAGGGAAAGTTGATTTTGTTGTATTATATGGCATTTTTGTACTAGATGAGACAAACATAGTCTTTTTATCTACTTTGGCATTTTCTTCTTTATATTCTAACCCAGTTTTGTCTTTTCCATATTTTTGTGATGATATAAGTGTATCTAACATATTTGCACTAGATTTAAATTGTTCTAATATTTTTTCTAAGGTAAGTTTTGAAGATTTAAGTTGTACTATTTCATTTTCACAACTTTCTACCTTAGATTTCAACATGTTATTTTCAGCTTTTAGTGTATGTTCATTTTTTCTATATAATTCACTTTTAACTTCTGAAGAATCAAGAGTATTAGTAGACTCTTGTTTAAAAGATTATAATTGATCAAAAAACTCCAAGTTGGACGTCTTCAACTTGTCGTTTTCTTCAATTAGTTTCTTTTTTTCTTTATATAGCCTCTTACAGTGAGCATGCATTCTTAAAAATTCTTCATACATTTCATCAACTGTCATGTCACTATCAGAATCATCATCAGAAGAAGAACTTACATCGTTGGATACGAAGCAGACTTAAGCTTCCTCAGTGTCGGATTCTGAGTCAGATGAGTCGCTCCATTTGCTCACCTTCATTGCTCGTTTGCCTTTCCTTGGCTTGGTCTCCTTTGCCTTTGATTTTTGCTTCTCCTTTTCTTGTTTGTTGTTATTATTATTGTTGTTGTTGGCGTTTTTCTTTGTAGGACAATGATAAGAGATTTGTCCTTTTTGACCACATTCATAACTCTTTAACTCTTTATTATACCATTTGTTGTTATTAGAGTTATTTTTCCTAGGTTAAGAAGAGAAGATCGTTTTCTATTCTTATTAGGACATTTAAAAAACCTTCTAAGTTTTCTAGCTATCAATACCAAGTCATCGTCTAATCCAGTATCACTATTACTATCATCATTATTTGTATGTGATTCAGTTGATTTAAAAGCTATTGGCTTACCGGATGATTTAGATGACTCAGACTTCCGTTGGTTTAGTTTTACCTCGTATACTCTTAGTGAGCCTATCAATTCGTCCATTTTTGTCATCGATTTTGTTTCTTCAATTGCAGTTACCTTTGGATCCCATTCAGCAGGAAGGATTCGCAGCACCTTTTAAACCTTTTCATTGTTTGTGAATGATTTTCCTAAAGCTTCAAGAGCATTGAAAATGTTAGCAATCCTCAAATCCATAGATGTTATGGATTCGTTTGGAAGCATTTTGAAAGATTCAAGCTCAGTCATAAGCATATTTATTTTTGATTCTTTTACACCGCTTGTACCTTCATGTTTTAATACAAGTGATTTCCACATATCGTGTGCACTTGTGTAATTTGACACATATCCTGCTTCAGAATTCGTTAGTCCGTTTGACAGTAATTGCACAGCCTTAGCATTCATGACCATTTTCTTTTTATCTTCCGATTACCAATCACTTTTATATTTTTCAACTTCTTGTGTGACTCCACTAACTTGTACAATTTTCATTGGAATGTACGGTCCATCTTCAACTATATACCATAAATCGATGTCTATCGCCATTAAGAATAGCTTCATTCTTAGATTCCAATGAACAAAATTGTTACCATCAAAAAAAGGAGGACGTTGTGTGGAAATACCATCCAACTCACCTTTTTGAGAAACTATGGTCATTGTATGTACCTTTGTTTTGATATTAGCAGGCTACTTTGAAATATTGTTTCCTGGTCTTTTCTTGTTTGTACGGTGTTGAATCTTGCTTCTTTGAGTGGTGTAGACCTTGCTCTGATACCAATTGTTGGACCATACACCTGCAATAAACACCACTAGAGGGGAGGGTGAATAGTGGTTAGTGGAAATTACACTACTACCCTTGATAAAAATCCCTTTTGTAAACAGAATCTGAGACTACCTCAGATTCAGAACCCATTTTTGAAAAATCCAAAAATCCATGTAAACAACTCTAAAAATTATGAAACTTTTCAGAAATTAACTTCAATGTGTTAAAAAGAATCTGTCGAAAACCCAGATAAAAATAAGATCGTCTGGCCCTTCAAACAAATAAAAATATTCAGATGGTCAATCCGGACAAAACTGGATAGAATGTTACTGAAATTGAAAAACTTGTTTCTCTTTTAATACTCAACTAAAAAGATTGATCTTTATATCAAAATTCTCCTTAGGATGTCTATTGATGTTTCTCAAATTCTCTGACCTTAAAAAATTCTTGGTTAAAACAGAATTCAAGTTTTCTCAAAACTGGTCAGAATGCAGCCAGATTGGAGCAGTTATCTTGCAAAGACTGAAAGCCTAACATTCCCTTGCTCAAATCAAGTGATTCTTGTTGCAAATGAAAACTAACAGTATGAAGTATAATTCCACCAAAAATAACGAATTTTGAAAGTGTTTAGCTATTTTTTTCAAATCGTGAGAATTCGCGTAAAAACTGCAGTAAAAACGGGCAGAAAACAGAAAGGTAGAAACAAGACAAGAACACCGAAGATTTATCTTGGTTCGGTCAATGTGACCTACTTCAGTCCCAAGGAACACCTTTCCTTGGATTTAACTATGGTATGAATCAACTTACAACAATAACCAAGCTTGATCCTTGGGTTATACACCAACCCTATTCAAGATTTGGATGAACACCTTTTATGCAACACTTAGTTGCAACACCTCTACAACCTATATAGCCTTATAGAATTGTCTAATCAATTTTACAAATGAAGCTCAAGAGACTTGTAGCTCAACAAATACAACAAGAATACCTTTGCTACAAAGAATGAAACAAGAACAACAAGAAAAAGATGATAGCTAGACAAATCAACAAATGCTTTCAAATGAGCTTCAAGTGTGTTTCATCTTCTTCACCATTGCCTCCTATTTATAGTGTGAAGTGACCTTGGAGATAAGAATGCACATGTGTCACCATCTTCATCATCAAGCTTAAGTTTCTTCACATCATTGGTTGGCCTTGTACACTTGGCAACATAAAGCAAAACAATTGGTCCGCCTTGGCATCAACATGTTGGCCAAAATTTACACCTTGGCATGTCATAATTATCCTTTACAAAATGAAGATAATAAGAGGGATAATACCACAAGAATACCTCAACTTCTAGGCTTGAAAATAGGGCATGTGAAGGCTGAAAGTTTGACCCCAAAATCAGCCACTTTCAACCATGTAGCCGTTGGCTACATATTTAAATTTTTCAGTTTTTCCAAGTTGGCCACTTTTGCCAACTACCCTCTTTTTTTTATTTGTCCACTTGTCATCAAGCCATAAAATGAATAATATATCACCTCCACCTAAATATGCACGTTTTTGAGCATATATAGAAGTATATCAACTCAGATTTTTGAAGAAGAAATCACCAAATAATAATTGACAAGATTATGTCAACACGTAACACCAAAATTCCCAATATTTCTTCTTGTATGTTGTGATCATTTGAACACCTTGAACACCTTTATATTCTCTGAAATATGATGATAAATATCATTCAATAACATATATAAAAGAGTCTTTAAGAAAGAAACAAAATGTGATATCACAACTCCTCACATATCTCGCTATAGTCAATAATATCATCATGTGAGAGAAATAATATAAAGCCACCATATAATCTTCAAAATAATCACAACTCAACTCCATAATGATAATAAGAATATACTCAAGAGATATCTTGAGTGAAAATACCAAAAATACCTTCATGGGTAAAATGACCAAAATGCCCCTGGTGAGAGAAACTCCAGAAATGACAAAGATGGTCATAAATAGTCATAATACCACCGTTGTCTTGTTAAATATGTTAAGAATAAGTCCTTGATATATATCCACCATGTCATGTTCCTACAAAACTCAAAATACCAAATTCGCCCTTTTTGGTAAGTTGTAGAAACTTCCAAGGCACATTAGTCGCAATGTAGTTATAAACATCAAAAACACATAATATTCACATAATGAACATGTATAAATCATGTACAAATATAAACAACCACTTTATCACATTTTAGAAAAATATTCCTAAAAACCCTAGACATCGATCGATCGAAGTACCTCAGCTCCAGAGATCGATGTCTCACAGTGAGTTTCAGAATTTATCTCTGACCTACAGAGTTCGATGAATACATCGATCGATCGATGTGTCTCAGGTTTAGAGATCGATGTCTCACCATAAGGTCTTGAACTTTCACTGCCTTACATAGATCGATCGATGTGAGGGATCGAAGTACATCGATCGTTCGAAGTGCAACCACCTGAGAGATCGATATTAACTTTTTTTAAGTTTTTCAACTTTTAATCACATATAACACCATGTATGATACTTTTAAGTATTTACCACTTAAAATCATGACTTTGAAAATTATCCAAACATATTTCTCAACAACAGGGATTTAGTACGGTCATTATCTAGGGAAATGAATTAAGTAGAACCATACTAAGTCAGTGATTACGTCATACGCAAGTTTCGAGGACGAAACTTTTTGTAAGAGGGCAGGTCTGTTGCAACCCGCGTCTTCTGCCATGTTTTATATATATATATATATATATATATATATATATATATATATATATATATATATATATATATATTACACATACACGGCAGAAATAAAAAGAGAAAAAAATAGAGTTTAAATGAATTAGGAAAGAAAAGGAAGGATAGAGTTTTAATTAAAAGAAAGTAACCTAAGATGATTAGGACTATACTACCTTAAACTTTATCATCCTAATTCTATATAATCACCATCACAACACAAATTCCTCCCCATTCATAAAAACAATCGGCAGCCATCCCTTCCCATAACATTATCGGCTGTCCCTTCCAAAGTAGGAGAAGAAGCCAATTTTTGGTCCGTTCATCCCAATTCTTCGTATATTACGTATAATTGAGACACGAGGCAAGTACCTTTGCTATATTTGCTATGTTTTTACAAATCTTATGTCTTTATGTTCGTATCAAAATTGGATCATGCATAAGTAAATTTGAATACATAGATAAATGTATTTACGTGTTCGTATGTGGCCGAATATATGTGTATATGTGTAATTATATATGAGTGTTGCGGTATAGGTGTAATTGTGAAAACAATATATATGTTGCTGGGGGTTTTAGGAACTGGCCATTCGGAAAGGAGGAAAGTGACTTTGAAATTTTATATATTAGTATAAAATGTGTGTGCCGTGGGTAGGTGAAAGTGGTGAGAATTTGTATGTAAGGTGGGGGTCGGGGGCACTGCCCAAAAGTAATTTCAAAGGGGAATTTGGGTTTTGCCAATTATTATTATTATGAATATACTATACATGCTATGTGTGTTTGTGTGTATATGTATGTATGGAGGTAGGGAATAATAATATATTTGTAGTAATATGTATACATACGGCCAAGTGTACTATATATATGTATATGTAATATGTGCAATATAGAGATGTTTATGAATGTGAATTAAGTGAATATATACGTGTTAATCGGAAATCGTTTTGTTCAAAATTGTGTCGGTCGTAGGCTGGGCTGTGGCAAGGCCGCGACTCTGGCTGGCAGGGTCTTAGTAAGGTCGCTGGTTCTGGCTGGAAGGGTTGTGGTAGGGCCGCGCCAGGGCTATGGCAAGGCCACGGGCGATGGCTGGCAGAGCCTTGGCAAGGTCGCTGGTTCTGGTTGGCAGGGCCACGGCAAGGCAGCGTGTCAGCCTCGCAGGGCTGTGGTAAGATTGCAGCTGGGCACGGTCTGAGTCGCGAGCTCAAGTGTTATGCATAAATAAAAGCGTGTATACGCACATGTATGGACATGGACATATACGTGGGTATACTTATACGTGGATGATAAGTTAGAATTAAATATGAAAATAAAGTGACAAGTCAAAAAGTAGAAATGGATATTGCATATGGTGCTACTAGGGGTAACCGCATAATGGCAGAAATGGATATCGTATATGGATGCCGCTAGGGGTAACCGCATATGCGTATCAGGAATGGTTATCGCATATGGATGCCGCTAGGGGTAACTCGTGATATCGCATATGGATGCCGCTAGAGGTAACCACATATGGGTATCAGGAATGGATATCGCATATGGATGCCGCTAGGGGTAACCGCATATGGATATCAGAAATGGATGTCACATATGGATGCCTTAAGGGGTAACCGTATATAGATATCAGAAATTGATATCAGTAGGGAATCGCCTATGATATCGGAAAATGAAAATGAAAGGAAAATGGAAATGGATATCGATCGGGATACCGTAAAGAGTAATCACGTATGATATGAGAAATGGAAAATGGAACATTGAAATAGAAGTCAATAAAGGATAAATGGTTGTTGAATCGTTGTATTCATTAATTTTAAAAGTTGCATCACGATTTTGATTGTACGGACTCTTGTGTGCGATGACTAAGTTGCGTGTGCTTTACTTGCTTGATAGCATAGGAAAGACGAAAAGGGTAAATTTATTTTTGAAGAGAAGCATGCTATTTTATGTTATGTCATTTATTTATTTTATTTACACTTGCTTCTCCATGTATGATCTCATGTTAAATATAGTCAGATTACCTGTTGGGCGATGTATGTCGCTCATCCCCCTCCCTCTATCAATCAGTTTTGCAAATAGACAGGTAGAAGAGTTAATATACCGTGGAAGATCGGAATGGAGATTTCGAGACTAAGGATATTCGGATGAGACTTTTGAGGATTTAGCTGAGGTAGTTATATCAATATTTGAGGTTTAGGTATTTTGGATATAAGTGTTTATCTACATTTGACCAGTGCATCGATTTGGATTTGACAAGACATTGTATTAATGATGATGATTATTGTATATAGGGTTTTTAGTTTATGACTTCTGCTGACATCGATTTACGTTATTAAGATGACGTGTAATTGAATCGTGCCTTGTATTTTCCTTAGCGAAATACGACGGGTGAGTCGTTTCAAGTACTAGGGCTCGAGATGGGTCGCTTCACCCTCAATATATGAACATGAAAACATATCCAAATCTCTCTCTCAATAGATAATCCTCTCAAAACCAATAGATGTGATGAAAAACTTTTCCAAACTCCACCTCAATAAAACCATGCACCAATTTGTAAGTGCAACATATACATCATGGCATATTCCTATTTACACTAGTTATTCAACACTGCCAAAATTTTCATTTTTACATCAAGAAAGCAAGCAGGTTAATCTTCATGCATCCATGTATATAACAAGTCAAGCTTCACCATGTCATACCAAATAAGCACATCAAGCAAGCATATCATATCCATCAAGCAAGCAAACATATCATGTCTATCACATGCATATCCATCAGGCAAGCATACCCAAACCATCATTTATACACACTCATCCATCCGATCCAAGAGTATATTCAAACACAAAGATAAGTGCTTATCCAAGTAAGCAAGCCTAAGCATATACCATTTTGTCCCATATACCGTATATCAAGCCTTATACGCAATCTACATACATGAGCCATATATCTAGCCACATATACAAATATACCATGTACCACCATACGTATTATCCCCCTCTTTGTAATCATCAAAATTCTCTAAGACAAAGAAAAAACTATTACGTTTCCTCTTGTTCAAAGTATTCAGGCTCCCCCTCAACATATGATATACTCATATTTGCCACATATACATACCTCAAATATACTAGCAACACATATCTCAAACTCAATTTTGCTCATATCTATTGACCTTCAAATACATATCACCTTGTATTAATCTCATATTGCATCACATGCCTTATATATACACTCTTCATTATATACTCCATATATCTGTATATTTTTCTTCCCTTTTTTCTAAAGGACAATAAAGCAAAATAAAAAGATCATATAAAAAAGATAAAAAAAATCATATGATCATTGAAGTTTCTAAATCCATCACTATATCGGATTTCTTTAACATGGAGCAGATGATGTTGCGATAAGAATGGTATAATGTGACTTAGTGGCTGTTTCAATCATATTTGCCATGAATAACTCCACAAAGTTCAAGAAATTTCTTGTTGGCAAGGTGCTATGATATGTAGAAGTCAAACTTACTAGGAAGCTTATAGGATTTCTCAGTGACACAAAATATGACTGCCGCAGTCAACACTTGATATACCAATGGCATATTGTTTTTGTTCTTGGTAGGATAGAAACTAAGAAGCTTTTAACTTGGTCCGCATCAACCTTTCATCTTGCCTCATTCCTTTTTCATATATCAAGTCTTATATAATCCTTTATTAGGAGCCACAAGCAAATCATTTATAATCATAACATTCCATTCTAGGTGTGTACCATGACTCACATTAAGCATTGCACAGGAAAAAGATTTTAAGTATTCCACCTACAAGTGTGCATAAATTAGTCTAGTATACATTCTAGATATTTTGTTCATCTACTTCTCGTTCCAAATATGTCTCTATTTTTGAACATCTATTCAATTTAAGACTAGCATCAACTCAATTTTTTTTTTTCAAAATCCTTGATTTTAAACAACTTCAAGGGAGTGATTGTTCTCTCATTCATCTCCCATTCAATAAATGATTCTTAAGCATGTGAAGAGATGTATTTAAAGTTACCTGGCATATCTAATGCTCTAAATTCTGCAAGTGTTATCCACAAGAAGGTGTAGATAGTTAACCATCTCCTTAATTCCATCAACTTCTCAGTCTTGGCAAAATCCGTGCCCCTAGCCCTAACCGTCCAGCTTGTTAGTCCAGTAGGGATTGTGAGCTTTGGCCTTGAGAAGGATTGATTGACACTCCTTCACTATGTTTAGAGTTTCTTGGTCTCTTGTAAAGTATTCTTGCTCCTCATTTTGATTCTTTTTTATATAATTCTTTTATAACGAGATTCTAAAATTGTAGGGAGACAAATTCAACACAAACTAACTCTTTTTGTATATAATCCCTTATAAAATTGATGTCTAACCTCAATATGCTTGGTTCTAATATAAAGAACCAGATTTTGTGATATATTTATAGATTATTATCACATAAAATAGGTACTTTTCTAATTTAATATTATAGTCATGTGTGTGTCATCCAAAAAAAATTGTGCACAACATGAGGCATCCGAAACATGTTCGAATTCCGCTGTGGAAAGTGACACACTATTTTGGTTTTTGGAAACAAAGAAACCAATCAATATACAAGACATTGACAAGTTTCAGAGGTAGTTTTCTCATCAACAAGATTTTTGCATAGTCTGAATCAATATACTCTCTTAAGCCAAAATATCCGCACTTAGATTAAAGTAACCCAAAAATTATAGTACTTTTTAAATAGTAAAGATGAATTCTTAAGGCAACTAGGTGTAATTTTTTAAGCATATTTTAAAATCTAGCACATAAGCACATAGCATTCTTATACTTTGTTACCTTGACTAGCTTTTCTTTTCCACTTTTATCAAGCTTTGAAATTGTGCTTATGTGTGTGCTTATACTCCTTCTGTTCTCAAGTTTGTATTCCTTGAGAAGTTGTGAGAGATGTACGCTTCATCCTTGGCTTGCTTGATTTGAATCCGAAAGGAGGTAGTTGAGTTCATCCATAATGCTTATCTCAAATTCTTCTTCATTAGCAAAGTGCTTAATAAGACAATCATTAGTAGCATTAAAGACATATATTTGAGAAAGTGAATGACTTCTTCCTTGGTTTTTGAGATACAAGGAAATATCAATCTTAGAAGACTATTTTTAAGAGGAAATTTTCAATTTCTCTAGGTATTCAAGTCCATAAATGGATTTTTAAGGATATGATTTGAACAGTATTAATCTTTAGACCTAGTGGTTTAGCTACATGAGATTTAAAGTCATTTGACATCATATTTAACCTTCATAATCATATTCCACGATTGTCTCACTTTCCATGTAAGCTAATGTTTTTGCACATAGTTTGAGTCAAATGCATTTCATAGTTTACATAGTATGAAACTCAAGAAGACAGTTGAGTTTTTCTCATTTGTACTTTCATCTAACTTGTCATGCATCGGTTTGTGCATATTTTCCACAAACAATTCTATATTTGACCCAAATGTATTACTGACATGGATATTAACGAGAATATTATGAAGAATGTGATGACTTCTTTCTCTCTTTAAAGGTTATCTTGACCTCTCATATCAAGCTATAGGAGTTTAGTTCATGCCATACATGGAAACATGATTTGACTCATCAATGTCTTCAATATTGAAAGATTAAGTATACAAATTCATTTTTGCATATAGTTATCCAAGATGGTCAATTTGACATATAATTGATTTCCTATGCCAAATATAGCCTAGAAAGCTTCTTTAATCTTGTAAGGTAAGACATAAGTTTCATCCACATCTTGATAAAGTCATAGTTCAAGGTTTTTTCTTCATTTGATTTTATTATTCCTCCTTTTTAAAGCTAAAGCTTAGATGATCTACCAAATTCCATGTGTTTTGAATTTTCTAAACTTTAAAAGACTCATACAGCGAAGAGGTTTCCCTTTACTTTTGATCTTCATGAACGTTCAAATAACTTTTATCATCTAAACATTCGAAACCTCAAGTTCTACATTGAATTCCTCCTAAAGTGAAATATTCAAGTTATTGCAAGACTTCTTCAACTACATGCTCTTATTTGTCATCTTCATCGTTCATTAAAGTTCAAGCCTCTCTAAACCCTCTTTGGTGCAACTTGTAAAAACTTTACATCTAAATCTCATAAAATATTTTAGATCAAGGATTCTATCATTTCAAGATTCTTAGAAAGTCATATCAAGACAGTTCCTCGATTACATCATATTAATGATCAATCAACACTTTAGTTTCACACTTAAAAATGTTTGGACAGAGAAAAGTCAAGAGGAACTTATCTCTAGACCTATCTAATTTTACTATCTTCTATCCGATTTTGTTTAGAAGTTTAGATACCAAGACGTGGTGAAAAACATCCTTTCATTTGACAAATATCTTGGTATTTTCTTCAAATTTCCAAATTCTATTTCTTTTGATACATTAATCTTATGGGCATTTTCATTCTCGAGATTTTTTTAGGGACTCATGATCAAATGTTATAATTCCTAGCAAGAAACGTGTCCAAGTAAAAATTGAATCAACTAGTTTCAAATGCTCAAGCAAGCCACATAAGTCAATCAAGTTGTAAAGTTGTAAATGAACCATTTAATACCATGAAGCATTTATAAAGTCTAGAGAATGTACTTTTCATACAAAACTTAAATCCATACTTATCAATGCTTTAGACAATTGATAAGTATCACATATACCATCATGGTTTGTAAATATTTTGATAGGTTGGCACTTTCAAGTGTTTATACAAACCTTGTAACCAATATATCTAGGTCATCTATTCCATTAGATAGACAAATTCCAAAAACTTGGCATATGATTTTTTGACAATAAAACCTTGTAAGCTAAACATGTTCTTTCTTTTTGCAAATATCTTATCATTTTAAAAAAGTGTAAGTATTATTATCACCCCAATAGATAACATATACCAAATTTTAGCTCATGTTCCTTCTATACATATTATAGGACTAAAAGAATAGTTAGAAAGTTTACCAACTCTTCCAACTCCAAGGGTCTAGCATTTCTCATTTCCAAAATGGGCTTCGGCACCATCTTTGATCTTGAGCTTGATAGAGAGATACTCTTTGTTGGCTATATGGATTGAACATTTCAATTCCATGGCTATTTGATTTCTTTCACTTTGCCTTCTCCATGGATTCCAAGGTCCTACATAAGACAAATGTCTATCCATAGGTACCCTTTTGTTTTTGGGTCCATCTAGGTTAGTTTTCATGTCTTTAGGTCTCCAATATCACTTAAATCTTTTCTTAGCTCTACAAACACTTACCAAATGACCTTTTTTGTTACAAAAGAAACAAGTAGATGCATGATATGATTGTGTGTTTTTAGACTTGAAAGGTTTAGATACCTTCATAGAGTTAGAAATCTTGTTAAAATTTCTAAGCACTTTATTTGGAACTATTAGTTTAGCCTTAAATGAATTACATAAAGATGCCTCTTTTCTCTTAGACATTTGTATCTTGGTTAAAGTAGTAGAAGCTATAAAAACTAAGTTCAATTTTCTATTTACTACTTTTTGTTTGCCATGAGGTTTTCCATCGATAACCTTCTCACATGTCATCTTATGGAGCTCTTCAAGTCCAACGTATTTATTCTTAGTCTCTATGTTTTCTGGAGCTACAGATTTATGCGTCTCTAAGATGACATCATGTTCTAGATGAAGCAAAACAAGAGAGTCATGCAAATTTTCATTTTCTAATTTGCATCAATTAAGTTCCTCTTTAGCATGCTTGTATTTTAGTGCAAGATTTTCAACTTCCTCATATAAAGTAATATATTTATCTTGTAATTTATCAAATGAGGAAGCTGAAAGAGATACCTCTTTGTCATCTTCAAAAGCTATGAGGTACATTTCTTCTCTAGCATCTTCGTCTTTGTTTGATTCATGATCATCATTGGCTAACTCCTAAAGCTTCTTCCATGTCTCATGTGGAGAGAAGATGTCGTGAACCTTTATTAGCTCCTCATATGAGAGAGAGAGAGAGAGATGGAGAATTCCAAGAGCTTTCCCTTCTAGTTCAAAATTTTTCTTATCCTCCTCATTGTAGTCATCATACTCCTTCATGATTTCTCTTCCATTTTCATCCAATTAAGTTGGTGGAGGTATTCCCTCTATAACTGCTCTCCATATGTCATAACCACATCCACACAAATATGCATTCATCCTATACTTCCATAAGGAATAGTTTTACGTATCAAACATGGGAACTTTAGTGTTTGATGTTGTGAATATAGCGGTTGTTTTGAGAGTTGAGCTATATGATGTAGAGGTTGTCATTGCTATATTTCCAATGATCTTTAACATTTCTACTTCCAAAGATTTGGCCAAGCAATCAAGGTTAGGCTCTGATACCAATTGTTAGGTCTGTAACAAACACTCTCGAGGGGGTGAACAGAGTGTTGGGCAATTTTGCGGAGTTTTCTTCCTTTTGGCTTTCTCCAACTCAAATGGAATTCAAATCAAAGCAAGAATGGGAGATGAGAGACAATGAATGATTACATCAGATATAGAATGGTTCCAATTGTAAACGATTCTACTACACTACCACTTTGTTACCAAAGTGGATTTTCAACAACTACTCTTCTTATTATACTTAATAAGAACAACCAAAGCAATACTTACACTAACAACTTAGTGTAAACAACCACAACAATAACTTCTTGTATAAAACAACTTTGTGCTACTATAACAACTTCACCTCTAACCAAGAACAACTTCTTGCTACCTCACAACTTCAACAAAGTTCTCTCAAAGAACTTTCTCACAGTGGGTTTAAGGAAGTAGTGGAGTCTATATTTTCTCACTAGTCTAATCATAAGCAAGAGATCAAATAGTTATGGTTCTTATTGTGTCAGATTTATAATCTCTGAATATAAAACAATGAAGAACAGATAAATGCTTAACAAGCTTTAACCACTTTCACACAAATGAGAGAAATTTACAACAATGAAGAATGAAGCTTGATGATGAAAGTGTATTAATCCATCATCTGAGATTCTTCTATTTATAGGAGGTGTTCACCATGTTTTTGGAGCCTCCCCCATGTCTTCAAGTCAATCCCAAGCCTTTACAATTTGAAATTAGCCTTTAGGCACTCTATAGATTGATTGGATCCTCCAAAGTCACCCTAGAGAATCTTAGACATGGACATAATAGTCAAGGAAGAATGTTTAATGTTAGAGAAAAGTCCATAAGAAATTTGAGCAAGATTGGAAACAGAAAACATCATGAATCTTCCTTAGATTTTGTTCCAACAGTCATAAAAATTCGAATTCTAGATGACATCGATCGATCTATGTGAGGGTATGATGTATATCATTCGATCTATGTGAGAGTATGATGTTGGACAATGTGGTTTCAATTTGAATTCAGGATGACATCGATCGATCTATGTGAGGGTATGATGTACATCAATCGGTTTTATGTGAGGGTATGATGTACATTGATCTCTGTTAGAGATCTATGTCAGAGTATGATGTTGCTTTCTTATTTTCATGTATAAAATGACTTTTCAATCCTTTTCCAAACATCTTTTAAGCATCATCAAAACATTCATATTCCAACAATCTCCCCCTATGTGAGAGAGCTATCTCTCACAATACGTTTTTCTCATTTTGTCCAATTCCAAATTATGAAATATCTTTTTATCTCATTTTCAAACATCTATTAAATTCATCAAAACAATTTCATTTTCCAATATGGATGATGACGCTTTAGCTTCAGAAATGTCTATACTGGACTAGGCATGCTCGATGGCGCCATCTGTTTGCCTTTTTTGGCCAGCCCCGAAGCACCTGAAGTTGTGTAACCAGTCAAAAGGCTCACTATGATTCTCCTCCTAGACCTAAGTATGGTGTGTATAAAAATATTCTATTTCAATAAAAACACAGTCGAGGGTAACATGGATATGCTTGGTAAGGGGATCATAACACCGGTAACACTTTTCATGAGTGGCATAGCCGACAAAGACGCATTTTTTGGCACATGGATCTAGTTTGGTTCGTTCATGTTTAGGAATGTGGATGTATATAGTGCAACTGAATATTTTTGGTGGGAGAGTCATGATAGGGGGAATACTGACTTAAGTAGCTAACGCTTGGAGTGGGTTTTGTTGGTTGTGTGTGTGTGTAGGCATTCGGTTGAGAAGATATGCGGTGGTAGCGATTGCCTCTGGCCAAAAGGTTTTCGGAACGCAATCTTCGATCATCATTGCCCTATCTATTTCAAGAAGTAGGCAATTTTTCCTCCACAACACCATTTTGTTGTGGAGTATTTGTACAGGATGTCTGATGGATGACTCTATGAGCCTGAAATAATGTTTGTAAATAGTGTGATGTGTACTCGCCCCCATTATCAGAACGAATGATTCGAACTGTTTTGTGAATTGGGTTTTATCATTCGGAAGAAGTCAATTTTTTGGCTGGAACTTCTGATTTATTTTTTAGGAAGTAGACCCATGTCATTTGAGAATAGTCGTCTACAAACAAAACAAAGGACTGGAATCCCTGGGTGTGGCAGATGATGCAGGCCCCCACACATTAGAATGAACTAGGGAAAAACAATGATCAACTATTGTATTATTGTGTCAAAACGTGTTTTATGGTGTTTGGAAATAAAACAAGTATCACAGGAATTTTTTTCAGACTAGTTAAATAAAGCATGAAACAAAGTACGAAGGTGACCAAAGGAAGGGTGACCCAGTCGACGGTGCCAAAACCACAGCTGTCGACGAGCTGCACCGTGGATAAGCATAGACCGACCCTATTGAGCAACCTCCTCTACATAGTGCATTCTGTCGCTTTCAGTGGCACGTCCAGTGATCTCCCTTGTATGAATCTCTTGCAAGAGATAGAAGTCATGATATATAAGAACAATGGGATTGAATTGTTTGGTAATTTGGCTAAGTGACAGTAATTTAGATGACAATGTGGGAACATAAAGACAGTGATGTAATTCGAGGTTCGGAGAGATTTCAATGGTGCCACTTCCTTGGACGGGAATTAGTTCTCCACTAGCAGTTTCGGTGTGAGTTTTGTGCATAGTGGAGGTGGAGAGATTTGTGAAGTCCTGAGGGTCGTATGACATGGTATCTGTGGCTCCGCGGTCAAGGATCTACTTTGAGTGCTTGGTTCTGTAAGACTAAGGAACAAGTCGTGTGTGATGACCTTTGATAGTTGTTAGGGTTTTTTTTTCTTGGTTAGGGCCGTTTTGAAAATATTAGGGGCATAGTACATATTATCGAATTTACCTTCTCTGATCGAGTATTTTGGTATTTATTTTAGCCTGATACACTAGTTGGGAAATTAGTTTGGGTAGGAACGCTACTTTGGAAATTTGTTTGGAGGGGCATTTTTGTCCTTTTATGGGAGCCTATAATGTCGGTTGCATGTGAGGGTAAAAGAAGAAAAACAATGTCGTTTGTATGTGATAGGAAAAGAAGAAAAACAATTTCAGTTGTATGTGAGGGTAAAAGAGGAAAAACAATTTTTCGATTGGGGAGTATAAATTCCCTAACCCTACCTGCCTCCATCATGTCCTTGCCTCCTTCTAGCCTCCTACCGTTGTCGCTTGATCCTATGTTTTCTCCCTCTTAGCTTGGTTGGCAGAGGCCACCATCGGAGTTTGATGCCTCTGCATCTGAGCTGGTGCTGGCGCCCTAGCTGGTGCCCACTGCAACTGCTCCGCGGACTGGTGTTTCTGTACCCGTTCTTTCTCCCTATTTGGTTCCTCACTAGTCGGGATATCCGACCAACGCGAAGCACTCCTTCTGGGTGTGCTTGCGTTTGTCACAGTGGGTGCAAACAAGCTTCATCTTGTCCTTTTTATTGCCTCCTTACGATGATATCTGTGAGTGAGGAGGCTCAGCTCTTCGTCCGTCTTCCTTAACCTGCATATGTAGTCCTGTCCCAATCTTCTGTGATGAGTCTTCCTACTCTCAGGGGACCCCTTTCAGGATAGCCATCCTGGTCTCCTCCCTTCTGATGCCAGCGTGCGCCACCTCTGGTGATGGTAGTGGCTCTTTTTTGAGGAGCACCCTCTTAATAGTCTTGATTAATCATCCACCGCCATGAGAAGTTGGTATAAACGTTATTCTAGGGCCTTACTATTGTAGATAATAATGTTCTCGGGGTCAATCATGGGGTTGGGTTCTCTGCGATCTATTTCCATCCGCACACTGTGAAGTCTATTCCACAGATCTCTCAGAGTGCTTCCCCTTTGATTGATTGAGTTTGCCTGTTTATGCAAGTCAAAGGCTTGCAGTGAGTCTGCCCGTGTGCCATACATTACAGTGAGTCCATCCCATAGTGCTTTTACTGTTGGATATTGTGATACGTTGTTTGCCAAATAGGGCTCAATATTTTGTATGAGCCAAGTGAATACACAGTGGTCATTTGTCTCCCACTGTGAAAAATTCGGGTCTGTGGCAGCCGGAGGAGGGGGCACACCAGTGAGGTGATGACTCCCCCGGGCCTCCCACTGCCTTCCTTGTTAGCATGGCCTATAGCTGATAATTGTCACCACTTAATGTAATGTCGAGCGACAAATTATCCAAATTGGTGCTGGGTACTTGGACGTTGAGGTTGTTTCGAAGCAAGTTAACCAGCTGCATAGCTAACTCACTATTTTCTGGTTTATTTTCTTTGCTGTCCCACATCTTGGCTTGGTTTATTGCAGGTGAAAGCTTTGTTGTTTTTGGCTAAAGGTTGAGAAAGGTAGACATGAACTGTGATGATTTGTTCTTAGTTCAAAAAAAATTTTGATGTTGTTGGTTGGATTCTGGTAATTTGGTTTGGTTTGAGGTTTTTTCCTGAAAAAAGAACAGATTGGAACATTTCAATCGGTCGGGAAGGGATTTGGCTTGTGATGAACTTGGATTTCTGAGTCTAGTGATCAAACACGCTCTGATACCATGTAGATTTGAATAAAATGTCTTTTCATTGATTTTGATCGAATACAACCACTCCTATCATAGTACAACCTCTACCGATAATTATGGAACATTCCATTTTGTACATGATTTGATATAATACTCTTTCTAATTACACTTTATGACACGATATTTCCCTATGGTATGATATTTTTTATGGTATATTTTTATCTTTTCCATCAAATACAATTTGCATTTACCTAAAAAACAACAACAAAGAGAGGTTAGTTTCTGCATCTAAACAGTTGGTGGAAAATGAGAATTAATAGGGTTCTATTGTAGGCGACTAGTTTCCGTTTTCAACGGAGTCAAAGACACACACTTCTTTAACTTTGGAATATAATGGAGTAAAACAAAATGACTCACTAAATTGGTTGTGCTTCTTATATTGTGAATTAGCAGTTGATTGACACAACTTGACGCAATTTTCATTATAGATCATCGGAAAACAACTTCTGTGTGTTTCTAACACATGGGTATGGTTGCGCATATCCGACCCCTCGCCATATCCCACTATAAGCGGGAGTCTCTAAGGCGATGTGTAATGTTGTTGTTGTTGTTGTTGTTGTATTGCAGGCGACTAAAAGGCATCCAAATTATGACGAACTCTTGCAGTGGAGGTGGTGCGTCGAGCAATGGCAGTGGAGGATGCAAGTAGATAAGGTAGAAGTATCAGAGATGCTAATGTGGGAAGACGACAAATTTGAAAATTGTGGAATCGGAGAGACCAAAGCGTGGAATGTTGTACTTTGTTTGTGACGAATGTTCATTTTGGCTCTGGTGTAATCCAACTTTAAGGGGTGGTTTTCAAAAGATAATTGAAGGGAACTATGGAGAAAGATGTGATGCAATGCAGCTGGTAGAATGTGAACCTACACGAGGACAGAGTTGTAAGGGTGGAGAAGAAGCTCGAAATAATTGAAGAGAAAATTGGTATTGCTTTAAACGTTAATGATTGATACTTGGATCTTACTACTGATGGTCTTTCTTGTTATTCTGTCCAAGTGATTGAGGTCCGGGCAATGTTGTTGAGACAGAGGACTTGGAGCAAGATACATGGTTACTTAGAACCTACATTGAGGATAGATTAGAGATGGTGCTATTGGTATATGGAAGACTTGTTTAGGTTGAGGTAGTGTTTGTAGGGTCTCGTCTTTAGTAGTGCTTTAGAATGGATTCTTGTGTTAAGTGTTTTTAAGGATAATGTACCAATGCTTCTATGTATATACACATATGTATGTATATGTGTATATATATGTATCAGTCATGCATATGATTCAGTGCTTGTTGAAGCCAATCGAACTATTGAAACCATGTGTTTATTGTGTTTGAAAAACATTCAAGTGAGCTAATGGCTAGACGCTAACCACAATATGTTAACTAAAAATGACAACTTTACACATGAACTTTTTCATTACGAACAGCCAGAAAAGGCCAACCGTGGATTGAAGTGAAATGAACTTGCAAATTCTCAGAAAAGTATTGACAGAAGTCACTGCTAAACTTTCATTATACAAGCTAAATGGACTGGCATGCCAAACTGATAAACTTATAAAAGTCACCTCTAAACTACTAGAATGAGTTCCATTGTACAGGTATTAAGCATCCATTCATCAGGAAGAGACTTTAGAAAAAAAGCATAAGTAAAGGCACACTGATGAAAAATGATAACAGAACTTGCAAGCTTTCATTAAAAATTTCTTGTACATATAAGAACCATCCATTTATCAGGAAAGGACCATATTATATACATCTCCATTACTGGGAAAAATTTCTTGTACATATAAGAAAGAGCACTTTCAGAAATCACAAATGACACATGATAGAAAGGTGAATGCTCATCAGTGCTCTCAAGAAAAGTAACAATAGATGACTGAATGAATGCTTATGTACTGTTACAAGAAGTTGTTGATCTACTTATCAAATCTATAATTACGGTATCTGGTGAACCAGGCGCCTGGTTGCTTTTCAGTTTCTCTTTCTCCTTCAGGCTGCAATATGTACTCTGCAAGCTATGCAACACCTTAAGGACCTCCTTCATAGATGGTCTCATGTCCCTCTGTGACTGCAGACAATGAAATGCCAGTTCTGCCATTGCATCTATTGCTGTTCTTATAGTGGCATCAGATTCATATCCAAGTTCTGGATCAACAAGCTCATGTAAAGCCTTGTTTTGGATCTTGTTTATTGCCATGTTCGACAAATTTATTTCATGCCTATGTCTAGTTATGTCCACTGCTGGCTTGGATGATATGAGCTCAATTAAGACCACCCCAAAGCTATAGACATCGCTTCTATCCGTAAGGTGATAACATTGGTGATACTCTGGATCTACATACCCTGGAGTACCTTGTGGAGCCGTCGAGATGTGCGTGACATGGGTGGGGAAGAGGCGTGACAATCCAAAATCTGCTACTTTAACACAGAAATTATCATCCAGAAGGATGTTATTTGTTTTAACATCGCGATGAATAACATCAGATGCGTGCAGGTAGGCTAATGCACTCGCTGTTTCTGTTGCAATGCTCATTCTGGTGATCCAAGAAAGCGATCCAGGTCTAGCAAGTGGACCATGGAGATGATCCGCAACTGTTCCATTAGAAATGTACTCATATACAAGTAAAAGTTCGCGGCTGTGACGAGAGGTGCATCCATATAATGTAACTAAATTCCTATGGCGCAAGTGCGTGAGCATGTCTACTTCATTCAAGAATTGCCCAACCATCCTGTAATTGTTCTCGTAGAGTCGTTTGACTGCGACATAACGTCCATCTCTGAGTTTCCCTGCACAAAATGTGCAACGAAAACTTTGGTCAACATAAGATACACATGTTGGCAAAGACGGTGTTAAATTAGCGTATCATCTGATCAGTTGAGCGGTTAGTGACCCGAAAGGGCATTCCCGGTGCATTAGGCTTCCACGTTACTTCATATACTTAATGGAAGGCCTTAGTATTTTCTTTCTTTTTGTTCATACCTTTATACACAGTGCCAAAGCCGCCATCCCCCAATACATTGTTCGGATCAAAACTCTTCGTGGCCTCTTCCAGATCATTGAAAGTGAACAAATGCACCCCAAAGTAGGTTCCCGACTTCTCGATACTCGAAGCTGAGGAGGGATTGGAAGAACTATATCTAGAGACCAATGCTGGATTTGTTTGTCCAGTTTTGTGATTTCTTCTATACAAAAAGAAAACAAGGCACAAAAGAATGGCAGTGAATCCGGCTGCACCAGCCCCTGAAAAGGTAAAAGGTTTATGAGAATTGATCTTTATTTATTGCTCGAAACATAACACAGAGAAAAGGGAATGAAGAAAGCTAAAACTGAATCCAAGTGAAGATTACCAATGCCAATCTTCTGTCCCACCTTCAATCCACCTCCTGCAGACAAAACAGTAAAAAAAAAGAAAAAACAGAAAGAAGAAATGATGTATTAGTGGATTGCTGTAAACGCTTCAATCTTTGCTTGCAGAACACATACAGATTAATGCCACAAGAAACAGAATTCCTGATGTTTATCCAAGACTTGCAACATTCATCACCAAAAAAAATAAAATAATGATCAGTATGCTTTCAAGTTATTAAGCACTAAGCAGAAGCCCTATATCTAGAAGCCAAAGAGTAGAATTACAGGATTTTTGAGGACATGCTTTTACGCCCAAAACGGCCACAACTACAAAGACCTTAGGTGAACAAGCAATTACATACTTGAGCATGAAAATAGCAGAGATTATGTTTTTTGTGCAAGGTTACTCTTCAAGCATAATTTAAAGTAAAACGAAGTAGCTTGCTTTATATCAAATCCAGAATCATGATTAACATTGAAGAGCCAAACTCCAATCTCCCCCACCACCGCCCCAACTCCCTAAAACTCCAATCTACCCGGCTTCAGGATTAGGTTCAGTCTAAACAAACACAGAAGGATTCAGATTTTCTCGGCCGATTTCAAAGAAATTCTAAGGAAAATTTGATAAGAAAAGAACAATCAAAAGAAGCTGCAGACGCCCCTATACTTAAAACATGTAGTAAATTCATCTGCAACATAATCTATACTCACCACATGACTTCCGTCCGATATTATCCTTGCAGAAACAGATAAAATCTCCATGATCTGAACCACAATGACCTCCATGGCCCTTGCAATTCTCACAATCAACTACACTCCAATTAAGAACAAATCCCATCTTCAGAACATCAGTATAGTTCATGCCCAACAACTCATCTATGCTATCACTCGTTATCAGCGAATTAACCGGTGGATGACAGTTCTCGATCCCATTCTCATGAAAGACAGCAAAAGAGTAAGCACTAGAGTTGGTCTCACAAGGAATATCATATCTCTCTCTAACAAAAAGCTTTGAACAGTTGTAATAAAAATAAATTTGAGTTGTATCAGGGCCATAGCTAAAAGGAGTTCCAAGCAAAGACAAACTACGATGAGGCGCAGGACATTTGTTTTCTTGATCAAACACCTCAGCATCAGCAAGCAAAACTGAGTTGTTTTGGTAAGATATGTTCTTGATGATATAATCATCACCTGAGAGTTTCAAGATTGGATTTTCATCTTTACATGAGGTGATAAATTCAGGGGAGCCGCAGTATGATTCTTGAAGGCCAGGAATCCAAAAGGGATATTCTATGACCAAACCATTACCACAGTCTTGAGGTGCACATCTGGTGGAGTTCCTAAAAATGGCTAGAGATTCGGAGAAGAAAATTGTAAGAAGAAAAGGGATTATCTGAAGAGAAAATGGGTTTCTGAAAATGGAAAGATTTGGTTGATTCATTTTGAGAGAAGAGGAGGAAAGGAGCAGTGGGAGGAGAGAAACAGAGGAAGACTTTGGTGCTTGGAAGGAAGCATTTGGTGGCAAAGTTGAGAAGGAAGAGGAAAAAAGGAGGTGACTTTGAAGTCAACATGTCTTATTCTTCAAGCTTTGTTTTGTTTCTTTATAGAGAAAGCAATATTTGAGACGATGAAGATCCTCTGACCCCTAAACTCTCACCCCCTTGAGACCGCCTGTCACGTGGCACACAAGAAGTGGTGAGGTTGGGTGTGGATTATCCACACTTTGCCTCACCATCTCTATATGTCACGTGTCGCTGGGTCATTTAATATCCTTTAAAGGGAGTCAAGAGATTTGTTCCCTATTTGAGAAGCCTACCCGTCTCAGTAATCATGCACTATTTCCACCTGTCAAATAACAATGGTAGTTTTTTCCTTTTGAAGACAGAGAAATTTGATTGAAGAGGTGATTTATGTAAAAGCAATAATTAATAGGCTACCATAAAATTACATGTGAGGCTGGGATTCCTAACATTTAGAGTAACGACATCAATGACATCACATTTTCTTCTTACATAACATATTTCATTTTTTATGAAATAATTATTAGAACACCCCGTAGTTATTTTAGCCTATCATAAAATTGCAATGATGATGTATCTTATTTTTAAGTTAATAGCCCATGTCACGTATGTAAAGTCAAAAGAATGAAATACATAACTAGTAATTAGGGGTGTCATACGAATCGAACCGTTCGCGAACTATTCGAGTTCGGTTCGTGTTCGGTTCGTGTTCGTTCGTTAAATTTCATTAAACGAGCCGAATTCGAGCCTGAATTAATAGTCGTTTACTTAACGAACGAATCCGAGCCGTCTAACGAATATTCGTTTTGGGCTCGTTTAGGAGGTATATAAAAACCCAACCCTAATTTTTTTCCCCACTTTCTTCTTCCTCAGACTCCCTCGCGTCGCGCAGCGCCTCTGCCTTCTGCATTTCTGCAACACCCTTACCCAGCGCAGCCCCCCGGCCCTCCCCCCGTCGCCTTGCCTGCCTGCCTCGCCTTCTTCGCCTTCCCCTTGGCTCCAATCTCACCTCTTGCTTCGGATAGTTCAAAGCGAAGTGAAGGTATGTAAACTCAACCCTATTTTTCCCCCCACTTTCGGTCTTCTTCTTCAGACTATTTGTTTTTCTTGAAAAAATTGCTGAAGCCCATGTGAAGTAATTTATCGTATTTGTTGCTACTTTATGTTTTTTTAGTTGGGAGGTTTTACGTTATCGAACTCGAACTCACAATTTCGAGCACAAAAGTTTGTTAGTTTTTATCGAACACGACCTTATCGAGCCGAACACGACCTTATCGAGCCGAACACGACCTTATCGAGCCACTATCGAACACCAACGAACCGAATACGAATATTTGATAATTTTATCGAACCGAACTCGAACAGGGTTTTAGGCTCGTTATGCTAAACGAGCCGAACCGAATAGTTTGTTAACCTTAACGAATCCGAATTCAAACAAGTGATATTCGGCTCGGTTCGGTTCGTTAACACCCCTACTAGTAATGGATTAAAAGATAAGACATCCGATGTCTAAAATTACTCATAGAGTTGTGATAGACTAAAACATAAACAATCAGATCTATCAAGGTTTTTTAAAGTAAAAGATGAAATTCTTTGTTCTAGCGATCCCACCGTCTCAAAGAATATTGTGGATGATACAAATCAGGAGCAAAGCGGTCTCTTAAGTTAGGTGAAGACTTACGCAGTGATCCGCACAAGATGCTCCTGCAAGCCAGACTTTCGGCCTAGCAGGAGTGGAACACCCACAGTGTATGTTTCTGGAATCGAACCCTTGATTTTTTGAAACAAATTCTAACACAAATATCAACTGAACTATGCCCTGGAACATCTATTAAGATTTTTTTTTTGTTTGGTGTAGGTTTATATGAGACCTAGAGAAAGACAGAACTAAATCACCCTTCCCAAGGAAATTCCATGGACAAGAAGATGGTTTGACCTCATGAGAGGATATTCCATGAGAAAAAGTGGTTGGCTTTTGAAAAAAAGAGGATGCCTTCTAATAACTAAGAAGAGAGAAAATTCTAAATTCATAACATGTTGAACTCATTGGGTTCTTTAGAAAAATAATATTGTGCTATGGTTGTCTCTTATGTGAAATAATAATGGAGATTTGAACTGACATAGTTCATTGGAAACAACCTCTGTGTATTTTTAACTCATGGGTATGGTTGCGTATATCAGACCTCCCATACTATGCCATATACATAAGTCTCTAAGGCAATAAGTAATGTTGTTGCTGTGTATAATATGTGTATATTGTGTGTGCATATATATATATTTATGCAATTGTTTGTGTGTCTATATATATATATATATATATATATATATATATATATCTGTGTGTGTGTGTAGATATATGTGTGCGTGTGTGTGTATATATATGCGAAAAACCTTTAGATTTAGCGGTTCAAGAGCATTTAAAAAAATGCCAAAAGTGACTTTCTCTCTCTTAAAAATATTGTTATCTTTCTATTTTTGTTTGTCCCAAAAATATTGTTCAATTTATAAATATAATAAATATTGTTCAATTTATAAATATAATAAATATTAATAGTTAACGTTTTTACACTAGATTTTCAATGAACCCCTACTATATGATTTTTCTCTATTTTAACTTACATAACCAATTAAAGATAAAATAAAAATAGTAACCTACAAAATTTGAATTTAAATTTTTTGGGGTTAAAATGTAAACATTTCATTTAACCAGTGATCAAAATTAAGATCAGTACATTTACAATTTCGCTAAGCATACCTATGATGCAAATCATACAATTACCAACAACCTACTCTAGGTATCATTTTCTTGCATTAACATATACACATGAGTATTAATTCTATGGACTACATCCAGGACAATAAGAATTTGATCCTCAAAAATTCTAAGATTCCTAGCGTGCCATAAGCAATAAATGGTAGCAGCAAAAGTAGCCTTAATGAACCTGGCCCGTCAGATTTCTTCCTAGCATGTTTCGAGGCCCACCGTAAATAGCAGTTATAGAGGTGAATTTCCCCGGAATGCATAGCCTGTGTAATATTTGATCCCAAATTTGTCCAGAAAATGAGTGCTCAATCAGCAAGTGGTCCCGCGTCTCAAGAGAAATTCGACAAATCGGACAATGCAAATCATTGAGTACATAAAGCAATTTGTCCCTTGTTCGTAACTTGTTTCTAGCTGCCAACCAAAATATAAAACAGTGTTTGGAGGTGCTGGTTGGAGCCCAAACTGTTAAATCCCATCCAAAATTTAGCCCTTTACTTCTGAAGATTTCGCATGCACTAGAGGTGACGGAAACTCTTGAATTGTCCAATCAATGAAGAGCAGCAGTGCATGTTTGAGTGTCGCCAAAGTGATCAAAAAGTAAGTCCCTGATATGCAGCAGTTTCTTCATAAAGAACGAGAAAGTGGCTTTGGCCTGAAGGAGCCAAATCCATCCTAGAGACCATAGAAATGATGAATCCACTGAACCCATAACGAGTCTTTCTTGTTCTGTATGTTCCACTTATGCTTTAGTAAGAGGGCTTTGTTCCAGGCTTTGAGATCAAATAAGCCGAAACCTCCTTCATTTTTTGGGCTACAAATTTCCTTCCAAGACAACCACGCTTTCTTTTTTCTGTTCATCACGTAATCCCCATAAAAAGTTTCTGGCAATCCTACCCATGCAGTTTTGAACACTCACTTGTAGGACTTACAAGCCTTTGCTTGAAGTTACAAAACGAAAAAAATACCAGAAACTTTTCCCTCCCTTAATGGAAACCATAGAACGGGATTGAACATTCAATTCGTTGGAGCAATTTAAATGGAAAAAAAACTCCAAAAGGGAGAAAAAAAACTTAAATAAGGAAAAATAAATTCGCTTTCATACTTGATTTTGTTTGTGAGAAATGTACTACAGATGTGATTTTCTGGTCTAATTCATTCTCCCATCAATAAAAACAAAAAGTTTGTATAAAAAATTGCAACTAACTTTTACTTATAAAATAAAAAAAAAAAGTAGAATAAAGGGTTTCAACATGAAATCTCGTCCCACCACCATGAAGTTCCAAAACACGCGACTTCATTCTTGTTACAAAAATTGCGCAAGTTTTTGTCTTCTAGTTCACGTGTTAAAAATATAAAATATTCTCTAGTCATTTGGAAATAATATTTCTTTTTCCGCATAAGGTATAATGTATCAATTCTTTTCCGTTGCCAAAGAATACATTTCTTTGAGCCAGACAAACTATGCTTATTCCAAACGTTGAATAAAATACAAATTAATAAAGTGATCGGCAATCATGACACAAACCCATTATACAATACTTAGCTACGTGTATCCCAAAAGTTTATACTGTTCATCTTCATACTTTTCTTTAGGGGTACCTAAGTCTCTTAAATGAACCGAACAGTTCGTGAATTGTTCGAGTTCGGTTCGTATTTAGTTCGTATTCGTTCGTTAATGGTCGATAAACGAACCAAATTTGAACATTTATTTCGGTTTGTTTACTAAAACGAGTCGAACTATTCATGAACTATTTGACTCGTTTAAACAGATAAAGGATTTTAAAGTTCATTTAGCTAAACGAACCGAGTCAAACAGATCATTTAGCCAAAAGAATCCGAATTCGAAAACCTATTATTCGGTTCGCTCGGTTCGTTTAACACCCTTAGGGATACCGAATCATCGATACAATCGTATATTTCTGCGTAGTTACTATCACAGCTTTTTAGTTTAAAATTCGACTCATACATCCTTTAAACTTTTGTACTAAACTGAAAACCAAAGTTTTCGCTCAAAGTTAATAAAAGTTATACTTTTAGTTTAAAATCACATGAACGTAAGAGTAAAACTTTTTAAACCACAAGGTGTATCAGGAATCATATGTCAAACTACATAAAGTTAGAAAATGATAATTTTTATTAATTTTGATGGAAAACTTTGATTTTTAGTTTAATGCAAAAATACAAGAAATAAAGATCGAATTTTAAAGTGAATAGAACTCCAAGTTAAATACGTCAAATCTTATAATATGTAAATGTAATTATCATTTTCTTTACTTGTTTCATTCACACTAAAGTATCATATGTACGTCAGCTTCACTGTTGGACTCTAGTAATTGATTACAAATAGCTGTCATTAGCAGATGGTACAGATTTTACTCTATGATCTAATCATTACTTATATACATTCTTTCATTGTATTACACCACTACACTACGAAGTATCATTAAATTGTATGCATAGCGTTTCTTATTTATACTGAACGACACCCACGACCACGAATAAATAAGTCCTTGATAATTTAGCATGAAATGATATTGACACACATAATATAATATTCGAACATCCTCTTCATATATTTATCCTTGATTATTAAATTGTGTATAAGTTTAGACAGCGGATGTATCAGATCGGTGTGTTGAAATTTAAACTTATCTGATGCGTGAGACTTATATCGCTCAAAGTCTTAAAACAATAGATGGTAGAATTTTATTTTCATATAACACATATGTTTTCTCTTTTTTTAAATCTACCAATATAAAACAATTCTTAACACGGTAAACAAATTTATTAAAATTATTTAGCAATTCTTCTCCGTCTGATTATCTTTTTAGCACACGAGACACAATATAAATTTAAATCAGGGACGAAGGATAGGGCGAACCAAGGCAGTGAAGCCCAATTCTACACTACGAAGTAGATATTTGTTTATTTATTTATTCTCTACATGAAGTTGAAGGCAGGGTGAGGTTACGGAAAAAAATTTCTAAATCATCTTCTATCACATTTTATAATTCGTCAATCGAAACTATGCCATGGGTATTAAGTTTCTTTAATTTAATATATATAATATGATCTGATTGTAAGTTAAAAATAAACTAGAAAATAGGTCAAACACCTATATAATGTGCAAGTAATTTTTAATTTTTATGAGTGATTACACGTCATTTTAGTATTTACCGCATAACCAAATCATAAATTAACATGTAAAGAGACATCAGTATTTACTACATAATCAAATGAGAAATTAACATGTAAGAAGACATACCATATGATTAAAGTGATTGTGTATATTATTCATATGTCTATTGTGATTGACCGTAAAATATTTAATATAATGTCATATAGTTAGTAAAAAAACATTTTAAAACTTGTGACGATTTACAAGCAAAATGAAAGCTGAAATCTGGCAAAATGAAGAATCCTTTACGAAAAGGATGCTGACCGATATTCTTCTAAGTATTATTATTATATAAAAAAAGTTTAACTCCAACCAGTAAGGGTCTCTACCACATCCAGTAGTCTACATAAAGAGCTTGATCATATACACAGTAGTCTGCATAAGGAGCCTCCAGCACTGCAGACAAGCCTATAGGCCAAGGAAGCTCCCACACTATGCAATTGCTGGAAAGGGGCTTTCTTGCATTTGGCAAGAATTGAACCCCTGACTTCTTTTTTGAGAACTTCTGTACAGAATCAGTTGGGCTATTTTGTGGGGACAATTATTATTATATAAGATAACGCGTTGCGTGGTATCTTTGCTTTTGCCCAAGATTGAAAAAAGCAACAAATTCTTCCTTGATGACGATTGTTTGACAAAGGTTCCTATACACAACTATCTCTATATGTTGCTTTCGGTGTTTCAGAAAAAAATGAACCTTGATTTCAAAGTGACTCTGATTTAGGTTACCGACTTTAGTTATCTTCTTTCATCTCACATAGTACTTGTTAGACTTTTCTGTTTTTGTAAGTAGACTTCATGACCATATTGGGCAAATCATATGCCTTATGTTAACATATGAATGGATGAAACGATTCCCACGTACATCATGCGTATACATTTTTTAAAAATAGTAAACGAGTACTCTCGGTGTATTAGGCTCCGCTTTTGCGTTAGGTCCGAGGAGAAGAGAGGCCGGGTCGCTTCACGATCTGATGTACGTAGTCTTATCCTATACTTTATGTAAGTAGTTATTTCTGCAGCTCGAATCCGCAACCTCCAGATCACCAAAAATTAGTATATAGTGTATATCTTTATACTATTAAAGAAGCACAAATATGATCTTGAAATTATGACAAGTGATAGGAAAGAGACGTGTGTTCGTCTATGCATATGAAGAAACTCTTGATTCTTTCCTCAAGCCATCTTAGTTTATTTATCTTCCATCTTATAAACACAAGCATACTAGAATGTTAGAAAGGGAATATGTGATATCCCGTCTTATATCAAAAAGACAAAAAAAAACATGGTATATTATTATGGACATATGACACTAATATCGATATTAATTAACAATTTTTCGTGCATAAAAAACACAACCTAGAAAATCAAAATTTAGAGCTGGCAGACTCAATGTATAGTCTCCAAACATATTTATGAACGTCAAATAATAGTATCAGAGACAACTAACATATAAACCTAGTAGCCATCTGATTTGTAACTGGGGCCATGGACCGTAATGTAATGGTCTAGTATGGATCCTAGGTACTAAAGCGTTCCACAATGACGTCAGAGCCAAACATAGGTGAACTTACGTAGCAGTAGGAAACCCATAATTTAGGCATTACATAATGGTTTGGTAGGAATTTTAGCTGGGCTCTATAAGTACTATGATCCAAATTTAAGATGGCTCCAGTGTAATACATCAAAAGAGGAAAATAAAAAATATGGTATATAAGTACGAACATACATGTAGTTCTAATAAAAGACATGGTCTATAAATAGGAACATACAGTAATAATAAGATCAACTCAAATTAGCTAATTTCGAACCAACCAGGATAAAGACTAAAAGGGCAACACGTTGTAGAATGCCTATAGAAGTCTAGGTCATTACTGGGGCCTTATCGAAGATGAAGTCTAAATGAAGTCATCAACTACAAGAACAAGTCGTATATCTTGATCATCTAGGATCAATATTTGTTTTTTATTATACACTTTTTGTGTTAAAAATATTGCCCTAATAAAATTAGGACAATACTCTTCAAATGGAGAAATTAGTCGTTTACAATTTAAATAAGGTATTTTAATTGTGTTTCTATTATTGAAAAATATTTACGTATGACGGTGGAATAACAATTCTCTTTTAGTTGATAAAAAAGGTCCTTTCATTTTTCTATTGAAACAGTTATGTTTGGGAAACCAGAAGGGCCAGTTTAGCTAATTAAAAAAGGCTTAATTATCTTTTCCCTCCTTCATGTTAACATAATCGTCAATATCTCTTACTGTTTAAAAATACATACTTAGCCCCCTGATATTTAAAGAATACACCTTTACATCTTCTAGTTTAATTAAAAAAATGCTATTTGAATATATAATAGGAATTGTCTCTTTTGCCTCTATCTTCTTCATCTTCTTCATATCAACTCTTGCCTATCACCCAAACTCCCTCTAACACCACCACACATCTCCACCAGCCTCCGCCCAAATCCTCTCTCCCCTGCCCCGGCCCACCAGCTGCCGCCCAAGCCCCCTCTCCAATGCCTCGCCCTCAATAGCTGCCGCCCAAGCCCCTCGACTAGAGAAGGACTTCTCACTTTCCTCGACTTATCTCTTTCATTCTCCTGCTGGATTTGTTCGCTTATCCCACGTTTACAAGGGTTCTTTTCCTGATATGCTAGCTATCTCTTGTTTGCTTGCGCGCGTGATCTGTGATGAAGCTTTACAGGATGCTGAAGCACCTGAATTTGTTCCTACTGAGTTTGACAAAATTGAATTTCCGGATCCCAAGATAGATAAGAAGAATCATGAAATGGTCTGTGAGTATTTTGAGATTGCTTGTGTCAACTTAGATTTAAAGAACACCGATAGAGGAATGGGTTGCATTGAACAAGGGATCTACGACGACTTCAAAAGAGAATCAATCATCTGAGTAGCAAAACATTGCTCACAGTTCTTGTTAAAATTGCATTAGAAACAGAATTCAAACACCAAAGCAACGAGATCAAAAAACTGTAACGAACAAAACTGCAAATGAGAACTTTGAATATTGCATAAAGTTGGCGCCAAGTGCGCAGGTTGAAGAACAAGAGGAATACAAAATATATTTTTCTGTTTCTAGTTACTTCTAATATTTACATCATCATCATGTATTTATACTAGCTAAGGAAACAACTAGAAGGTAATTTGGCACGTGGAAAATCATCTTCGCTCGATGCAGCTGTTGCAGCATTTGCGTGCCAACTTTGGCCACCAGCGTGCCGGGCGTGCCAAGCTTGCCAGGCGTGCCAATTGTGCCAATCATGCCAACTATCCTGTGCCCACGAGCTACCTCACTAGGTGCCCTTTATTCTAGCTTGACACTTTCAATTGCTCCTCTATATGGCTGATGAGCTATACATCCCTTGCATCAGATCACCCCTACAATTTGGTCCAGTCATTGAAGGTGTGATCACAACAGATCACACCTCTGAATACTATGCCAACTCCTGCACTAGATTGCCACCTCTTCCTTTCCTTTGTTTTGCACTATCAATCCGCTATCTTCAACACCTCTCCTCAATTCTGACTTCTTATAAATATTGCACACTCCTAATGCTGAAGTCAGAAATTGCAATCTCTATGAACCTAATGCTTTAGTAAACAAGTCATCCACTTGAAATTCAGCTTTAACTGGCATTGGTTTAATCACTCCTTCTTGAAACTTATCCCTAACCACATGGCAACCATTTCTATATGTTTAGTCCTCTCATGAAAGACTAGATTTTCCACTATATATTTTGCACTGTTGTTGTCACAAAACAATTCCACAGATTGTCTTTGTTCTACGCACTGATCTTTTAACAAAGAAAGTAACCATTGTATTTTACAAGTTGCTGCATCAAGTGACCTATGTTCAGCCTCTGAGGATGATCTAGAGACAATAGTCTGTTTTTTTAGCTTTCTTAGACACCAAAGCATTACCAAAGAACATACAATACCCTGTGACAAACTTTCTGGTCTCGGTGCATCCACCCCAATCTGAGTGTGCATAAGCTTTGAGCAACTTTGATTCTGTACTAGGGAACAACAACCCCTAACCAGGATTTCCTTTTAAGTGCCTCAGCAGTCTGTGAACAGCTTTCATATGTAATTCCATAGGAGTGTCCAAAAATTGACTCAACTGTTGAACACTATATGAAATGTTAGGCCTAGTAATGGTGAGATACAATAACTTCCCACATATTCTCCTATAACAAGACACATCTGAAATTAATGGTGAATCATTATGTTTTAATTTCAGATTTTGGTCCATAGGAGTCAATGCAGGTTTAGCAGCTAAGAATCCTGTTTCTTCTAGTAATTCCAACGTGTACTTCCTTTGGCAAATCATAATCTCCCTCTGAGACCTTGCCACCTCAAGGGCTAAAAAGTACCTAAGAAGTTCTAAATCTTTAATCTAAAATGTAGAATGTAAGTGCTGCTTACATTGCTGTATCTGAGATAAAGAATCACTTGCCACAATAATATCATCAACATAAATGAGTAAAGCTATAAAAGAATCTGGAGATCTTTTTGTAAACAAAGTGTAATAATTTCTAGACTGTTGGAATCGTTGAGACAACATATACAATGTATGTAGGATCTGCAAGGCATCACTAGAAGAGGGGGTTGAATAGTTGGTGCGGAAAGTGTGGTTTTTAAAATTTGTTTTAAACCAAACAACTCAACTTCTGAAAACAGATTCTGTTTTCAGGACCAGTTTTAAAACGTTTTTAAAACTAGGTTGTAGGTCTTACAAAATTCTGAAATTTTGAGAGAACTTAGCCTCAGATGTTATGAGTGTCTCCTAAAAATTTCAGATTTAAATTCAACCTTTAACCCCTTCAAAAATCGTTGGTGGTCAGATTGCGCGAATCTGCCAGAAACGGTAGACTGCTTTGAAAAATTTATTCAAATTTGTTCTTAACTCCAATTGCTCTGAAATTTTAACCACTAACCCCTTATATGTTTTATTGGAATGGGTTGAAACATTTTTGAAAAATTCTTTTGGGAAGTTAGTCAAATACACTCAAAGTCTCAACCTTTGCAAGTCTAAAGATCAAACTGCACTAGTCTCAGAACTTTGGATGTTTGAGTGACTTATACTTATCCAAAAAGGTTGCAACTTGTGCCAAATTAACCCTAAAACGTGTGGCTATGTTTATGGAAATTTTCGTGATTTTTGAAAATCGTTTACTAATTTTACGAACGTAAACAAAGAGAGTAAACAGTGCAGAAACAGAATGACACCGAGAATTTTATACTGGTTCGGTTATAAACAGCCTACTCCAGTCTTCGAGGAACACCTTCCTCAGTTCAAACTAGTCACACACACGCAATACACCCTACCACAGGGTTGATGGAGTTACACACCAACTTCAACCCTTTACAAACCTTGTACGACGAATACAATTCGCACGAACACAACCACCTTGCAAGATTGAAGATTGATCACACCTTGATCAATCTTTTACAAAGATAAAGAGTATGTGGTGGTTTAATACAAGCCTATTCAAGAATAAGAATATAAGTACAATAGGCTTTCAAGAAGAAGAAAGGAAGAGAGTGTAGAAGAAGAGAGACTAGGCGTTTTTGATCTCAAGATTGTAATGCTTGTTCTTGTCTTTTGTTTTTGCTCATCTTCTTTCCTTTTATGCCTTGTAGCCGTCCCCCTATAGGTACCATCCCCTCTTGAAAATTATCTTCTAAGTCCTTGGGAGAATGTGTGGCATCATTGTGACATGATCTTGTTTACTTGGCCTCTTCTCATTGGATGATCATTTAACCTTTGCTTACTTGGTACTTCATGATTGGTTGAAAGTTGTCATCATTTGATGACTTGGAAAATCTGAATATTTCACTCAAAACATGTGCCAAAATCAACATAGAATAATTTCCATAATCCACAAGATTGTCACATAAAGTTAGCAAGATAATTTTCTCACAAAAAAAGGGGAATAAAATCGGTCATGATGAGAATTTAGCATGCTGAAATTTCAGCATGTGATACATGGTGATAAAATTCAAAATACTTCCAAATTTTTATTGATTTTTCTTTTAAAATAAATCACCAATTAGTAGAAATATTCTTATCAAATTGGAAATGAAATTTGGACACTAACATACCCATAAAAACGGTCAAGATGCATTCCACACATGCTGAAAAATTTCAGCATGTGTGATATTCAAGATATCATACTTTATGGCTTTGTATCTTATTCAAATTACTTCCATTTCTTCTTCCAATTAACCACATAATTCAAGACACCAATTATATCCTTTTTAATCCAAAAAATCGGCCAGCTATATAGTGCATATGCTGAAATTTTCAGCATGTGTTACAAATGAGACAAAGTTTGAAACCTTACCATTTGTAGCTTCTTTCTTTAAGTCACCAACATTGTATGATTGATTCTTGACCAATCAATATGCCAACAAGGCTCCACATATGCTCCATCTCAGCTGTAGGTGGCATGTATACATGTATATGCATGTGCTGAATTTTATTTTTGCTAACTTTGTAAAATAGTGCACATTTAATAATACACACATGTTATATTCCAATCAGCCCTTAATTTAATTTTCTAGAACACTTTAAGATGTATGACATATGTAAAAAGTGTCTAGATACGTGTCGTATGATGTGCCAAAAATGTTCCATGTGTTACATACGTAGAAAACCGAATTTTTGATATTTATCGATTACCCGATTTTTCTCTAATTAAATTCCAAATTTTTGCACATGTTATATATATTATGTTACACATAATATATATAATATAAACTTTAATTCTCAGCACTTGGATGGTCTAAAATGGCGCTATTAACATGTGACAAAATTAAAATTGGAATCTCCACAATTTGGCCTTAATGTGGGGTGATTTGTGTGTGCCAACATGGAATGATTTTATGGCTGAAATTTTCATCATAGCCACGAAATTGTTGAGCATTTTTGGAGTGTAGGGGCTGGCCATCTATTTATGGCAGAGACGTGACAAGTTGGCGAAGTTTCGGTATTCGCCCGATACGACAATTTTTGGTTTAAAACCTTTTAATGTGTCGTATTTAATTTGTCATCACCATGACTTATATCATATGATATAAGACCTGAATATACTCATAAATATGAGTTAAGTATGATGGTGTGACGTTAACGTACGTACGTAATATATAACGTGTTGGTAGTACGTTGGAATACATGTGTATGTGCCTTTTTAAAAAATCAGAAAATATATATTTATGTATGTATATAGGCGTGCATATTAAATGAAGGGAGGAGGAGGAGACTTTCCTTCCTTAGCCTTGTTGCTTCTGTGCCTTTTCCAAATGTAGCTTCCTTTAATGAACTACTTAGTTTAATTAACTAAGTACTTCACTTAATGAACTAGTTTAGTTCATTAATGATGGTACCTGAAAATAGTGTAAACACAACAAATGTTTGCCATATGATGTAGGCTTTAACGCTTCATGGCTCGTTAGTACGGCAACATTATATATGAGCTAAGTATGGTAAGTAATAAGCAATATAACATGCACACGTTTATATTATGCACACGTTTTTGTCATGCTCATTTAAATCACATATTTTGAAATCACTTAAACCCCTTTTTCTCTACAATCTCCCCCTTTTGATGATTTTTAAAATAACTCATGTCATGATTTAAATCCTATCACTCCCCCTTCAATTATGCATAAATTCAAAATTTGAAATTTAAATTTCGTATTCGCTCCCCCTTGATTTATGCAATCAGTATTAATTAGTATCTTTCTAGTGTCTTTCTCTCTCCCCCTTAAATCATGTTTTCTCTCCCCCTTTATTTTGGAAAGTAAATCAAAAGATACATGTAAATAAGGAAAGAAAATCAAATCACATCAAATCAAATCATATCAGCTGAAATCATGCCTAATTTAGGACGAAGAGATTCGTGGGTGGCTTGATTTAAGGCTTTGATAAAGATATCCGCTACTTGTGCTTCTGTGCTTACTTGATCTATGACGATATCACCATTGTTTACGTGATCACGAAGAAAGTGATAGCGTACTTCTATATGCTTAGCCTTAGAGTGTAACACGGGGTTCTTAGACAGATTGATGGCACTCATACCATCACAGTATATAGGGATTCTATTTACGGTAATTCCAAAGTCCGAGAGTTGTTGTTTTATCCACAACAACTGTGTGCAGCAAACGCTAAGTGCCATGTACTCAGCCTCAGTAGTGGACAAAGCAACACTTGCTTGCTTTTTGGAAAACCATGAAATGAGTGAGTTTCCTATAAATTGGCAAGTCCCACTCGTGCTCTTTCTATCTATTTTGCAGCCACCATAATCTGCATCAGTATAAGCATGTAAGTTAAATTCGGAATCCTTATCGTACCAAATTCCTAAGGTGGGTGTGTGCTTAATATAACGGAATATTCTTTTTACCGCATTATAGTGAGACACCTTAGGTTGACTCTGAAAACGTGCACACATGCATACACTGAACATGATATCAGGCCTACTAGCAGTTAAATATAGCAAAGAACCAATCATAGACCGATATAAGGCATTGTCAAAATCTTTACCATGTTCATCCTTATCCAATTTGGTGGTGACACTCACAGGGATGGGGGATGGTTTCAAATTTTCAAAGTTGAACCTTTTAATCATGTCATTTATGTATTTAGCTTGACTTATGTGAATGCCTTTACTCGTTTGCTTAATCTGCAAGCCAAGAAAATAGTTAAGTTCACCAACCATAGACATTTCAAATTCGGATTTCATGCATTTTTCAAAATCTTCAACAAGTTTATGTGAGGTAGAACCAAAAATAATGTCATCAACGTAGATTTGAATAATAAGTAAATCCGTTTTATCTTGTTTCAGAAATAGTATAATATCTATAGTTCCTCGTTTAAAATCATTTTCTAAAAGGAAAGTATCAAAACGATCATACCATGCTCTCGGTGCTTGCTTTAGTCCGTATAGTGCCTTCTTTAGTTTGTACACGTGATCGGGATGTTTCAAATCTTCAAAACCGGGTGGTTGCTTCACGTATACTTCTTCTTGTATAAATCCGTTTAGGAATGCACTTTTTACGTCCATTTGATATAATTTGAAATCTTTCATGCAAGCAATAGCAAGTAAGAGTCGTATAGCCTCTAAACGTGCTACGGGTGCAAATGTTTCATCGTAGTCAATTCCTTCTTCTTGATTATAGCCTTGTGCTACAAGTCTAGCTTTATTCCTAACGACCTTTCCTTCTTCATTCATTTTATTCCTAAACACCCACTTTGTGCCTATTATGGTCTTATCTTGTGGCCGAGGCACTAAATCCCATACATCATTTCTAACGAATTGATTAAGCTCATCATGCATAGCATCAATCCAAGAAGAATCACTCAAAGCATCATGCACATTTTTGGTTCAATTTCAGAAATCATAGCATGAAATTGATTTATTTCATCCGAAGTAATTCTTCTACGTGGTCGCACGCCGTGAGTGATGTCGCATATGATGAGATCATGTGGGTGATCTCTATGCCATCTTGGTTGATTGTTTTCTATGTTATCATGCATTTCTAAGTTATCATGCATTTCTAGTGTGTCATTCATGTCATGCATATCAAACGTACCATCATCTTCATTCAACACGGGTTTCAATTCAAAGTCATCATCATATTCGTTATCTTTATCAATTTCACCGAATTCATTAAACTTCACATGAATAGATTCTATGATTTGTCTAGTGAGAGGATCATAACATCTATATGCTTTTGAATTTATAGAATAACCAACAAAGAGCATTCAATTGATTTAGATTCAAATTTATCTAAATTATCTTTTGTATTCAAAATAAAACATTTGCATCCAAACGCACGAAAATAGTCAATCTTAGGCATGCGATCATTCAATATCTCATATGGCGTCTTGTTTATTTTCTTTCTTATAGATAGGCAATTTACTATGTAGCGTGCACAATTTATGGCTTCCGCCCACAGAAATCTAGGCAATTTATTTTCGCATAACATAGTCCTAGCGATTTCTTGTAATGTTCGATTCTTTCTTTCGACTACTCCATTTAATTGTGGAGTTCTAGGTGGCGAAAACTCATGCTTGATTCCTTTTTTTTCGGAAAATGAAATCATATCTTTGTTTTTAAATTCACCGCCTCTATCGCTTCTTATCCTATTCACATTAACACCATATTGATTTTCAAGTTGTTTAATTAATTTCGCAATTTCAATGGCACTATCATCCTTATGTGCAAGAAATAAAGTCCAAGTATAACGAGAAAAATCATCAATAATCACGCATGCATAGTGGCGCCCACCAAGGCTTGTGATGCGACTAGGACCAAACAAATCAATGTGTAGTAGTTCTAAGACTCTAGTCGTGCTTATTTCATTCTTTGGCTTAAGTGACTCACGTGTTTATTTGCCTTTTATGCAAGATTCACACAACTGAAAGTTGTCTAAATCAAGTGTAGGCAATCCTCGTACTAAGTTCTTTCGTTGGAGTTTTTCTAGTGTGGAAATACCAATGTGTCCTAAACGTCTATGCCATAAATTCACATTGGGTTCATTTGACATAAAGCACTTAACTTTAGTATCTACCACATCATCCATAGAAAGCGTAAAAATGTTACCTTCTCGTTTTCCTTTTAAAATGGTTTCTGCATTTTTATTTATTATATTGCAGTAAGGGTGAGTAAAGCACACATCAAAGTCATTGTCAATAAATTGAGAAATGCTAAGGAAATTGTAAGATAAGTTGCTTACCAAATAGACGTTGGAGATTTGAAGAGTGCTTGGGTTTCCTATCGTACCTTTTCCGATGATCTTGCCTTCGTTATTGTCTCCAAAGGTCATGGATCCGCCTTTTGTGACCTTCTTTAATTTTGTGAACAAGCTCGGGTCACCCGTCATGTGCCTCGAGCAGCCACTGTCAAAGAACCACTTTATAGTTGTATCTTTCGATGTGTGGGCTCCCTGCAATGTGCAAAGATGATTTAGGTACCCTTTTAACTTTGGGTCCTTTCGAGTTAGTTAATCACCTCTTGGTAAAAGTACCTTTCGGTACCCATACTTGGGTGATCCTTCTCGGCCGAGCAAATGGCAAGAATGTAGATGAAGGTGCGATATAGTAGACATGTGGTGAATGCACTTTGGGACTTTTGCCCAAGAACTCCTTTATACTCATTGAATGAAGGACGTTTTTGATATGTCCTTGTGTGTGTGTGCGTAGTGCGTGGATGATATGAATGTCGTGTATGCATCACTCTTTTCTTTTCATATCTATAAGGTACAAAATTGTATTTCACATGATATGAAGAGGAGGTGGGGCGTGATGAGGGAAGAGCCGGCTCGTGCATCATCTTAGACGCCATTTGAGGCTTTGGGGTGTCTACTTTCTTAGACACAACAAACTTAGTTGGTTTGGTGGATACTTCATTAGTATCAACGTATCCCAAACCCGTTTTGTCACTGTCATGCTTTTGAGATAAGATAATACGATGCAGCATGTTAGATCCCGTATCAAACTGTTTCATCATTTTCTCTAGATCTATATTCCTTGATTTCAAATTTGAAATCTCGGATTTCATTTTGTTGTTTTGAGTGGTTAATGATGAAATCTCTGTCTTTAATGTAGTGATGATGCATGATGACTCTTTCTTTGAATCGTTCAATTGAGCGACAAGATTCTCGTTAGAAGATTCTAACAGTTTCTTGTCTTCAATTAATCGTTTCTTTTCCTTAGAAAGAGTCTTAGTGAATTTATGCAGTTCTAAATACTGACTAAAAAGATCATCATAAGAAGGCTCAGAGTCAGAATCAGAATCAGATGATACCTCATTAGATGCTTTGGACACAAAGCATACTTGTGCAGTCTCTTCTTCGATTTCAGTCTCGGAATCCGATGTTTCACTCCAGGTGGAGGCCTTTAGAGCACGTTTCCTTTGCTTGGGTTCTGAGACGAGTCTATTCTTGTTCCGCTCCTTGTCAGGGTATTTATTTGTTTGCTTTTTTTTTATTGGGGCAGTCATATGATAAATGTCCAAGTTTGCCACATTCATAACATTTAACATCTTTATCATTTGACTTGTTCTTATTTCTCTTAGTTGTAGTACCCTTATTTTTGTTTCTAAATGATCTTCTCATAAATTTTCTTAAACCTTTAGCCAATAGAATTAGGTCATCGTTATTCGATTCAGAATCACTATCATCTATGTGATCGGAAGAAGTAGAGACGTATTCATTTGATTTAAAAGCAATAGCTTTACCTTGTTTAGATGATTCCGATTTCTGTATGGTGAGTTTATTTTCATACACCTTAAGTGATCCAATTAACTCTTCCATCTTTATTGAGTTTGTTTCTTTGCTTTCTTCTATTGCGGTGACTTTAGGGTCCCACTCTGAAGGAAGGCTTCGTAAGACTTTCTGTACTTTTTCCTGCATGGTAAAAGCTTTACCAAGAGACTCAAGAGAATTGTAGATGTTAGTCAAACGAAGATCCATATCAGCAATAGATTCATTAGGCAACAGTTTAAACGACTCAAGTGTGGACATAAGCATGTTTATCTTTGACTGTTTTACTTGACTCGTGCCTTCGTGTTTTATTTCTAGTATCCTCCACATTTCTTGAGCACTAGAACAGTTTGAGACATAACTTGACTCACTCTTACTTAATCCATTTAATAGCAATTGCATATCCCTAGCATTCATGCTAAGTTTCTTTTTATCATCACTTGTATATTCTTGTCTAGGTTTGACAATTTCTAGTGTGACTCCGTCTACGGTGGATAACTTAGATGGAACAAAAGGACCATCTTCTATAATCGACCAAAGATCAATATCTATAGCCATAAGAAAAAGCTTCATTCTTAGTTTCTATTGAATAAATGACTCACCGTCAAAAAGAGGAGGCCTTTGGCTCGACATACCTTCTCGCTCGGTTTTGAGATTTGTGGTTGCCATCTCACTGAATCGTTGGATCCTTTGTAGTGAGTGTTCCTGCGTTCTGATACCACTTGTAGGATCTGCAAGGCACCACTAGAAGGGGGGAGGGTTGAATAGTTGGTGCGGAAAGTGTGGTTTTTAAAATTTGTTTTAAACCAAATAACTCAACTTCGGAAAACAGATTCTGTTTTCAGGACCAGTTTTAAAACGTTTTTAAAACTAGGTTGTAGGTCTTAAAAAATTCTGAAATTTTAAGAGAACTTAGCCTCAGATGTTATGCGTGTCTCCTAAAAATTTCAGATTTAAATTCAACATTTAACTCCTTCGAAAATCGTTTATGGTCAGATTGCGCGAATCTGCCAGAAACGGTAGACTGTTTTGAAAAATTTATTCCTATTTGTTCTTAACTCCAACTGCTCTGAAATTTTAACCACTAACCCCTTATATGTTTTATTTGAATGGGTTGAAACAGTTTTGAAAAATTCTTTCGGGAAGTTAGTCAAATACACTCAAAGTCTCAACCTTTGCAAGTCTAAAGATCAGACTGCACTAGTCTCAGAACTTTGGATGTTTGAGTGACTTATACTTATCCAAAAGGATTGAAACTTGAGCCAAATTAACCCTAAAACGTGTGGCTATGTTTCTGAAAATTTTTGTGATTTTTGAAAATCGTTTACTATTTTTACGAACGTAAACAAAGAGAGTAAACAGTGCAGAAACAGAATGACACCGAGAATTTTATACTGGTTCGGTTATAAACAACATACTCCAGTCTTCGAGGAACACCTTCCTCGGTTCACACTAGTAACACACACTTAATACACCCTACCACAGGGTTGATGGAGTTACACACCAACTTCAACCCTTTACAAACCTTGTACGTCGAATACAATTCGCACGAACACCACCACCTTGCAAGATTGAAGATTGATCACACCTTGATCAACCTTTTACAAAGATAAAGAGTATGTGGTGGTTTAATACAAGCCTATTCAAGAATAAGAATATAAGTACAATAGGCTTTCAAGAAGAAGAAAGAAAGAGAGTGTAGAAGAAGAGAGACTAGGCATTTTTGATCTCAAGATTGTAATGCTTGTTCTTGTCTTTTGTTTTTGCTCATCTTCTTTCCTTTTATGCCATGTAGCCGTCCCCCTATAGGTACCATCCCCTCTTGAAAATTATCTTCTAAGTCCTTGGAAGAATGTGTGGCATCATTGTGACATGATCTTACTTACTTGGCCTCTTCTCATTGGATGATCATTTAACCTTTGCTTACTTGACACTTCATGATTGGTTGAAAGTTGTCATCATTTGATGACTTGGAAAATCTGAATATTTCACTCAAAACATGTGCCAAAATCAACATAGAATAATTTCCATAATCCACAAGATTGTCACATAAATTTAGCAAGATAATTTTCTCACAAAAAAAGGGGAATAAAATCGGCCATGATGAGAATTTAGCATGCTGAAATTTCAGCATGTGATACATGGTGATAAAATTCAAAATACTTCCAAATTTTCATTGATTTTTCTTTTAAAATAAATCACCAGTTAGTATCAAATATTCTTATCAAATTGGAAATGAAATTTGGACACTAACATACCCATAAAAACGGTCAAGATGCATTCCACACATGCTGAAAAATTTCAGCATGTGTGATATTCAAGATATCACACTTTATGGCTTTGTATCTTATTCAAATTACTTCCATTTCTTCTTCCAATTAACCACATAATTCAAGACACCAATTATATCCTTTTTAATCCAAAAAATCGGCCAGCTATATAGCGCACATGCTGAAATTTTCAGCATGTGTTTTATAAATGAGACAAAGTTTGAAACCTTACCATTTGTAGCTTCTTTCTTTAAGTCACCAACATTTTATGATTGATTCTTGACCAATCAATATGCCAACAAGGCTCCACATATGCTCCATCTCAGCTGTAGGTGGCATGTATACATGTATATGCATGTGCTGAATTTTATTTTTGCTAACTTTGTAAAATAGTGCACATTTAATAATACTCACATGTTATATTCCAATTAGCCCTTAATTTAATTTTCTAGAACACTTTAAGATGTATGACATATGTAAAAAGTGTCTAGATACGTGTCGTATGATGTGCCAAAAATGTTCCATGTGTTGTGTACGTAGAAAATCGGATTTCGATATTTATCGATTACCCGATTTTTCTCTAATTAAATTCTAACTTTTTGCACATGTTATATATATTATGTTACACATAATATATATAATATAAACTTTAATTCTCAGCACTTGGCTGGTCTAAAGTGGCGCCATTAACATGTGAAAAAATTAAAATTAGAATCTCCACAATTTAGCCTTAATGTGGGGTGATTTGTGTGTGCCAACATGGAATGATTTTATGGCTGGAATTTTCATCATAGCCACGAAATTGTTGAGCATTTTTGGAGTGTAGGGGCTGGCCATCTATTTATGGCAAGTACGTGACAAGTTGGCGAAGTTTCGGTATTCGCCCGATACGACAATTTTTGGTTTAGAACCTTTTAACGTGTCGTATTTAATTTGTCATTACCATGACTTATATATATGATATAAGACCTGAATATACTCATAAATATGAGTTAAGTATGATGGTGTGACGTTAACGTATGTACGTAATATATAACGTGTCGGTAGTACGTTAGAATACATGTGTATGTGTCTTTTTAAAAAAATCAGAAAATATATATTTATGTATGTATATAGGTGTGCATATTAAATGAGGGGAGGAGGAGGAGACTTTCCTTCCTTAGCCTTGTTGCCTCTGTGCCTTTTCCAAATGTAGCTTCCTTTAATGAACTACTTAGTTTAATTAACTAAGTACTTCACTTAATGAACTAGTTTAGTTCATTAATGATGGTACCTGAAAATAGTGTAAACACAACAAATGTTTGCCATATGATGTAGGCTTTAATGCTTCATGGCTCGTTAGTACGGCAACATTATATATGGGCTAAATATGGCAAGTAATAAGCAATATATCATGCACACGTTTATATTATGCACATGTTTTTGTCATGCTCATTTAAATCACATATTTTGAAATCACTCAAACCCCTTTTTATCTACAATGTAAGCTTCTCATTCCACTGTCCGCTGGCCTGTTTAAGACCATAAAGAGATTTTTGAAACTTACAGACAGCATTAGGGTCTGATGACCAAACTCCTGGTTATAAGTCCATAGAAATTTATTGGTATAAATCACCATAAAGAAAATAATTATTGATATCTAATCGATGCACATGCCAATGATTCACAGAAGCTAAAGCCAGAACGAGACGCACAGAGGTCATTTTTGCCACATGAGAGAAAGCATCAGCATAGTCTATACCTGGCTGTTGGGTGTATCCTTTTGCCACAAGCCTTGACTTATATCTCTCTCTATTGAACCATCAACCTTTCTTTTTTACTTTATAGACCCATTTACAACCAATGGGTTGCTTTCCAGGTGGCAAGGGAACAATGCTCTAGGTATTAGTGGCCTGCAAGGCTGCTAACTCTATCTGCATGGCCTGTAGCTAGGATGCTAATGAAGCTGCCTATTGGTATGTCACAGATTCACGCTCAGTACTTATATTAAGAATGTAGGACATGTACTCAGGAGTTAAAGCATCAAGGGAGTGATAAGACTAAATAGGATGAGGAAAAGAAGCTGATAGAATTGATTGATAAGCTGAATGACAGAGATTACAATAGTAATCTTGCAAGTAAGATGGAGCATGTCTTGGTCTGGTAGGTGTATGACCAGAGGGCTCATGTGATGGTAATGCAAAAGTTGATACTGGAGGTAAATGGACCTCTAGCTGTGAGATAGGTATCTGACCAAAAGGAAAAGAATGAGGATCATCACGTGACAATGAAGGGGAGGATGAAGTTGAAGGCATGATGAAATAGGAAGTGACTCAATATCACTTGAATGTATAAGACAGGTGTAGAAGGCAGCATATGTAAAGGATGCAACTGTGGAGGAGTTTGATATGAAGTTGATGGATTATCAGTCATGCCAGAAGCCATTGGCACTGACGTTGCTGGCAAGGAAGTACCATCATAAAAAGAAAAAGGGTTCTCATGAAACAATACATCTCTAGATATTATAACAGATTTTCCATCTAATTTCTGAAGAATATGACCTTTCATATTCATAGGTATTCCAAGAAAAACACAAGGCATAGATCTAGGTGCAAACTTAGCCTTATAAGGAGTGTTATCACAAGCAAAGGCCAAGCAGCCGAATATTCTGAGATGACCATAAGCAGGCTGTACTTGATGCAGAATCTCATAAGGAGTTTTATATTTAAGAACAGGTGATGACATCAAATTTATCAGGTATGTAGCATGCTGAGACAAAAACCTAGTAAATAATGGGTAATGAAGCATGAAATCTGAGTGCTCTAGCAGCAACAAGAAGATGCTGATGTTTTCTTTTTTGTTACCCCATTCTGTTGAGGAGTGTAATTACATGTAGTCTGGTGAATAACACCATGTTACATATAAAACTCATGCATCTTAAACTCAAGTCCATTATCACTCCTAATAACCTTGACATGGACATTAAATTGAGTAGAAGCACAATGAAAGAAACTCTGTAGAATGTGTCAAGCTTCAGAATTGGATTTAAGAAGATATATCCAAGTATACCTTGAACAATCATCCACTATAGTTAGAAAATATTTTTCATTGTACAAAGTGGGATGTCTATAAGGACCCCATACATCCACATGTATGATATCAAAAGATGACTTAGAAGCTGTAACAGATACAGGAAAAGGGGCCCTCTTTTGTTTCGCTAAAGGACAAACTGTACAATTATTGTCTGGGCTAAATGATGGTATATCTGGATGTAATCTATACAATTCTTGAATTCTGGCTGATGAAGTATGTCCAAGCCTGGCATGCCACATGTATGAATGAGAATCTAGGCTTGATGAAGAAAGAGCAGAAGGCAGTACAGAAGGATTTAACACTTCAGACTGTGTAGGCAGGCTGTAATCATGCATGTAGTAAAGTCCATGATGTTTCCTAGTTGAACCAGTCATCCTCCTGAATAACTGATCCTAAATGAAACAACCAGAATCATGTAATGAAACAAGCAAATGAGGGAGTCAGTAAGCTTACTTAAGGAAACAAGGTTGAAAGAAAACGAAGGAAAATGTAATACATCCTTTAGAACAATGCCACTGTGTAGCTTAACCACTCCTTTATGAGTTGCATCAGCTGTGATATTTTTTGGAAGCTTAATAGAGACATGATCAATGGGATAATAGGAATAAAACAAGGTCAAAGAGCAAGAAATATGGTCAGTGGCCCATGAGTCCAAGATCCATACACAATCAATACTTGTAGAACGTTTACCTGCAGACATATTAGTCTGTGCAGTCATTGCAGCACCTTGCAATTCCTTGTGCACACTTGTTCCTGAAACAACATCATCAACATCTAACAATTTTGAAAGTTTAGTAAACTGCTTTTGTGTAAGAGAATGTGTAGATTATGAGGGCAGGCAAGGAGAAGCTTGAAATGTAAGGCCAACATCATTATTCTGAGGCTTCTCTTCCATTGTCTCAGCTGCATTCACTTGGTTTGTAAACTTAAAACCAGGAGGAAATCTAAGTTTTCTATAACATTTGTCACTTGTGCGTCCTATCATACCACAATGATTACATTGCAAACGTTTGTTTCCGTCATGATAGAATCTTCCATTTCCTCTCCTACAGTCTGGTCCCTTTCTTTTGTTTACATATATATTGGCCACAAAACTTTCCTGATCATCACAGTTATTCATTAGAGCTGTAGGAGCATTATTAAAACCAGCTATTCCATTGTTATTAGTAATCTTCCTTTCAATGTTCAGAGCCATTGAAAACACAGTTTTAATGTCTGACAACGGTGTCATCACAAACACCTGTGATCTAACTGGATCAAACTCTTCGTTCAGTACTTTTATAACTAACCATTTTCAATGAATTCACTCACTTTCTTGGTAACATCACATACACATCTAAGACAATCACACTTCGGTATGGATCTTAAAGCCATTAGCTTTTCCCAGAGAACTTCCAGTTTTGTGAAGCAGCCATTCACGCTGAGACTCTCTTGTTTTACAGCATAGAATTCAAATAATAAATCAGACAGTCTAAATGGATGACCACTACCGTATCTCATAGTCAAATCATTCCAGACATCCAAGGCACAACCATACCACATTATACTCTGTGCGATAGAAGGAGAAACACAATTCATGATCCAGGATTGGATCATAGTATTTACCTGCCTCTATGCTTGAAATTGAGGATCATCTGGTGTAGGTTTAGGCATAGATCCATCAATGAAACATGTCTTGTTCTTCACCAGTAACACCATTTGAAATGTCCTGCTCTATGAATTAAAATTATGCGGAGTGAGTGGAGGTTGAACTAATACGATTGCTGGACAATTGTTTGAATGTAAGTAGTATGGATTATTTGCTGGATTATCATTGAGTGTATGATTGTTAGGGGAACTAGATGATGCTGCACTCGCGTTTTCCATAACCAAAACTTCAGCTATAGTATATCGTTTGTGAAGAGGAATTTGTACGAAGAAAAATCAAATTGAGGACAATAGAGAATCGATGGTGAATCACCAGAGCTCTGATACCATGTTAAAATTGCATTTGAAAAAGAATTCAAACATCAAAGAAATGAGATAAAAAAAAACTGTAACGAACAAAACTGCAAATGAGAACTTTGAATATTGCAGAAAGTTGGCGCCAAATGCGTAGGTTGAAGAACAAGAGGAATACAAAAGATATTTTTCTGTTTCTAGTTACTTCTAATATTTACATCATCATCATGTATTTATACTAGCTAAAGAAACAACTAGAAGGTAATTTGCACGTGGAAAATCATCCTCGCTCGGTGCAGTATTTGCAGCGTTTGCGTGCCAACTTCAGCCACCAGCGTGCCAAGCGTGCTGGGCATGCCAAGCGTGCCAGGTGTGCCAATCATTGAAGGTGTGATCACATCAGATCACACCTACACTTTGGTCCAATCAGTGAAGGTGTGATCACAGCAGATCACACTTCTGAATATTATGCTAACTCCTGCACTAGATTGCCACCTCTTCCTTTCCTTTGTTTTGCACTATCAATCCATTATCTTTAACAGTTATTAATCACATCATTCAATAATCTTAATCTTTCAGACAATTCCATCATCTGAGCTCTCATTACATTATTTTCAGAAGCACAGAACACGTACTATTTTGAAATCTCATCAATCTTGCCCATAATCTCATTGTTTGAAGCTTGCAATCTGCCCAATTCTACAGTCAAATCATGTATTAAGTTTTGCTTCCTCATCCTCGACCGCCTTGCTGATCCCCTGTTGGAAATCATTCTTTTCCTCTTTTTTCATCCATCATATCATACTTCTGATCACTCTCAGAAGACATTTTCTTTTGCTCGGGTGATGGCTGATGGGGGCGGGACAGAGGAGAGGGGGCTTGGGCAGCGGCTGGTGGAGATGCGTGGTGGTGTTGGAGGGAGTTTGGGTGGTAGGAAAGAATAGTTAAGGAGAAGATGAAGAAGGTAGGTGCAAAAGGGGCAATTCCAATTATATATATTCAAATAACATTTTTTTTAAATTAAATTAAGGAGTTTAAGGGTGTATTTCAAACATCAGGAGTAAGAATGTATTTTTAAATATTAAGGGGTATAGGCTATCATGCCAAACATGAGAGGGGCAAAAGATAATTATCCCATTAAAAAATAAGAACACAAGTTCTTTCACAATTCACTGAAGGTATGAATTAAGTATTGTTTAAAACTTTATAGCATTTACCGCCAAACGGTGGATCGAGTTTATCTTATCAGCCTAGCATTCCACTGCCCACAAGTCATTCACAAAATTATTGGGTGTATTTTTTTGTTGAGTCAAGTTACATATGTAAAGAAATTGTCTCATAATAAACAGAAATAATGTATAGATTCACCTAGAGATTTTTTATTTTAAGACCTCATCCTTAACTGTTGAGGTAAAACCTTATCGGCATTAAATGGGTACATTATGACGTGGATCGAGCTTAACAAAATTCAGGACAAAGATACGATATTAAGTTTAAAAAACAGATACAATAACTCATTATTAGATAATTACTTTTTCATGTTGGGAATAATTCAAGTCAGACAATATGATTTCTGTACTAAAATGGTCGACCTGCCGAGCTCAGGGTAGGCTGGACCGATTCGATAAGTCAAGACAGTTTAGATAGCGCAATTGAGTTTGCATTCTGAACAGCCACCCGACCTGCCGGCCTGAACTGAACAACACTTCAGAATAGTAGTTATGTGCTATCAGCCTTCCAGCCGAGCTAAACTAAAGACAGACTGATCAGACAGATCAGCTCAGTCCAGTCAGCATAATTATATTTGTATTCTGGGCTGATCACTAACCTACCGACCTCAGCACCTTAGCACAACAAACAACAGTTGTGCTTTCAGCCGAGCTCAACACAAAGCAAAGCTCAGCACGGTGGTGCTGCAGAACGACGAATGTTCTCAGCCAAACAGCAGAGCTCAGCACAAAGCAGAGCTCAATACGACAACACTGTACAACAACAATGATGCGCTATCCCACGATCATCTAGGCTTAGCACGAAGCAGAGCTTAGGTCGACAATAACCTTCACAGCTCTAGTGAGCATATATCTGAGGTAAGTCAGGACTCTGTCCTTAAGACGTATTGCTCCGATATAGTGTGTCCAACCGGATGGAGCAATCGTCTCCCAGGATACAATGGAAGTCAGTTCAGATGAGTGGCATTGCATTGTATGAGCTCTACGAATTTGTAAGACGTCCTGAACTTCTTTGTATATAGAAATGATGAAGTGTTTGGGAGAATGAATATGCGGAGAAGCAGAAGGAGATTGCAGAGGAAAGGAGAAGAATTTATTAAGTGTGAATGTTGATCACTAGAAAGGTCTTCTCAGCCATTATTTATAGGAAAATTATGAGGTCAGTTTGTTACAGTCGGTTCAATCTAAGTCATAGTATTAGATACCAGCTCGACCTGAACCATTGGATCAGATAACAGCACCAAGTCTATCCTCAGCCATCAGATCAAATAACTGTTCAACATGAGCCGTCAGATCATAAAAAAATCAGGTTAGCTCGGCCGGTTAAAGTTAAAAAACTTTTCAAAATTTAACCTTATCCTATCTTAACAAACTGAAGAGTTTGAACTGAAACAAACTTCACCCCAGCTGATAAGATCCAACTGGCGCTACAGGGTCCGACCTGCAGTCTGCAGCCCGCAACCTGGCCTGTATCCCAGTCCGCAACCTGAGCCCATCAGCTTAGTCCCTCACCTAGCCCATTAGGTACGCAGCTCAGCTAGCTATCTAAGCCCATGCCCAGGTACAAGCCAAGCTGAGCTGACTTTCCCCCTTTACTTTGAGTATTAATTTTCATTCACCCAGTATCGGAATTGAATGTTTCAAAAGCATACAATTATCTACTCGTCGCGTAGATAATTAAGGACTCAGTAGTTTTCACTAATCATTAGTGAATCATAATCTTAGCTCAAAATACGTTTCTACCACAGTTTATAACTTGGTCCAATTTCAATTTCTTTCCATTTTCTCCAACAATCTCCCACATGAATAGGAATTAGTGCTGATGTTTATGCAGACTCTACCCAGAAGGCAGACAAGAAAATGTTACATCAGAAGAGGTAGCTTCTAGCTTTTAACCTTTCTTATTGATATACTATCGGATACACTCGGCTAGTTAGTGAACTTGATGTCTTGAACTAACCGGCCTTTGTTGTGAATCTAGACAATAGTACTCACACTACATTTCCTTTAACACATTTTTGGTTCTCATGATTGTGTTTGTTTTGCCATGAACTGCCTGGTTTCAGAAAGTGTGTTAGAGAACTTTGGCCTTACAAAATTCTAATAGAAGCGGCGACACTTGACACTTACATATGTCTTTTCTATCAAGAGTATCCTGTCATACCCCACTTGACATATCAAGATATAGGAACCATTAAAAGCCTCAGCTTACCCTCATTCCTTTGTAGACAACACTTTTATTTAACAGGATGGGTAAGTGCTCACTAAACTCCATAACTTAGTTGTCCCATTGAACCAAGATTCTGGGATCTCCAATCAACAAGGTTGGGTTACATTTACAAAGATTCCTGCTTTATAAGTTTTAGTCCCATTCCATTTGTCAAAAAATTGACATATGATCTCTAGGCAAGCCTTTTGTAAGCGAATCCGCAAGATTCCCTTTGATTTTATATAATCAATGGAATCACACCATTAGAGACCAACTGCTTAATGATATTGTGTCTCCGACGAATATGTCGAGACTTACCATTATAAATGCTGCTCTGAGCTCGTCCAATAGCTAACCGACTATCACAGTGTATGCTGATAGGAGCGATTAGCTTAGGCCAGCAGGGCACATCTTCCAGGAGATTCCGAAGCCATTTAACTTCTTCCTCGGCTTTATCTAGTGCTATAAACTCCGTTTCTATAGTGGAACGAGCTATGCACGTTTGCTTCATGGATTTCCATAACACAGCACCTCCACTAACCGTAAATAAATATCCACTCGTGGACTTAGAATTCTTACTGTCAGATATCCAGTGGGCATCATAATAGCCTTCTAACGCTGTTGGATATCTTGAGTAATGTAATCCAAGATTCATTGTATACTTTAAGTATTTATCACTCTATTCAGAGCATTCCAATGATCATTACTTGGATAATTTGTAAACTTGCTCAATTTATTTACTGAGCATGCTAATTCTGGTCTTGTACAGTTCGTTATGCACATCAGACTTCTGACTATTTGTGACTACTCCGATTGAGCTACTGGCTCGCCTCGGTTCTTCTTTAAGTGTGTACTCAAGTCCATTGGAGTTTTCACCAGTTTCACATCAAGCATATTGAAACATTTTAGAACAGATTCAATATATTGAGTTTGTGACAATACAAGTTCCTCAGTTATCCTAAAAATTTTAATTCCTAGAATAACGTTATCAACTCTCATATCCTTCGTATCAAAGTTTCACGTCAACATCTTCTTTGTATTTAAGAGGATGTCCCAAGTACTACCCATGATTAGCATGTCGTCTATATAGAGACATACTATCACATATGCATTCTGTGTGTTCTTAATGTAGACACTTGTCACACTCATTGATCTTGAAACCATTAGCTATCATAGCTTGACCAAATTTTAAGTGCCACTGTTTAGGCTCTTGTTTAAGTCCGTACAGCGACTTGATAAGTCTGCAGACTTTCGATTCTTGTCCTAGAACCACAAACCCTAGGGTTGTTCCATATAGATTTCTTTATCCAACTCACCATTCAGAAAAGCAGTCTTTACATCCATCTGATGGATTTCCAGATCATAGACTGCACCAATAGCAACTATCATCCTTATCGAAGTGATCCTAGTTACCGGTGAGTAAGTGTCAAAAAAGTCAAAGCTTTCCTTTTGTCGACAGTCTTTAACTACCAACATGGCCTTGTACTTTTCGATAGACCCATCTTCTTTCATCTTCTTCTTGAAAATCTACTTGCAACTGAGTGGTTTACTTCCCGGTGAAAGGTCAACCAATTCCTAAGTGTGATTCTGAAGAGTCGAGCCTATATCAATGTCAATTGGCTCTTTCTAGAATGAACCTTATGGAGTTGACATCGCCTCGAAAAAGTTTCTTGGCTCATTTTCTACCATATAAGTTAGAAAATTCAGATCGAACGAAGTTGGCACTATGGCTCGCTTGCTTTGACGAAGCTCCTCATTTTCTTGAGAGTCGCCTCACGCATTCTCTTACCAGTTCTTGTTTCTTGTCTTTCCTTGAAAAGACATCTCCGAAGAACACTGCATTCCTTGACTCTATGACAAAGTTTTCATGTATGTCAGGAACATCCGATTTGTGCACCAAGAACCGATATGCACTACTGTTCGTTGCATATCCGATGAATATGCAATCAACTATTTTAGGACCAAATTTCACTTGTCTTTGTTTAGGTACAACAACATTTGCCAGACACCTCCACACTTTCAAGTATTTGTAACTAGGTTTATGGCCTTTCCAAAGCTCGTATAGGGTTTCATCCATCATCTTAGATGGAATTCTGCTTAAAATGACGTTAGCTGAGAGAACAGCTTCCCCTCCACAAGTTTTAAGGTAAGCCCGAACTTATCAACATAGCATCCATCATCTCTTTTAGAGTTTGGTTTTTGCGTTCAACAATACCATTCGATTGAGGTGAATATGGTGTAGTCTTTTGATGAATAATGTCATGTTGTAAACAAAATTTATTAAACGGTGCATCATATTCGCCACGTCTATCACTACGAATTGATTTAATTTGTTTGCTGAGTTGATTCTCAACTTCATTTTTATGACTTTGAAAGCGTCAACGGCTTCACCTTTGCTACTAAGCAAATAGACATAAAAGTATCGTGTGCAATCGTCGATAAAGTTACGAAATACTTTTTACTACCTCTTGTTTGCACAAATTTTGAATCACACACATCGGTATGAATTAAATCCAAAGGTTCAGTGTTCCTTTCTATTAAAGGAAATGGTGCCTTTGCCATCTTCGCTTCAACACATATTTGGCATTTTTCAATATCAAAATTTAGTTTGGATAGTAAGTCAAGCTTAACCATTCATTGTATTTACTTATAATTAACATGTTCCAAACGAAAATGCCATAAACAAGAAGACTCAATCATGTAAAACAGAAGAGGAAGGAATATCATTAGCCTCTGCAGGCAAATCTTTCGTTGGTACAATAATGATGACATTTAACTTGAACATCTTATTTGTCAAATACTCCTTCCCCAAATACATGCCATTTTTCGAATGAATAACTTTATTGGACTCTAACACTAGTCTAAAATCATGCATGACTAGAAGAGCTCCAGATACGAAATTCTTCTGAATGCCCGAGACGTGCAACACATTGTGCAGACTCAGATGCTTCCCCGAGGTCAGCTTCGGAACAACTTTGCCCTCGCCTTGGATCTTCGATGAACCGAGTTCCCATGTAAAGCTGTTCTTTGTTCCAGGCTGATACTTCATGAACATCTCTCTACTGGAGTGGACATGTCTTGTGGCGCCAGTATCCACCATCATTCGCGCATGTTCCCCACAGCAATGCACTCTGAGGCTACCGCACAAAGGTTCAGATCGCCCATGGCATTAACGATGTTCGCCTTTGCCTTGGTCTGTTTCTTCCTAGGCTTTCTGAACTCATTGATGTCATGACCCTGAATGACACAATTGTAGCATTTCCCGGTGAACGTCTTGGCGATCTTCTTGCCTTTCTTGTTCACCCGAAGTTGGCCCTTCTTTTTCTTGGCCTCTGCAACATGGGCCTTGGCCTGACCATCACTGGAATTTGGCTTCCTTTCAGATCTGTGATTATCTTCCTCTATGCGGAGTCGGACAATCAGATCTTCCAATGCCATCTCCTTTCTCTCGTGGTTGAGATAGCTTCTGAATTCCCTACACGAAAAAGGTAGCTTCTCAATCACCACAGCCACCACGAATGATTCACTGAGCAACATGCCCTCCTCTTCCATCTCGGATACAAACATTTGAAGTTCCTCAACTTGAGAAACAACAGTGCGAGAATTTGACATTTTGAAATCCAAGAATTTACCGACAATAAATTTCTTAGTGCCAGCATCTTCTGCACGGTATTGTGTTCCCAAAGCCTGCCATAAAGACTCTGCCGTCTTGTATGTATAGTACAAGCCATACAAGGAGTTGTCCAAGCACCCCAGAATATGGCTCAAGCAAACATAATTGTTGAAGTTCTATGCTTCAACAAAGAGTTTGTGTTCCATATTCTGGGGCTGGTCCTCCTCAGGATCCACCACAGGCGGGTCCTCAGTCAGAAAAGAGGCCAATCCTATGGCAGTCAAGAAGAATAGCATCTTCTGCTGCTAACGTTTTGAAAAAGCTCAACTTCTCTAGCTTTTCCACTTGGCCCACTGTAGGACCCTGTGCAGGAGCAGCATGCCTCGGCACCCCAGCATTTGGTGCCATTGGAGCAGAACTGTGTACATCTGCACCTTGAACCGAGCTAGAGCTGTCAGAAACAAACTAGAATCAGTATAGAATCAAAAGAATACGTCTTAAGAATTGTTAGAAATAATTCAAGTCAGACAATATGACTTCTGTACCACATTGGCCGACCTGCCAAGCTCCGGGTAGGCTAGACCAATCTGCTAAGTAAAGAGAGTTTAGATAGCGCAATTGAGTTTGCCTTCTGAACAGTCAGCCGACCTGCTGATCTAAACTGAATAACACTTCAGAACAATAGTTTTGTGCTATCAGGATTCTAGCCGAGCTGGGCTAAAAATAGACTCATCAGATAGATCAGATCAGTCTAGTCAGCGCAACTGTATTTGCGTTCTGGGCTGATCACATACCTGCCAACCTCGGCACCAGCACAACAAACAACAGTTGTGCTTTCAGCCGCTTCAGCCGAGCTCAACACAAAGCAAAGGTCAGCACAGCAGTGCTGCAGAACAACGAATGTTCTCAACCAAACAGCAGAGCTAAGCACAAAGCAGAGCTCAGCACGACAACACTATACAACAACAATGCTGCACTATCCCACGATTAGCTAGGCTCATCATGAAGCAGAGCTTAGCTCGGCAATAACCTTCATAGCTCTATTGAGCAGAGATCCGAGGTGAGTCATGACTCTGTCCTTAAGACGTATTACTCTGGTATAATGTGTCCAACAGGATGGAGCAATCGTCTCCCAGGATACAACATAAGTTAGTTCAGACGAGTGGCACTTCAGCGTATGAGCTCTACGAACCTATAAGTTTTCCTGAACTTCTCGGCATATAGAAATGCTGAATTGTTTGGGAGAATGAATATGCGGAGACGCAGAAGGAGATTTCAGACGAAAGGAGAAGAATTTATTGACTGTGAATGTCGATGACCACAAAGGTCTCCTCAACCACTATTTATAGAGAAATTCTGAGGTCAGTTTGTTATAGTTAGTTCAATCTCAGCCGTAGGATCAGATACTAACTTGGCCTAAACCATTGGATCAGATAACCGCATCAGGTCTGTCCTCAGCCATCAGATCAAATAACTGTTCAATATGAGCCGTCAGATCATAACAAATTCAGGTCAGCTCGGCCGATCAAAGTTAAAAAACTTTTCAAAATTTAACCTTAGCCTATCTTAACAACCTGGAGAGTTTGAACTGAAACAAACTTCACCCCAGCTGATAAGATGCAACCCGGTGCTATAGGACCTGGCCTATAGTCTGCAGCCTGCAGCTTGGCCTGTAGCCCAGTCCACAACCTGAGCCCATTAGCTCAGTCTATCACCTGAGCCCATCAGGTATGCAGCTCAGTTCGCTACCTGAGCCTTTGCCCAGGTACGGACTGAGCCGAGCTAACTTCCCCCTTTACTTTAAGCATTAATTTCTGATTCATCCGGTATCAGAATTGAGTGATTCAAAGGTCTACAAATACTCATCACGTAGATAATTAAGGACTCAGTTGTTTTCACTTATTATTAGTGAAACTAATCATAATCTTAGCTCAAAGTACATTGCAACTTGGCCCAATTTCAATTTTTTTCCATTTTCTCCAACATTTCAATCTTCAAAACCAGATGGAACCAAACTCTGAAAAAAGAATTCGACTTTTAGCTTGATAAAATAAAAAATCATATTCCTATTTTAATTCAAAAGGACAGGATTGTGAGGACAAAAACGAAATAGAAAAGTCTCAAAATTGACTTACCCATACGAATTCAACACATAATTATCAGCGAATGCTGCTTGTCTATCCATATTTTCTGTAAAAATTGTTTCGTGCACCACCAGAAAAGAAAAGTAAATAAAATTCTTCACATATAGAATTTGTATGGTAATTACTTAATGATTCCCTTCCGTATTTGACTTAATGTTTTTCTAACCAACATTGTGTGTCGGTGTATATCATTCCTCTATATATGTTATATCCGCATAAACAAAGGAAAAAAAAAGAATAATAAAATATTTAAACTAACTAAATCTTATCCTAATCAATTAATTAACCTTATCTCACCAATCTCTTATTAATATATATCAAAATCCCCTCCCCCTCTCTCAAAAAGAAACGCAGCCTCTCCTCTCCCCCTTCCCCCATGAAACTTGCGGCACCAAGAAAGAGGGGAACAAAAAGACTTTTGATCCAAGGCTTCAAGAGGAGTGGGAATCACAACCCTAACATCATCACCATCATCTCTCGTATATAACTTCTTGCTGGGATTGAGGTAGGTGCATACTATTTATTCCCTCAGAATGGTACAAAGATTGCATGCTCAAAACGGTATTTTATATGTTTATTGTTGTTCTTTTATCTTTGTTTCATTCACGATCCTATTGATGTATCACAAAGTGTTTATTTTTGTTCTTTTGTTCTTGATTCGAATATGATCCCATTGATGTATTCTCCTTGTGATGATATGAAGCCTATATGTATAGAAATATATGTGTGGGTGTTAATTTGTAAAATTGGTGGTGTAACTAGGGGGGCGAAACCTGCCCATCAATTGTTTGTTGTAATAATGATTGTTGGTTGAGTTTTCGGCAGGCAAAAAAATATATATATATAAAAAATTGAAATGAATTAAGAAAAAGGGGGGGTTGGCGTGATGCAGTGAAAAAAAAATAATAATAAACTTGATTTCCAGGAGGGCCGATTGTTGCTTAATTCTTTTGAATATATAAAATAAATAAAAAAATAGAAAAGAAGGGCTGGGCCAGTTCGGCCAAAACCCAGTGTGCAAAGAAATAAAAAATAATAATGATAAAATAATAAAAATTTTTGATTTGCTAGTGGCCGATTGTTGCTGGAAAAAAAATATAAAATAAAATAATAATGATTTTTAGTGCTACAGGAGGCCATTGGTTTTTGAATTTGGTGTTAAATTGTTTGTGAGTTTTTAATGTGGATTGATTTTGTGTTGGGCTTCTTTGTGTTTTGTTTTCGGCATGCACATTTGGAAAAAAATAAATTAATTAAAAAGTGGGTTTGGCCTTTCGGCTGAACCCAATTTAAATAAGAAAAAAATAATAATAATAAAAAGGGCAAAGGGTTTGGCTAGTTCGGCTGAACGCAATTTTTTAAAAAAGAGAAGGAGTAAATAAAGTAAAATAATAAAATAAGTAGACTAAGTAATGAGAGACGGACGTGGTACAGAGGGAAGTAATGGCGACTGTGTGGTGTTCCTGCATTCATGGCACGTGCATTGTATGAGGTATACTGCGTCTATAGGACGTGGGTATCAGAATGACTTACCATGTCTATAGGGCACCGGGGTCATGAGACATACTGCGTCTATAGGACGTGGGTGTCCAAACGGCTAGTGGTGGCTAGAGACCACGACGCTGGATTTAGGACTCGGGAGCATGCATTGCATGTAGGTCTAGGGGCATATTGCATGACATGATTCTCATTGCGTGTGACACGTTGATTGAGCATGCATCACGTACTTGCGCATTTTTATGTGGAGTGCTTTACCTTTTCGTATAAGCCATGCTATCAAATTTTATGTGTTATGTGTTGATATCTTTTTGTGTATGTACGCTTTGTATTGTTTTGAGAGGCACTTACTGGGTGATTATCATCACTCACCCCCTACAATTCCAGGTGAGACCGATACTGGGTATGACTACATCTTCCTTGAGGATGTGACCGATGTCGTGGAGTGGGCCGAGTGACCAGTAGATATGATTGCGGCGAGGGCAGAGATGGGCTGTTTATGATATTCTTTGGGTGACATTGACATTTTTATTTTCAGTAGTACATTGAGACATTTCTCCTAGACTTTTAATTCAGACATTGACTTTGACTTGTAGGGCCTGGTCAGCCTAATAATGATGTTTTTATTTTATTGAGGTTCATTAAATTCTAATTAGTATTGTGTTTAAATCGTTTCCGCAAAAAGAAAAAAAATTTCCATGTCAACACTGACGTGTAACAAGTTGAGGTGACGCTTTGTATTCTCCTTAGTGAGATACGGCGGGTGCACTGCTACCGAGGCTAGGGCTCGGGAGCGGGGCGCTACAATATACACTGAATTTTGGTGTTGCTATCATTGTGTTGCTGTACTTCTAGAACAAAACAGTTATATTTTTGTTTTCCACATAGTTGTAAATACATCGTTATCTACTCAAAATACATTGAACCTTCATAGACATATTTTGAGCATGAAGTATTTCTTATGCGTTGGTTTTCAATATTTGTCTTTCCTCTTGATACTAACAATGTAAAGTCATACCAAAATGTTTTCCAAACAAGAAAGAGCTTCACTAGTAGAATCTCTCCATAAAAATGTTTTGGAACATTTTCTACAATCGATCCGTTCAGATAAATTTTTACAACAACAATCCATCTGGATAAACGGTCCAATTATGAGGTTTCATTAACATGTAGATTTTTTATCCTTCATGTGAAATATTTACAGCTTACTTTTTTACTCTGTTCAGCTCTGATATATTTTTAGTTTTTAGTTTAATGTACCCTAAAAGACTGTTTATGAAATTTTTTTAGATGAACTGTCTTCCTAACTTATCTATTGATCCATTATCTTTTTCTTTTACACTTCCTTTGCAGTGTACCAATCACCGAATTACAGTGTCTTGGAACTGACGTTCTTTAATATTTTGAATTTAAACACGTTCAATTACGTCTATACCGTAATGTTAAATGTTGTACAAGATACGGCCTTTTAGTATAGTCATCGCATAAATTTTGAATGTCACAACAATTATAGCAACATACCACGATCGTCTTTTCTTAAACACCATAATTTAGTCCCTGACCATGGGGAGGAGAGAGATTATTACCAAATTTCAAACAAGATGGGGGTTTCATGCTTTTTTTTGTCAAAATACAAAGGATAAAAAATATTTTTTCTTCATGAAAACAGTGCAGGCAAGGGATTAAACAAAAATATCAGACATCCCGATCAAAAGAAAAAGGGCAAAAGGCTTTCAATATTAAGAGTATAGTAGTTTTGGCACATTCAAGTAGAGTTTATTATTTTTTTTAGGAAACAAAAAACCTTCTTGCAATTACAGAGTGATGGTGTTATATCCCGTGTTTTTAAAAAAATAAAATAAATAAATATATATATGTACATATATTAAATGCATTTTTGTGCACATATGTAAAAAAATAAAAAAAATAAAGAATGAATAATTGGATAACGACATAATGGGGGATTTAATCCCCCATTAACCACCTTCCCCTTTTCATGCCCTCATGCCCCATAAATTTCTCTCCCACCTTCCCACATTTAGCCTATACATTTGTTATATAAAAAAAAAAACCTTGCTTCCCCACTATTCTTTCTCCCCCACTGTCATTCTGCCAGCAGCAACGAAAGCAAAGGAAAAAAATATTTTACCTCCAACTCCCCAAGCAGTCGTGATAAACTAGGAACAAAAGGAAAATTTTTCTTCAATTCATTCTGAATCCATTTATGGTGTAGTATAAACCATTTGAGGTAAGTAACCTTGGAGTTTTTACTATGATTTTGGCAAACTATATGTTTATATTTTTGATATCAATTTCGGATCATGCATCAGTACTTTTGGATTGCATAGATTAATTTTATATATGTGTTGCACCATTTGTATATGTGAAATGCTTTATATTTTTTGACTTTTGGTCACTCTTTTGGTTGAATTACAAATTTTGTGTGCGTGTTATATGTAGGTGCGCATAGCCAGTGGCCTAGAAGCCCACTGTTAAAATGTGGGTGAATTTACAATTTAGTGTGCAGGGGTGTCAAGAGTGTTAATTTGTGAGTTACTTAAATGGTGTTTTTTATAGTTATTGCCGCCACTGTCCATCAAGGGACAGTGGCTAACCTTTTGTTCAAGAATTATAATCGGTGGATGTATCAAAGGCAGTGGCCTTTCTTAAGTTATTTATGCATATGTTATTTATGCACATGTCCATAAGTGTGGTACACTAGAAATTGCATAAGTAATAGTTTATATAGGTATATATGGGTGGCAGTGGCGTATGGCCACTGTTGGTATAAGTATAATGCACATGTATGTACAATGGTAACATTCATTTAATAGTAAATTGTTTATGTAACCTTGCATATACCATTATTGTTTTTTGTACTTTTTGTACATTTGTAGGGTATATGGTGACAATGGCTGGGATGAGGGGGTATGTGGTGAGATGAGGTGGATTCGGATAGTGGGTTGAGGGAGAAGTGGACTGAGGGAGTTACACGTATAAACGTGTATATGCATATGTATGAACATGAGTATATATATGTGTATATGTACACGTCTGAGATCAGATTTTTGGTATTTTAGTAATTTTGGAAATTAATTGAACTATTTGTTTTGTTTATTTGAATTTGGTCATTTTTGGTAACTTTGACTAACTTTTGGACTTGGAAAATAATTTTGGAAAATTTGCATTCATATTTCAAAATTCACCCTTACAACGTGAAATATATTGTTAAGCCGAATTGGTTCCAATCAAACAGAACGTCCGGGCATATTGACTATTTTGGATATAGAGCGTCCAGACATATTGGCCGCCATTAGGGCGCCATAGACATAACTAACTAGTATGGGACAGAGTGTCTATGGTGTATTGACTATTGGGGACCAATTCATAAGTCTTACGGTATAAGTCACTTGTAGAGAAAATGCTATAGCCATTGCATTTGATTTTGAACTTTGGACCGATTAAACCGGATTTTGGTTAATTGAATTTTTGGACCGGTTTACTTGGATATGGACATTGGATTGGGACAATATACATTGGAATTAGAAACTTTGGTTTTGAAATTTTGGAACATTGGCATTGTATTGTTTTGGAAAATTGTATCACGTTTTGGCTTGGGCTAACCTTTGCTTGTCTATCATTTGGTTTGACTTGGTTAACAATCTATTTCATTATATGTCTTCGCTGGGTCTATTTGCTATCTTTGAATCAATACGACATGTCCTTAGTAGAACCGATCTTTGGCTGTTAGGGGTAAAACTGTAAAATCAATTGCAAATGAGAAGTATGTATTCTCTATATTGTTATTTACTGTTATTAGACTTGCTTCTCCGTACATGATCCCATGGTAAATATGTTAAGGTTACTTTTGGAACGAAGTGTCACTCATACCACTTTTTATCATTTTCTTTCAGACAATCAGGAGTACGATTTAGTATACGTCGAGGAAGATGCCAAATGAGTGTATTGATCGTGTTTAGTTGGACTGTGGATACTTACTGACATTCGAATTAGATCTTGTGGGTTTTCGATTCATTTACATACTGGAGACTTAGACATTTACTTTTACTTTCGATGATGTATTAGCTACCATTGTTCAGACCATTGTACGTTATTCAATATTTATGATGATTTGAGGTTTTATTTTGACTTCTGCTGACATCGATTTGCATCACGCTACTAACGTGTTTCGTATCGATTTCGACGCCATGTATTTTTCTTACCGAAGTACAGAGGATGAATCGTTTCGAGTACTATGGATCAAAACGGGTCTATAGTTGGTATCAGAGCATGGCTTTAGATCCACTGCGGAAATGTAGCTTTAGGCCATGATTTTAGAAATTAAGTTACTATCTCGCCTGTAAGTCATGATCCGACATAAGTAACGATTTGGATTAAGAGTTGATCTTGGGCATAAATACTGAACTTAGCCTTAAGCGCTGATTATATACTAAGCATGATTATGGAAATAAGATGTGATATTAGACTTAAAAAATTATGATACTAAAAATTACCCTAGAATAGGTTATATCCTTATACATAAGAGTAAGATCGGTTAAGGCACCCGTATAACTAGAAAAATACCATATGTTTTTTACTTACTTACCTTATTTAAGTTCTGATAATAACCCTTTGCACATTCCCTTAGCCGTGATCTTAGTAACCCTAATTGAATAATCTATAATTAATTTATAAATTGCAATGTTAACTAGAATGCCCCACTGTGGATGTTGGTTGACATATTAATAGGTCAGGCGGTTACTCAGACTGCCCCACAGTAACAGAAGCATGGGACCCAGTACCATTAGGGTAAAATAAAGCGGGTCCATAACCCTACTTTGGACTGTAATATCATAGTACGTTTAGGACTATGTCCAGATCGTAGTTCTTATAAATAATTTATAGTAGAATAATAATTAATAAGAAATGACTTATAAGAGTTATGATCAATAGAATTATTATATAATACCGTACAAAAGAGTTATAGGCTACGATTAAGATGCTGAATCTAGAATTAACAAAATAGGTTCACGAAATTAGTCTTATTAGGGATATTGATTGGTAGTGATAGGTGAGAATCGTGTATAGTAAGTACATTGGAATATTAAATTGTCACAAAATTTTTGGTTAAGTGTTGATCTCTAAGAACATGGAGTTACTTGGTTTAAATTTAGAAGGCTTGAATTGAAATAGAGTAAGTATGGACAAGTAGTGGTTACTATTCATATGGGATTTAACTTAGTTACAATTAGCGGTTGAAATAAATAAATAAAAAAGTATAGGTCAGTGTGACGTGCAGAAGCATGGTGAATTAGAATACCTTAGGTCGATCAATATTTAGTATGCCATACTAGGATTGGACATTTAAGTTAAGGATTTCACCATAATAGGTGAGGCTAGACTTTTTAAGAAATGGTAAAGATTTTCATTTGACCGTATGGATGTCTGAAAAATTATACAAACTATTCGACTGGGATTCTCCAAGTAGCCAACTGTTTTCATACAAACATGTACACCAAGATATATTCTACATTTCAAAGGTACTTCAAAGATTATACTTTTAAATATTCTGACTGATTTTGTTTTTTTACATAGTCTATTAACTTTACAAGGTCACTTCTTTTCTGAATTTGAGTATCAAAATGATGAAGCCCCCAACTATCATTGACAACTCTAAAAAATAGATATATTTTAAAATATCGATGTTTTTGAAGAGCGATATGATTGTATATTTCTTATACAATATCGCAAATTTTTGTTTATGCTACCCTTATTTTCTCAAAATTAATGTTATTTGTCGACTATCGGTATTGCAAGCGTCTCATTTGTTACAAGTTTTTAAAGTTATTTAGCTGCTTGCGATAAACTTACTAAATTTTCGTGAAACCGTAAAGTAGCATTCAAAATATATACTTCCTTTTAGAAAAAGGAAGGCACCGTATTCAAACCATTTTATAAAACTTAGCATTGTTGAGTTTCAACTGTTTTGACGCGGTTTTACCGTGACACTTTTGCGAACAAGTTATATAATTGTTTGTATAAGTGGTCACGTGATACGCCGCTTTGAGAAAACAAATATATTTATAAACATTTGGTTCTTGTGTTTAAAAAAACTTAGAATAGATATTATTTCAAATAATTAAAACTATATTACAAATTATAGCTACATAAACTGCATAGCTACTTGACGAAAACATGTCCATCCACATCTTTTGTATCTTAGGATGTTGATGATATATAAAAAGAAGTAAGGTGATCACATAGTTCGCTCATAAGCACATAAAAATTGATTTTGAAGACTAGTTTCTGTGCCGAAGAATTGTAATAATTAATATATAGGAGTACTCAAAGGACAGTCAATTAGTTATATAACTAATAGGTGAATCACAAATAATGATTTGGAATTGTATATGACAAGCATATAAGTTGAATGACACATATTAAGTGATATAAGTGAAATTGAGGGCTTAACAACCTAAAATTAAGGTTGATATGATGATATTCGTGACGTATACTAAGTGAATAGATTAAATAGGACTACACTAAGCTATGAGCCACGTAATCGCAAGTTTCGAAGACGAAACTTATTATAAGAGAAGAGGTCTGTTATATCCCGTGTTTTTAAAAAAAAATAAAAAATAAATAAATAAACATATATATATATATATATGTACACATGTATTAAATGCGTTTTTATGCACATATGTAAAAAATAAAAAAATAAATAAGTGGATAACGGCAGAATGGGGGATTTAATCCCCCCATTAACCACGTTCCCCTTTTCATGCCCTCATGCCCCATAAATTTCTCTCCCACCTCCCCACGTTTAGCCTACACATTTGTTATTAAAAAAACGTTGCTTCCCCACTATTCTTTCTCCCCCTCTGACATTCCCCCAGCATCAACAAAAGCAAAAGAAAAAAATATTTTACCCCCAACTCCCCAAGCGGTCGTGGTCAACTAGGAAGAAATGGAAAATTTCTCTTCAATTCATTCCAAATCTATTTACAGTATAGTATAAACCATTTAAGGTAAGTAATCTTGGTGTATTTACTATGATTTTGACAAACTATATGTTTATATTTTCAATATCAATTTCGAATCATGCATTAGTACTTTTGGATTATATAGATGAATTTTATATATGTCTTGCACCATTTGTATATGTGAAATGTTTTATTTTTGTCTTTTAGTCACGTCAATTTGGTTGAATTACAAATTTTGTGTGTGTGTTATATCCACGACTTGTCTTTTTCTTAGCGAAATACGGTAGGTGAGTCATTTTGAGTACTAGGGATCGGGACGGGTCGCTACAGATAGAGACTAGGATGAAGGGCAGAAGAAGATTGTTAGTCAGTATATTGCTTTTACTGTTGCACCAAGAAAAAATTCAAGCTTGAAGTCAGAACTAATAATATATATATGCGTACATACACACACAAACATATACATACATACACACACATACATACATACATACATATATTTTTTGAAAGATAGGCAGCACCGTCTAATTATTTTATTAATAATTTGCCCTCAACTATGGCGGAAGAATACCGTGGTCACATGTGAAGTGGGGGACTCTCCCACTGCATAATGCATATGATGAATACAAAAATCCTGCAAACATGAATGCAATGAAGAAATGGGGATTGAGTGAAAAATAACGGCCTATACAATAATCTATGCAACATCGAAATGTTATTAATTAAACATAAAGTAGCGTTGCATCTGCTAAGTGAACGAAAGTAACAGAGAATCCAATATAAAATAATGCTAGCCATGTAGAAGTAATCAATCCTCCAAGACCCTCACAGCCAGGATAGCCCACGTCCACGTCGAAAACAAAAGAAGGCATAGTCCAAGACGGCACACCTTATAACAATGAAAAAGTCAATTTACGCCCGGAAATAATGCCATGAGACAAAATGAAACGAAACGCGAAACCGTGTTGCCTGTATTCTCCAAGAACACATGCAACCAAATGGGTAAAATGCCAACTCGATGAAAGACTCGTTATGCCAGCATGCTGTCCGCACCTAGCGTCCTCCCTTAAGAATAGTGGCTCACAGATATCCATGAAAAATGACATTAGCGCAGGAATTATAGTAAAGATAAACAGAAGGCTAACAATTGAACAAAAAAACATACCAAGATTGCCTGCATCAACTAATGATACTGGCAACAACTATGTAAGCTTGCCAACCCAATGGGAGACTACCACCATCAGAACACAGGGAAGGCACATCTACATCCAAACGAATAATGTCTTGGACTTCACAAGGCATGGGACAAATGGATGTGTACAATGTCAACTCTGTAGATCATAATCCCTGCTTTGAAATGCTGTGTGATGCATAATTGGCTTCCCTAGGGCAATATTACAACTTAGAGTTATTCAGACATAGAAAGGTGGTGGCTCTTTTAATTTCCACTGCCAATGTGCCCATGTAATGATCAACGCGTTGCAACAAAGATAGAAGCGAAAGACAATCAGTTTCAACGACCAGTTCATCATAAATCTGAGCACAGTAAATCAATGCAAAGGTAAGGGATTGCAATTCATCACGCATCGGGCTAGTGAGAGGCAATGGAAAACCGATAGCTGACACCAATGCCCCCGATCATTACGTAGAATAGCTTCGCCAGCTGCTGCACATCTTCCGACAGATGCATCAACATTTAACTTTAACTTGCCAGAAAGTGGTAGCTTCTAATGAATAACTCGGATGCGGTGTGTCACACAATCAAGAGAGGAATAGACTTAGGAAATTTTTTTTCCAATAGTGGTCGCACATCATGCATAAACACTAGTTCGAACGCCTTCAAACAAGCGACGATAAGACAAAGTATCTTCACCAAAACAAATAGCAGCATATTCTTTCCAAATATATAAAGCTACTAACATAGGAACAACGACCCTCAACTGACCTTCCATTGTATGAGTTGATGAATGTTTCCACCATCTTAGCAGATGCACATAAATAGTTGAGTGACCAGGCATGGGACCTGAAAAAATGCGAGCCATTTCCTACCAAAGAGCACGAATGGCAAGATAAAACAAGAAAACATGATCCTGGGTGTCTGAGTCACGCATACAAAACACACGTTGCGAGGAGAATACCGATATTTATTTACACAAATTATCAATAAGTGGGAGAGAACGACTCATTATCTTCCAGAGAAATAAACAACCACCTGGATGCGCGCCAGCCCACCATACATAACGAAAATGAGTTAGTGGTTACCTAAGCGGAGAAACTTCTTTGTAAGCAGATTTTAGAGTAAATTGACTATGAGATTCATCCAACCAATACATACCATCAGATGTTACCCCAATTTGGTGAAGCAAAAATTCTTGAACTCTACAGAGAAGCTTCCAGTATATTGAGTCATAGATATGTGCATAAAGGGAGCCTCGTCTTCCATATTTCTGATGGCAAATATCAGACCATAATGAATGTCATATCTCATTTTTTTATAAGGGTAAAAAGGGGTATTTAGGTTAATTACTTACCAAACCTAATTTGATTAGGAAATTTTCCCTAAAGCCTAATTAAATTTCTATTCAATCACGTGAAATCTCCTCCTCCCCTCACAAAAACACACGGACGCATTCACAGAGAGAAGAAAGAACTTCTTCTTGCTTCCAAAACCAAAACTGCCAGTTTTGGGGAGGAGTACCACCGCCTCGATCAACCATTCAACCACATAGTAATTGCCAGGTAGGCGCCCCCTTCACATCCTTTGAATGTAAAACTATAATCTTTAATTTCCATACAAAAACGAGATTGTGCATTAGTATTTATGATTGTATAGATGTTTGATTATTAGATTATAGGTGTATGAGCTGAATTGTATATCCATATGTATGATCGTATATGTATATATATAAAAGATGCTATTTTTGAAGAACTTAAAAAGATTGTATTTTTTTGTATATACGAACAAAAGAATCAGAAGAAGAGGTGTAGGTGGCGGCAGAGCATGGCCGGTGGTGGTGGTCTATGGCCACATGCTGCCGGATTGAAGGAGTGCGGCTGATGGGGGGCTGATTGGAGGGGGTGGTGCAGGCGCTAGGGGTGGTGCGGGCTAGGGGTTGCGGGTGAATAGGAGGGGGTGCAGTTGGCGGGGGTGGTGAGCCCGGGGGTTGGGGTGAGGGAGGGAGGGAGCTGGTGAGGGAAGGGGCAATCGCACGAAAAACAGGAAGTTGGAATTACAGGGAAAGTCAGAAGGAACATTTCACGAAGAAGAACTGAGGGTGCAGGAAGGTAAGGAAAAGGAAAAGAAAAAGAAAAGGAAAAAAAGAAAAAGAAAAGGAAAACGAGAAAGAAAAGTAAAAAAGCAAAGTAAATGAAGGATTCCATATGTGATTTCTGTGCATTCATGCATCACGACATTACATATATGTTCTCTTCCATTTTGTTCTGTTCTGTTAGGATACGCGAGACCTAAGTCGCATACCTGTTCCGTTCCGTTATGTTATGTCTTGCGGCCATGCATTGCACGATAAGATGAATGTTTCTGAGAATGTAGGTTATCATGCATCACGTATGTGACAATGCATTTCACATGATTATGTGTTTTGATTGTTTTAAGAAGTTATGACCGTTATACATATTTGTGAAAACGTGGACAGTCTATTTTTGTATCACCGTACTTATATGTATTTCACTACTGTCCTAGCATGTATGATCTCACAGGGCCGATGTAGGCAGGGTACCTACTGAGTGACGTTTTTGCCGCTCACACTGTTTATTATGCTTTGTTGCAGGCGATTCAAGGTACGACTATATATGGATTGGAGAAGACTCTGAGTGAGCTCACTGGGACTCATAGAGATTGATTGGACACTGACGACCGAGGACTAGAGAATTTCTATTTTATTTATTATTTCATTTGAGGACTTAGTTTAGGGATTTCATGTGATGCATCTTACGATGTCGTTTAGGAGATTTTGACTTGACATTGTCTACTTTTGGTTTATGGATTTTACTTTTGATTTAGGGTTTGAGTTGATTTATTTCGCTTCCACAATCGAATACTCTGTGTTTTTGATAAGTGCAAAGATTTGTACAGACGCATTGTATATCCCTTAGCGGAATACGACGGGCGTATCGGTTCTGACACTAGGGTTCGAGACAGGACGCTACAGGTGGCAATAGAGCCTGAGGCTCTAGATCTACTGCGGGAACATCGAATTAAGCAATGATCTTAGACGTAAGAGATGATTCTAGATTTAAGTTTTGATCATAGATGTAAGTTTGATCTTAGACTAAGTTTGATAATAGACTAAGTTGTGACCTAAGACTAAGTTTGACCTTAGAATAAGTTTGATTTAGACCAAGTGATGATCGGGTTGGGGGCATCGTTGACATCTATTTTCGTTTCACTTTCCGTATCTGCCTCTCTCCTGTATTTCTTTTAGGTTTATATATTTCTTGAAATGCCGACAACAAAAAAAACTGAAATTGTCCTTGTCGTAGCAAACATGCCACCGAGAAGAGAACGGTAGGAACGACAATGGGAACCGCTCTGAGAATAGGGCTCCACCACAGGTCGTGCTTTCCTAGGCCCTGACCGACGCACTACCGGACATGGCCCAAGCTGTGGCGCAACAACATCAGCAGCCACAAGCTCCATCGCCACCGCACTCGGACTTGAGATTCTTCTACAAGTGGATGCAGAGGAGTGGTGGCGCAGTACAACTGACACCGCCGATAACTTGGATCTAATTTCAGAATGAGTTCAAGAGGTATTAAGTACCGACAGTACGACCTTCAGAGCATGGCTCTAGAGGCACGGCGAAAATGTAGAATTAGGCCATGATATTGGAAAATAAGTTACGATTCTTCATCTAAGTCACAATCTTAGACATAAGTGATGATTTGAACGTAAGCGATGATGATGAACATAAGTACTGATCTCAGTTATATTGGATGATCCTGAAAATAAGTCACGATCTTAGACATAAGTAACAATCTAGCATAATAGTTGACTTTAGACATAAGTAACGATCTCGATTAAGAGTTGACTTTAGACATAAGTACTGATTTAGTAATAAGTGTTGATTATGTACTAATTATGATTTGGAAATAAGACATGATCTTAGACTTAAGAAATGATTATGTTAAGAACAATCCTAGAATTAATTATGATCCTAAACTTAAGAAGTTGATCGGTTTTGAAACACGTATACCTAGGATATCCCATACAATTCTCCCTTATCTAAGGTTAATCATAACTCTCTAAGCCATGATCTTAGTGACCCTGCTATATAATTGATTTGAATGAATTACAATATTAACCAAAATACCACACTACCAAACGTTAGTTGACATATTAATAGGTCTGGCCGTAACTCGGGCTGCCTTACTATAACTGCAACATGGTACTCAGTACCATTAGGGTAAAGCAAAGCGGGTCCATATCCCTACTTGGACGGTAACATCAAAGCACGCTTAGGTCTAAGTTGGGACCATAGCTACTAAGAAATGAATTATGATAGTATGATAAATACTAAGAGATGATTTATAGTAGAATGATAGAAACTAAATAACGATTGACGTCATAATCAATAGAGTTTAGTTAAGGATATTGTACAAAGGAATTTATAGTCTAGGGTTAAGTTGTTGAATGTCGGGTAATCAAAATAGATCGACGATATTAGTCTTATTAGAAGGATTGAACAATAGCGACATGCGAGAATCGACTATAGTATGTGCCTTGGAATACTATATCGTTACAAAACTGTGGGTTAAGTGTTGACATCGGAACATTTGGTTTGAATCTAGTAGGCTTGAATTACAATAGAGTAAGCATGAACCAGTAGTGGTTGCTTGTTCGGGTGAGATTTAACTAGGATAATTAGCGGTTCAAAAAAAACCAAGTAAAGAAATACAGTGGATCAGTATGGCGCGCGGAAGCGTGGTGAATTAGAACACCTTAAGTCGATAAATATTTAGTGTGCCATGCCAGGATTGGACAATTTAAGTGAGAGATTTTATCATAGTAGGCAAATGTTAGACTTATAAGAAATGATACATAGACATATTGTTCATTTGAGAATAAGGATGGATTATAGAAATTATACGAAATATTGGACTATTGTTTCTCTAGCAGATAAATATTTTATATAATCACGTACATTGAGTTATACCTATATTTTACAGGGACTTCAAAAGACATTTTATTTTTGAAAATACCTTATTGGGTCTCATTTCTTTATATAGTCTACTAAACAATACGAAGCTAATTTTTTTCCGTACTTGTAAATCGGCATAATAAAATTTGCAATTCTTTTGACGACCTTGAAAAGGGAAAAACTTTTAAAATATTGAGGTTCTTGCAAAAACGATGTGTTTATATATATTTCTTGCAGAATATTTAAAATTCCTGTTTTTGTTACATCTATTTTTTTAGTCAAAATTAATATAATTTGACGACTATCGATATCGCATGCAGTTTAACTGTTTAAATATTTTCGAAGTTATTTATCCGCTTGCGATGGGCTTAACTTTTGTGGGGAAAAAATAGCTATAAAAATATATACATGTTACAGAAAACAGAAGGTACCATATTCAACTCGTTTCATAAAACCTTATATTATTAAGTTTTCAACTGTTTGACGTAATTTTTACCAAAATGGCTTGCAAAAAAGTTATATTATCGTTTTTAAAATGATCATTTGAGATATCGCGTTGCGAAAACAAATCTAGGAGACTTTGAGTTTTGTGTTTACAAAATTAGAAGGTGTAATATTTTAAATAGTTAAAGCTATATTCAGAACTATAGCTACGTAAGCTACTTTTCTTTTAACTTGAAGAAAAATATGTCCATATACATATTTCGTATATTAGGCTGCTGATATATCTCCGAGAAATTAAGAGCATGATCATAGAGCTAGTTCGTAAGTATATAAGAACTGATTTTGAAGACTTGGTTGTTTTAAGAAAGTGTAACGGTTACCATATTGGTAAACACAAAAGGATGCTAGTATGGTTAATTATCTAGGGGATGGATCATATGTGATAAGTTTAAGAATCCCGTATTATAGATTGCAATAAGTTGAATGATGCATGCCAAGTGGTATAAGTGGAAGTTTGTAAGTACTAATTATAGAGAATCAAGTAAGGATTGAACCCTATAAGGACTAGATCATCTTGTGAGATGCTAGAAATGACTGAATTAAATCGTACTAGAGTACAACGTATTCCGAAAAATACATACAACTTCAGGGATGAATCTTGTGAGCAAGGAATTAAGTTAAAGATTGTACTACACCTAAGAACTTATTTTAGAGGGTTGCTCATGATAACAAATATAAGTACGATATAAACCGACGATTAAGTTATGAAGCCAGTATAGTGACGATACCCTTAAGGTTGATTCAAGAACTATAGAAAGAATAGATTACGATCTATCAGGCAGAGGACAATTGATTTAAAGATTACTTTGGGTTGGAGAAGACTCTGAGTGGGCTTACTGGGACTCATAGAGATTGATTGGAGACTGACGACCGAGGACTAGAGAAGTTCTATTTTATTTATTATTTCATTTGAGGACTTAGTTTAGGGATTTCATGTGACGCATCTTACGATGTCGTTTAGGAGATTTTGACTTGACGTTGTCTACTTTTGGTTTATGAATACGATTTAGGGTTTGAGTTGATTTATTTTGCTTCTGCAATCGAATACTCTATCGTTTTGATAAGTGCAAGGATTTGTACTGACGCATTGCATATTCCTTAGCGGAATACGGCGGGCGTACTGGTTCTGACCCTAGGGTTTGGGACGGGACGCTACAGGTGGCAATAGAGCCCGAGGCTCTAGATCTACAGCGGAAACATCGAATTAAGAAATGATCTTAGGCGTAAGAGATGATTCTAGATTTAAGTTCTGATCATAGATGTAAGTTTGATCTTAGACTAAGTTTGATAATAGACTAAGTTGTGACCTAAGACTAAGTTTGACCTTAGAAATAGTTTGATTTAGACTAAGTGATGATCGGGTTGGCGGCATCGTTCACTTCTATTTTTGTTTTACTTTCCCTATATGCCTGTCTCCTGCATTTCTTTTAGATTTATATACTTCTTCAAATGCTGACAACAAAAAAAAATTGAAATTTTCCTTGTCGTAGCAAACATGCCACCAAGAAGATAACGGTAGGAACGACAAAGGGAACCACTCTGAGAATAGGGCTCCACCGCAGGTCGTGCTTCCCTATGCCCTGACCGACGCACTACTGGACATGGCCCAAGCTTTGGTGCAACAACATCAGCAGCCACAAGCTCCATCGCCACCGCACTTGGACTTGAGATTCTTCTACAAGTGGATGCAGAGGAGTGGTGGCACAGGCGCAGCACAACTGACACCGCCGATCACTTGGATCTAATTTCAGAATGAGTTCAAGAGGTATTAAGTGCCGACAGTACGACCTTCAGAGCATGGCTCTAGAGGCACGGCGAAAATGTACAATTAGGCCATGATATTAGAAAATAAGTTACGATTCTTCATCTAAGTCACAATCTTAGACATAATTGATGATTTGAACATAAGCGATGATAATTAACATAAGTACGGATCTCAGTTATATGCTATGATCCTGAACATAAGTCACGAACTTAGACATAAGTAACAATCTAGCATAAGAGTTGACTTTAGACATAAGTAACGATCTCGATTAAGAGTTGACTTTAGACATAAGTACTGATTTAGTAATAAGTGTTGATTATGTACTAATTATGATTTGGAAATAAGACATGATCTTAGACTCAAGAAATGATGATGTTAAGAACAATCCTAGAAACAAATTATGATCCTAAACTTAAGAAGTTGATCGGTTTTGAAACACGTATACCTAGGATATCCCATACAATTCTCCCTTATCTAAGGTTAATCGTAACTCTCTAAGCCATGATCTTAGTGACCCTACTATATAATTGATTTGAATGAATTACAATATTAACCAAAATACCACACTACAAACGTTAGTTGACATATTAATAGGTCTGGCCGTAACTCAGGCTGCCTTACTATAACTGTAACATGGTACTCAGTACCATTAGGGTAAAGTAAAGCGGGTCCATATCCTTACTTGGACGGTAAAATCAAAGCAGGCTTAGGTCTAAGTTGGGACCATAGCTACTAAGAAATGAATTATAATAGTATGATAAATACTAAGAGATGATTTATAGTAGAATGGTAGAAACTAAATAACGATTACCGTCATAATCAGTAGAGTTTAGTTAAGGATATTGTACATAGGAATTCATAGTCTAGGGTTAAGATGTTGAATGTCGGGTAATCAAAATAGGTCGACGATATTAGTCTTATTAGATGGATTGAACAATAGCGACATGCTAGAATTGACTATACTATGTGCCTTGGAATACTATATCGTTACAAAATTTTGGGTTAAGTGTTGACATCGGAACATTTGGTTTGAATCTAGTAGGCTTGAATTAAAATAGAGTAAGCATGAACCAGTAGTGGTTGCTTGTTCGGGTGAGATTTAACTAGGATAATTAGCGGTTCAAAAAAAACCAAGTAAAGAAATACAGTGGATTAGTATGGCGCGCGGAAGTGTGGTGAATTAGAACACCTTAAGTCGATAAATATTTAGTGTGCCATGTGAGGATTGGACAATTTAAGTGAGATATTTTATCATAGTAGGCAAATGTTAGACTTATAAGAAATGATACATAGACATATTGTTCATTTGAGAATAAGGATGGATTATAGAAATTATACGAAATATTGGACTATTGTTTCTCTAGCAGATAAATATTTTATATAAGCACGTACATTGAGTTATACCTATATTTTACAGGGACTTCAAAAGACATTTTATTTTTGAAAATACTTATTGAGTCTCATTTCTTTATATAGTCTACTAAACAATACGAAGCTAATTTTTTTTCGTACTTGTAAATCGGCATAATAAAATTTGCAATTCTTTTGATGACCTTGAAAAGGGAAAAACTTTTAAAATATTGAGGTTCTTGCAAAAATGATGTGTTTATATATATTTCTTGCAGAATATTTAAAATTCCTGTTTTTGTTACATCTATTTTTTAGTCAAAATTAATTTAATTTGACGACTATCGATATCGCATGCAGTTTAACCGTTTAAATATTTTTGAAGTTATTTATCCGCTTGCAATGGGCTTAACTTTTGTGGGGGAAAAATAGCTATCAAGATATATACTTGTTACAGAAAACAGAAGGTACCATATTTAAATCGTTTCTTAAAACCTTACATTATTAAGTTTTCAACTGTTTGACGTAATGTTTACCAAAATGGCTTGCAAAAAAGTTATATTATCGTTTTTAAAATGATCATTTGAGATATCGTGTTGCGAAAACAAATCTAGGATACTTTGAGTTTTGTGTTTACAAAATTAGAAGGTGTAATATTTTAAATAGTTAAAGCTATATTCAGAACTATAGCTACGTAAGCCACTTTTCTTTTAACTTGAAGAAAAATATGTCCATACACATATTTCGTATATTAGGCTGCTGATATATCTCCGAGAAATTAAGAACATGATCATTGAGCTAGTTCGTAAGTATATAAGAACTGATTTTGAAACTTGGTTGTTTTAAGAAAGGGTAACAGTTACCATATTGGTAAACCCAAAAGGATGCTAGTATGGTTAATTATCTAGGGGATGGATCATATGTGATAAGTTTAAGAATACCGTATTATAGATTGCAATAAGCTGAATGATACACGCCAAGTGGTATAAGTGGAAGTTTGTAAGTACTAATTATAGAGAATCAAGTAAGGATTGAACCCTATAAGGAGTAGATCATCTTATGAGATGCCAGAGATAACTAAATTAAATCGTACTAGAGTACAACGTATTCCGAAAAATACATATAGCTTCAGGGATGAGTCTTGTGAGCAAGGCATTAAGTTAAAGATTGTACTACACCTAATAACTGATTTTCGAGGGTTGCTGATGATAGCAAATATAAGTACGATATAAACCAACGATTAAGTTATGAAGCCAGTATAGTGACGATACCCTTAAGGTTGATTTAAGAACTATAGAAAGAATAGGTTACGATCTATCAGGCGAAGGACAATTGATTTAAAGATTACCTTCTGTATATACACACTGAATGATTTGAGGACTTAGTCGTCTATCGAGGAAGTGAAATGGGTAACAGATCCTAATACGCAAGGGATACTAGGTTTGGTCATATCTAGGTAAATGAATTATGTGGGACTATACTAAGTTATTGATTTCGTAACACACAAGTTTCGAGGACGAAACTTTTTATAGGGGGAGAATGTTATATCCCATTTTTTTAATAAGGGTAAAAAGGGGTGTTTAGGTTAATTAATTACTAAACCTAATTTGATTAGGAAATTTTTCCTAAAGCCTAATCAAATTTCTATTTAATCACGTGAAATCTCCTCCTCCTCTCACAAAAACACACAGCCGCATTCACAGAGAGAAGAAAAGAACGACTTTCTTCTTGCTTCCAAAACCAAAACCGCCAGTTTTGGGGAGGAGTACCACCGCCTCCATCAACCAGTCAACCGCGTAGTAATTGCCAGGTAGGTGCCTCCTTCACATCCTTTGAATGTAAAACTATAATCTTTAATTTCCATACGAAAACGAGATCGTGCATTAGTATTTATGATTGTATAGGTGTTTGATTATTAGATTATAGGTGTATGAGATGAATTGTATATCCATATGTATGATCGTATATATATACATATATATATATATATATATATATATATATATATAAAAGATGCTATTTTCGTTGAAGTACTTGAAAAAGATTGTATTTTTTTGTATATACGAACGAAGGAATCGGAAGAAGAGGTGTTGGTCACGGCAGCGCGTGGCCGGTGGTGGAGGACTATAGCCACGTGCTGCCGGATTGAAGGAGTGCGGCTGAGGGGGGGCTGACTGGAGGGGGTGGTGCGCTAGGGGGGGCTGACTAGAGGGGGTGGTGTGGGCGCTGAGGGTGGTGCGGGCTAGGGGGTGTGGGTGGAGAGGAGGGGTGCGGCTGGAGGGGGGGGTGAGCCAGGGGGTTGGAGTGAGGGAGGGAGAGGGTGAGGGAAGGGGGAATTGCACGAAAAACAGGAAGTTGGAATTGCAGGGAAAGTCAGAAGGAATATTTCACGGAGAAGAACCGAGGGTGCAGGAAGGTAAGGAAAAGGAAAAAGAGAAAGAAAAGAAAAGGAAAAGGAAAAAAGAAAAAGAGAAGGAAAAGGAGAAAGAAAAGGAAAAAGGAAAGTAAATGAAGGATTCCGTAGGTGATTTCTGTGCATTCATGCATCACGACATTGCATATACATTTTGTTCCGTTCCGTTTGGTTCTGTTAGGATATGCGAGACCTAAGTCGCATATCTGATCTGTTCCGTTCCGTTCTGTTCTGTTAGGTCCTGGGGTCATGCATTGCACGATAAGATGAATGCTTCTGAGAATGTAGGTTATCATGCATCACGTATGTGACATTGCATTTCACGCTCATTTCGCATGATTATGTGTTTTGATTGTTTTAAGAAGTTATGACCGTTATACGTATTTGTGAAAACGTGGACAGTCTATTTTTGCATCACCGTACTTATATGTATTTCACTACTGTCCTAGTATGTATGATCTCACAGGGTCGATGCAGACAGGGTACCTACTGTGTGACGTTTTTGTGGCTCACACCGTTCATTATGTTTTGTTGCAGACAATTCAGGGTACGACTACATATGTGTTGGAGAAGACTCTGAGTGTGCTCACTGGGACTCATAGAGATTGATTGGAGACTGACGACTGAGGACTAGAGAAGTTCTATTTTATTTATTATTTCATTTGAGGACTTAGTTTAGGGATTTTATGTTACGCATCTTACGATGTGATTTAGGAGATTTTGACTTGACGTTGACTACTTATGGTTTATTGATTTTACTTTCGATTTAGGGTTTGAGTTGATTTATTTCGCTTCCGCAATCGAATACTCTGTCGTTTTGATAAGTGCAAGGATTCGTACAGACGCCTTGTATATCCCTTAGCAGAATACAACGAGCGTACCGATTCTGACCCTAGGGTTCAGGACGGGACACTTTAGTGAATGCATATTGTGATAGTTCCACCAAATCTGACAATCATAAGCCTACTGGAGAGCTGAGAGGCTTTGTATCCCAAGTTTGCCGACCTCAACTGGTCTACAAACCGAATCTAAAGTGATTCAATGGTGTCAGCCATTCCACAAAAAAGCTGCCATTTTGTAGTTTAATTCGCCTATAATAATCTGAGGGAGCCTTGAACTTGCAATGATGTGCGCAGGAATAGAACAGAGTACATGGCGGATAAGTATTAGACCCCTAGCAGTGCTGAGTAATTTGGACGACCAAGCATTACGCTTTGCATCAAAATGCTTAAGTAAAGAGACACAGTAACTTGCACGAGTTATCCCCTTATACAAAACTGACCCAAGGTATTCGATGGGAAGCACAGCCAGTCGCATACCCAATGTGCGCGATGCTCGCGGCCCGGATGCCCCCAAACTGGCCACAACTTGACTTTTGTGATAATTTACGAGTTTCCTGGATAGTCTGTTGATATGCCTCCAGAAAAGCCCTGAATTTTACCAGATTGCATGTCGTTTAAAAAGATCACCAAATCATCTGCGAAACCCTGATAGGAGACACATAGAATACGACCTGCTTGAAACCCCCTCAGTAATCCTAAATTCATTAGTGCATTTAATCCCCGCGAAAATCCCTCAGATGCAAGAATAAATAAAAGAGGGTCGAGAGGATTCCCTTGTTTTTCTCCACGCCCATTATGAAAAACCCGATTGGTTTGCCATTAATCAACACTAACAACATGGTTGCTGCAACATTATTAACAATAAGACGAACGAACCAAGGCATAAATCCTATCTTGAAAAACAGTTTCTGAAGATAAACCCAACATACCTTACCAAATGCTTTGGCCATATCCAATTTGATCAGCATGTGGCCACCACTTGCTGGTCTATCCATGACATGGATCATTTCATTTGCTAAAAAAATATGCTTTGTGATTCCCCTGCCCTTCATGAAACCCGCTTGTCCTGGAGATATAAGCCCAGGAATAAGCAAAGACAACCGTGTAGAAATTAAGCGTGTGACAACCTTAGATAGAGGATTTGTCAAACATATCGGTCAGAATTCCACAAAATATTGAGGATTAGCCACTTCAGGAACCAATGTAATGAGTGCAGATGACATCGGTCTCAGAACATGAACACCCAGAAAGAATTCTTGGATAGCCTTGTGTGCATCAAGGTGAATGATGCACCAAAAATGAGGATAAAAGGACCTGGAAAGCCATCCGGACCCGCAACACTGGTGGGACTGAGATCCCAAACAATCTGCTTTATCTCTTGAAGCGTGGGCATAGACAACAAAAATGTGTTATTTTCCTCTGAGAGAAGACAGAGTATATGCTGAAGTATGAACTCATGCTGATAAGTAGGTTCACCACTAAACAATGCCTGATAATAGCGCACAACCTCAGCTTCAATAGCCTGTAAAGACTGACTCACAACCCCATCTTCCCCAAGAATCCGATGAATACACTCCCGACATCGCCTATCCGTCACCGTCTGATGGTGAAATGTTGTATTCGCCTCTTCCTCACGTAACCACTTTATATTTTCCTTCTGTTTCCAGTACAAGAAAGCCTGCGACTATGCTTGGTGCAAAAGTGCAGTATTCCGATGATACTCAGCCTGCGTGCTATCTGAGGGGTTAGCATCATAGTCCCGTTCCCTTCTGATAGCCTCAGTTTTGGCTAGGGCAACAGTATCAAAGATATTACCAAATACGTCTTTGTTCCAACGGCGCAAGGCTGATTTAAGTTGCCGTAGTTTATCACAAAAACCTCACATCCCGTTAATAGCTGAAAAGGACTGCCAGTTATATCGCACAAAAGATCAAAATCTGCATGAGAAGTCCAGAGTCTAAATACCGAAAGGAAGCAATGCTTGCATTAGCATCTGGCGTGCACTGCAGAAAAATGGGCGCATGATCTGACGTCGCCCTACTAAGATGCTGAGAATGGTCCTTTGCAAAAATATCATAAAAGGCTTACGAACACATGAAGCAGTCCAGACGTCTCCATAACCGACCAAGACCCCATCCATCACACCAATAAAAGGCAAACCCTGATAAGGAATAGACTGAAGCGAGCAAGTGGCGACGCAAGAGTTGAAATCCACTAAAGAGCGTGGAGCTGGTGCTGATCTGCCCTTGTGTTCATCTTGAGTAAGAAACGTATTGAAATCACCCCCAACAGCGAGGGGATATCGATAGCGTTTTGAAAATGCATAAGATCAGCCCACAATGGACGACGAGCAGCCACCGATTATAAGCCATAGACGGATGTGCACCAAACAACATCACCTGTAACTAACCATCTATATTTGTGAGAGATATTCTGGATCCCATGCATATATCCCTCCAGTGAAAGCACCGAATCTCTCCAAAAAAAACCCAAATATGTCAATCACATGCAGAGCCAGCATGCAAAAAACCAAAGCCAAACGATATGAAATCAAAACTGAATCACATGACTTTGGCTCAATCACCACAAGTAAACGTGTATTATACCTTTGAATTAATGATAAAATTCGATCAGCGGAGGTACAAATACCTCGGACGTTCCACATCAAAACCTTCATTGTGATAATAAGTTGACGGAGCTTGAGACATGAGTAGCACGAGAATGTGTTAGCCTTGGCGAAGTGGGGGGATAGCCTTCTATGAGCGATGTAAGAATTTAGGATGCACTACAAGATCACCCCTACCTTCTGAGAGATCTAGCAGGGTGGGCAGTTGCGACATGCTTCCACCATCCCGGCATGAAAGCATACTGGCAGATACAACTGTGTGGACCTGATTACGAATGAAATTAAGAATGCCCTCATTTATATCATCCTCAGGATAATGCCGCTGGAGATCAATGACAACCTCCAGCTCACTATCAGATACAGAATAAGTTTCAATCGGAGCATGCTGGTGAATCACTAATTACACCATCATCAATACCCTGAAGCTGTGAAAGATCTTGTACATAAGAAACGGGAGGAGGCTGCAAGAGAGTGGTTGGATGAACATCCATATTAGGGACTGTGTCCGGTAGGGATGGTGTGTCCGTTGCAATAGGTTGCGGATTCTGCGAGATCGGCATACAAGAAATAGTAGCCTGACCATCAGATATTTCATGATTCTTTTTGGGTGTCCAACGCTGAGTTTGTTCCTTAGAGGCATATGGGCGTGCTGGCCGAACAATCTTTCTAGTAGGTTATCCAACTACTGCATCAGATTTATCATTTGATACCTCCTCACCACGTGCAGCTGCAGCATGTCCCAACCTAAAGCATTGTGTACAATATGATGGGAGATCCTCATAAACAACCGTTTGAGAAATTAAACGAGAGATCCCTGAATAAAGACGCGCGTGGGTAATTCCTTTGAAACATCAATCTCAACACAAAGACGCACAACCGATGGGTGAAGAACCGCTGAAGTAGCAGTATCAAGCTTCACAGGGGTTCCGGACATCCTGCCAATCTGGAAGAGAGCATCCTGCAGATGAAAATGCACAGGATGTCTGGGCCAGGCAACCCATAATGGAACAATAGGGAACCTCAACTTTAGGATCATAGTTCGGCGTCCATTTTGTGACCCACATATGCCGACCGACAATAATCCAATTTCGACACGAAAAGCATTGCAGAAAATCCTTATTTTCATCAAAATGGATTAATATGTGAGAGGAATCAAGAAGACCAAGCCTTATCATCTCTTTAAAGCCAATGCGATCGACAGCCGCTTTGATCGTGGCCATAGGTGGTCGACCATACCAAAATGTTCCAACAAGAGTGAAACGATATAGAGCCGCCAATGATGTAATATCCTCATCCGTGAATTCGATCATAGGACAACCCTTGTATTTTTGAATCTACTTCAGAGATAATGCCAGACTAGGTGAAGAAGTGAACAACGATGCATATGTGCGTGGAATGGCCGAAGTAGTCATGGTTGTAGAGGAAGGTGGTAGAATTGCCGGCAGTGGCTCCATCACGAGACAGTAACCGCGGTAGAATAAAACAAAAACTAGAATAGAAACGTTGAGAGGAGCAATAGGAAATTGTAGGAAATTCAATCAAAAATTGAAACGAAAGGCGGGAGCGGGTCTTCATGGTAGCGCCATCGATCACCGTTAATCGCACAGGAGGGCCGTCCGCTGCATCCTTTTATGTATATATCCATACATACATACATACATACATACATATATACACATGCATATATATATATATATATAAATATATATATTTTGAGTTATTCTTGTAGAAGACTCAGCTTCTCCCTTATTACTAATATAAGATATAATTCTTTGTTTAATTTCAGAATCATCAATTAATTTTAACAAATCTAAAATATCATTTGTTAATACATTTAATTCTAAATCCTGAAATTGTGAAATAATTTGATATAATTGATCTTCTTCTATATCAGAAGATTTCTCACAACATGTTTCTCCTCTTTTACAAGGATCACATTCTTCTTCTGAAGAATATATACTATCATTTTCAATTCCCATGACTTCTTCTGGATATTCAGAAGATTGATTTGACTCTATTTCAGAATCTGAATTTAATAATATATTTGATAGAATATCTTTTAATTTATTATCTTCTAGATTATTAATCTTTTTCTTTACCCAGCATGTTTTTGCCTTATGACCTGGGCGTCCACATTTTCTACATATTATATAAGGTTTAAAAGACTTAGTATCTTTGCCATATTTTTTCTTGGCATTATCAACCTTTTCTGTAAATCTTTTTTTTTTTCTATCTTCTCTTTTCATTTTCCTTTTTTGAAACTTATTAGAAGATCTAATTTTCTTATGAATATTCATATATATGTATATAATACATATGCATATATATATATATGTATATATA
>AP025047.1:24021091-24275100 GCA_036186865.1 Eustoma russellianum | reverse complement strand
ATATGCATATATATATATATGTATATATATATATATATATGTATATATACGTATATGTATGTATGTTTGTGTGTTTTTATTAATAAATTCTGAGACGGTATCGCCCGTCCTTCTATTAAAAAATGTATGTTTGTGTGTATAATTTATCTAGTGAAAATATTAATAAACTATTCAGCAATTTATTGTTAGGTGTTATGTCCATAAAAATAATTGTGGAGGAAAGATGAATAGAGCCTTGGGCAATTTTTGGAATTTAAACATAAAATAATAAATTCAAAGTCTTATTTTTGGATATTTTTGTATTAATACATGATTTAATAAGAAAGAACCACACATAAGCATACAAATTAAGAAAAACTATATTTAAATACGCTCCAATGACCACTTTTCATCTCGATTTAGATCATACCAACTCAAATGCTCTGCAAAATAAGGCAGAAGAAGATGATAAACAATGAGTGGAGACCCAAGATTTACAGTGATTCAAATCTCTTTGATTATACTCTGCTACCACTTTGTTATTAAAGTAGATTTTCAACATCAACTTTTCTTATCACCTTCAACAAGGAACATGAATAAGAATAGCAACACTTACACTAATAATTAGTGCAACAACTACAACAATAACAACTATAGCACAAACACGAACATTAGCTACTACAACAGCTACAAACAAGAGCACATTTTTGTTTCTTCACAAATTTAACAAAGTTTTACTCGAGAACTTTCACCATATGGGTTTTACAATTTCAAATAAGTCTAAATGATAAATATGATATCAAATATGCATAGTTTCTCTTGTGTTAGACTTCTACTCTCACAATACAATAATAAAAATAAGCAATAGGAGCATAATAGGCTTCAATCATTTTGCACCTTTGAGAACTTTTTATAACAATAGGGAAGAGCTTGAAGAAGATGAAAGTGTGTTAATTCCTTCTTCAATATATAGCAGGGTGAATCTCGTTTTTGCAGCCTCCATGGAAGTGTTCCACTCCATTAATTGTCTTGAGGAAATTAAACTTCTCTCAACAACCCGATAGTTAATTTTTATGATCCATAGTCACCCTAGAGAATCTTAGATAAACGTACAATAGTCAAAATAGCTTTGCAGACACTAGGGGAAAATCATAATTAATTTTGAGAAGATTAGACAGAGAAGCACTTTAAATCAACTATTTATTGTTGGGTCCATTTTGGTTATTTTTCATCCTTTTAGCTCTCCAATAACAAAGAGCTTTTCTTATCTCTACAAGCATTTAATGCATGGCCCTTTTTGTTAAAAAAGAAACAAGTAGAGACTTGATGTGATTGTTTATTTTTAGGCTTGAAAAGTGTAGTTGTCTTCATAGTTGTAGGAATCTTATTGACATTTTTTGTACATAAGAGGTTTATCTTAGGCATTACTATCTTGGTTGGAGAAGTAGAATCTTTGAATCCTTTTGCTTCCTAAGAGGTTTTTCATGAAGAACCTTCTCACATGTCATCTTATGGAGGTCTTAATGTTTACCACATTTATTTTGAAACTCTAAGTTTTATAAAGTTTAAGATTTATGCATCTCTAAAGTGACATCATGCTCTAGTTGAAGCAAAGGAAAATACTCATGGACATTTTTGTCTTCTAATTTTCATATAATAAGTTCCTTTCTGGTATTCTTGTACATTAAAAGTAATTTTACGAATTCTCCATGTAAAGCAATATATTCATTTTGAAATAAATCAATTGAGGAAGTTGAAAGAACTACCTCTTTTTGTCATCTTGAATAATTATGAGGCATATTGCTTTTATGTCATCATGATCATCTTCATCTATGTCACATTGATGACATCGCTTGCTAACTCCTCAAGCTCTTACCATGTCTTATATGGGGGAAGATGTATTGAACCTTTATTAGTTCATGTGTGAGAGAGAGAAAGATGAATGATTTCAATAGCTCTCCATTCTAGCTCATAATTCTTTGTATCATCCTCATTATTGTAGTTACCTAACTCCTCCGCGACTATTTCCCATTTTCATCCAACCTAGTTGGTAGGAGGCATTTCCTCCATAACCACTCTCCAAATGTTATAACCGCATCCATGCAAATATACACTCATTTTATTTTTTCATAAGGAATAGTTATGAGCATCAACAAGGGAACTTTGGTATTTAGTGCCATAAATATATTGGAAGGTTTGAGAGTTGAATTAGTAGAAGTTGAGGTTTTCATTGCTATATTTTTCAATGATCTTTAGCTTTGCTACTTGAGAAAATTGGCCAAACAATCAAGGTTAAGCTCTGATAACAATTGTTAGGTCTGTACCAAATGAGACATCAGCCGATCTATGTCTCAATTTTAGAGGCGATGTAACATCGACCAATCATTGTTGAGGGTATGATGTTGGATAATGTGATTTAAATTTTGTACCTTATCTATATAGATAGATCTATGTATCAATTTTATCGATTGATGTATATATATATTGATCTTTGTTGAAGTTATGAGTTTGGACGGTGTGGTTTCAATTTTTCACCTTACCTACAAAGATCGATCTATGTCTCAATTTTAGAGATTGATGTATATATATATATATATTGATCTACGTTGAGGGTATGATGTTGGACAATGTGGTTTTAATTTTCCATCTTACCTACACATAACGATTGACATAATTTTGGGGGATCTACGTATACATCAATCGATACATGTAAGGTATAATGTATATGTTTTTAGAGTTCTATTGTTTTTTGTTTTTGTCGTTGTTTTGCATTATATGTTACGCGTTTATTAGAATTTTAGTATCGGCAACCTCCTATTTGTATTTCTTGGATTCCCTCACTAACATACTAGCACATTATATCCCTATTATTGTGTCATTTATGCATGTACATATAGAGTTGAGGGTCTCACTGGAAGCAAACTCTAGATTCCTTGGATAGAGGTATTGTTTGCATGCCACTCATCCTTCCCAAACTCTACCGATATATTTTGCCACCGTTGGGATATATTGGGTATAATTGACTGATTTTGATTTGATATTCTAACATTATGTTTTAAAAAGATAACTACTGCAGATAACCTTAAACTTGCTGAACAACCATAAGTTCAACTACAAAAAAATACCTAGGCTACCTCATCTAACTTAACGACAAGATGAGCACTTGGTATTTACTTGATTCATTGACACATTCAAAAGCTCTGATCCCTGGAAGTTCAAGTTTTTCTTAGTAGAATAGGGTGGAAATCACACGTGCCAATTTTTTTTGGCAACCACAAACGAAGAAGTATTGATGCTTAGCTTGTCTTGTGATGATTAGAAGCTCCACAAATATATATATTTGTCCAGCATAAGTGCAAGTAGTATGTTCTCAATTTTGTACAAGTTGTCCTCGTTAAAGAAAAATAGGAAAGATATTGAAGTATTGTAGTAGACAGTGCGTAAATGCCTTCCAACTCTTCTATCTCTTTGATACATATGCTCATATATTGATCAATTGCAGCTTTCCTTATTCTATCTCTTATTGGGTCAACTCCAATAACCTTAAATCGTTGCCAACATATTTATTCCTCTTTTGATCATATATAATTTGCCACATAACTTAAGAAAAACAAGATTTATATATATGCTCAATTAGGCCTATATTGGCCATGAATGCCCATCATATTAGATGAAAAAAAGAGAGAGAACAAAGCTGAAATGTTTTAAGAATCGAGTATGATAGTAAAAATTTTGAAACACATGGAAACACCTATAGGTTGATTGTTTAAACACGACTTGACGTGGACGTTTCGTCAATGAGTTGAACGCTTGACCCTTAAAAATCTGTGGAGAAGTTGACAAAAGGTTCGTAGGACGTTTGACTTGGCATTAAAATTTTACTTGCCAACGCGACGAAGATTCGGACCTAAGCAATTTGTTGAGTTTGTGAAACTTGTAAGAACGTTCGACAACCTAAGGGTAAAACGTTCAGCCGAGAGATTGGATTTGCAACCTCAACTTTGGGCCCAATCGATTTTTTACAGAAAGTTTGTGAAGTGTCTCAAGAATCTTCCGACCTAGGAATCAAATGTTCAATCCTAACATTTAATTTGGCTTTAGAACGTATTGAAGTTTTGAAACTCATTTTGTTATAAAAGAAAGATTGTGTTCATTTACCAAGTTAAGAGATCCCTGAATCCGTATATTACCGTACTTTTATATGTAAGGGTTGTTAATTAAATGCGTCATTCCGGACCACTAGGTTACTAAAGGCACGCTTTTGTGAAGAAAGGTTACATGTTCGAATTGAGAGATGCGCAGAGTGAATACAATACTGCTGTTTGAGTCAATAATGGCTATGTCATTGTATCATGCCTAATTGAATTAAAAATGTTGCTGGCTCAGTTTGTAGTAGGCATCTTGGGTAGGTTCTGACAAAGTCTCACCAACCTAAAAAAACCGTTGAACTCCTAATTTACATCTTTCACAAATTTTATTAGACTGAAAAGTTTTATTAGATTGAAACAGTAGAACCAAAAATATTAACCCTTTGCTCCAAGAAAAGTGATGTGTTGTCTATTAACCCTTGACGGTGCTTTTTGGTGGGATATGTGCACGACTGAGCAGTGCACTTATCTCAAAATGAAATTGAGAGTCACGACTTTTGTGTAATATTAGCAAATTACTAATATTTGCTCCAAGTTGATAAATAGTTTTTTTCCCCTTTCTTTCCTACACAAATATAAAGAAGTCTATTTGTCCATACAATAATGATCCAAACTCGCTGCTGATGCCAAAAAGAAAGGCAGAACTGGAGGATCATAATTTATGGTTTCTTTTGATTAACGAAAAAGGACAAAAAAAAATTTAAAAAAAAGAAGAACCATATCACTCCTTTTGCACTTTATTTCTTACTGTGTTTTCTTTTAGCATATATGAAGGAACTTGAATCGATAAATATCTAAGAAATTGAAAGAAAGAAAATAGAAGAACACAAAGCTTTGCTCAATACACAATGCTTCTGTTCTGGAGTCTTAGAATTGTTCTTGAAGATGTGTTTGGAGGTATGTTTACAATGTTGATGAACTAGCCTATTTATAGCCAAATATCACACATGTTTATATGTAAAAGCTATGTGAACAAAATAAACAAAGTTGGTAAAAGCTATGTGAACAAAATAAGCAAAGTTGAGATTGCTACCTACCATTTGAAAATAAAAGCATGTTCACAATTGTTGACTAATGTGTGTTCACATTTATTTGATTTAATTCTACATTGCCCCCCTTAAATCAAAATCTTCAAACTTGATCATTCCAAGTATTTTCTTCAGCTTGAAAAATGACTCTGTCTTCAATGGCTTTGTAAGAATATCTGCAACTTGTTCTTCAGTTGGACAATAATCAATAGCAATCTCTTTCTCACGAACTAGGTCACGAATGAAGTGAAACTTGATATCGATGTGTTTGCTTCGTCCATGAAATACAGGATTCTTTGATAATTCAATTGCTGATTTGTTATCGCAATAAATATTTGTTGGTTCATCTTGTTCGTGATGTAGAAAACCAAGAATTCGTCTAAGCCATAGCACTTGTGTAGCATTATTTGATACTGCTATATACTCTGCTTCAGCTGTAGATAAAGCCAAGACTTGTTGTTTCTTTGAAGACCATGAGAAAACGCCGGATCCCAAGAAAAAAGCATAACCTGATGTGCTTTTTCTTTCTATGGTGTCACCAGCCCAATCACTGTCTGTGTACCTCAGAAGAGAAATATCATATTATACCCCGTGTTTATGTAAATTGCATGCCATGCACTACACATGCACATACGTCACACTTAAAACAATATATATTATATATAACTTGGATATACACGGCAGGAAAAAAAATTTAAAGGAAAATAAATAGATAAGTTTAAAACTTAAAATCTCAATATAAATATGAAATAGATAGAGGAAGTTTGAATTTAAACTAATCCTAATTACACTAAAATAAGACAACCTAAACCCTATCCTATATTTAGACACACATCACACCAAATATCATTCAACTATCTCCCTCAAGAGCAAAAACGGCAGCCCCATAGCACACATAATGCCGGCCCTATTTTGTGCTTTCAAACTTCAACTCCTATCCTTCATAATTTGAAAAGAAAAAGTAGCAGCCACCGATTCTCCCAATAAAACTCAACTTCTTCAATCTCCCAAATATTCAACAAACGCTAGCCTCCTTATTTCTAAAAAAAAATGATATGCTGCCGCCACCGATCTAAGCAATAAACAACGTATAATTGAGATACGAGGCAAGTACCCTTTCTATATTTGTTATGTTTTTATAAATCTTATGGCTATATATTCATAGTTGGTTGCTGTCAGATGAACGCAGCGGCCGAAATCTAATTGTTGGATGGAGTAAACATATAATTTTCTTATGCATAGGAACTACAATCTGTGATATAGTGTCAGTATATATATATATATATTTATACGTGCCATTTGAAACATGCGTATGTGTTTCTGTTTTGAATTGAAAATTGTGGTAGGGAGTACTAAGTAGCCGATGTGGTATACATATGTATGTAAAGGCTGCCCTTTTATATGTAATGTTTTGAAGAAAAAGAAAAAGAAATGGTGACTTCAGTTGATGCAAAATTAAAAGAAACCACCAACTTGTCCATGTGAGATAAAAGTAGGAAATTTAGAAACATTTGGTTTATTACTGCAGGTTAACATATATATGTATAGATTTGTGTAGGAAATTGATGAGGGAAAAAAAAGTAAAAAGGTGATGTTCTTGGGGCAATGCTAACTTCGTCCAGCATAAAACATTAACATATTATTTGTGAGTTCAGTGGACTTAATTGTAAAAAAAAATATGAAATGTTGATATATTATTTGTGTATATATTCATGTGTGAACCCAAGGTATTTGTTTAATTGTTAAAGGAATTCTCTGGCTCCTTAACCGTACAGTACATACATGGTTTGCAAATATTTGAGAATGATAAATGGCAATAGTTATAATTATAATACACTATGCGAGAAAATAATTATGTACAGATGTGTGACCATAATTTGAAATGTATGATTTTATGTGAGGTTAAAGTGGTGAATCGTTATTGATTTCGGGGAAAGTAGAAATATGTATATGCGTGTATGTATATGCATGTACGTGTATGGGTACATGGCATATACGTGAGTATACTTATACGTAGGAGATAAGTTTGAATTGAAACGGTAATAAAGTGGTAAACGGATAATTATAACGGTAAATGAAAAGGTGTTTAAAGTTGTACTTGCCAACTTCCTGGATTAAGTGTCGAAGTTAAAGTTTTTTTGTCCTTTTCCAAAGCAACCATCCGAGGCCTTTAGGAAGAAAGGAATGATTTGCCCAACACCAAGCATAGAGGTCAGCGGAGTTGGGAAGAAAAGATTCCGCGTAGGAAGTTAATTCGTCAAAAAGGTAGGTGCCTCTTCCCCCCTCAAACGGGTATGATTCATGCATGCTTTGATGATATACTACTGTGTTTCGTTGTTTTTATTTGTTTAAGTTGTGAATTTTGTTTCGTTGTTTTTATTTGTTTAAGCTGTAAATTTTGTTTCGTGGTGTTTATTTGTTTAAGTTGTAAATTTTGTATATGTTGAAAAGCATGAGATATATTGTTTATGACTACTATGTGCGTGTATGTGTGTGAAATTGGTGGTATGATTGAATCGAAAACAAAATATCCTTAAAAATGGGAAAAAAAAGGGAACTTTTACATTAGGAGTCTTTAAGAAGTTGTGTTTTGGCCTTAGAATAGGTTCCTATAGACTGGAAATAGGAGGAAATGGGGGTTGGGATCGAAAAACAAATCACAGCGCGCGTTGCCACTGGTGGAACATCCAAATAAATAAATAAATAAATAATTAAATTAGAGCAGAGAACAGGCCGGCCAACGGACCGGGTCGGCTGGCCAGCGGGTCGGACCGTAGGCGGCCCATTAACCTCTCCAAAAAAAATGTATCGTGCGTGGCGAATCAGGCCAGGAAAATATAGTTAAATACCAATAAGAATTCAAATAAATTCCAGAAAATATAAAAGGTTAAAATTAAATTATTTTCACTTAATTTCTGAAGTTTGGTAAATTTAAGTAATTACAAATTAATAGTAATAAATAGAATTAAGTAAGGGAAACATAGGGAAAATTAGTAGAAAATTCTAGTAAACTAATACAAGCTAAGGAAAAATAAGGGTGGCGATAAATAACAACTTTCCAATATTCAAAAATTTCACAAAGCCAAATATTGAGTGCCGGAGGATGGTGAGGATGGGCCAGGGGCCTCAGGCGATTGTATTTTTGCGTTCATGGCACGTGCATTGCATGATGGCGGGTCGTGACGTACGGGTCACGGGCGCTCAGGATGGTGTACGGTGGCGGGGCCACGACACTCAGGATGGTGTGCAGTGGCGCGGCCACGCACACTCAGTATGGTGACTGTGGGGTGTACGACCTGCAGCCACTCAGTAGGACCCGGGTTCATGCATTGCACGGTATAGATATCGGCATTCTGTGTGACATGACTTTGTTGCGTGTGACACGTTGATTGAGCATGCATCATGTACTTGCGCATTTTACATGGAGTGCTTTACTTACTGCATTTACTTTATCTTATGCATGTTATTTTATATGTATGTGCTATATGTTATATCATGTTTATGTGCTATGTGGCTATATCATTTCGGTATGTACGTTTTATATTTGTTTGAGGCGGGCATCTACTGGGTGATTTCTGTCACTCACCCCTACTTCCCAGGTGAGCCGGATGAGGACTACGAGCACATCTTTGTTGAGGACGGGGCGGACATGGCTGAGTGGGCTGGTTGATAGCTGCAGCTAGGATACGAGGGGAACTATGCAGCTGATTTTTCGTAGTTATCTTTTGGGAATTTTCTCAGACTTCTTTAGTACTTTTAGTATCAGAGTTTTATTCAGTAATGTAATGACGATTAATGGAGTTTAATTTAAGTTATGATTTACGTTTCCGCGAGAAAAATTTCTACGTTATTTCTGACGTGTAAGAGATTGATTCGACGCCTTGTATTCTCCTAAGCGAGATACGGCGGGTGCACTTTTCCCGATGCTAGGGCTTGGGAGCGGGGCGCTACAGGTGGTATCAGAGCCGAAACTTCAGATCCGCCTCGGAAACGCAGGATTAATTAGATCACTTAGACATAAGTTACGATCTTTCATAAAATTTTGATTTTACCCCTAATAAACAAAGTAGACTTAAGATATGATCTTAGACATAGGTTATGATCGGGTTATGGGAGGTGTGTGCCAATGGTGAGCTTTCCTTGTCTAACTATCGAATTATCGGCGTTCAATCTTTCGATTTATTTTTAACTAATGCGATTTCTTCTCATGAACTCTGATAACAGGAAATGCCTCCACGACGTGAGCCAGCTGGGAACGGTGGGGAGAACCACCAAAATCAGTGATCATCTCCAAGCACTTGAAGATGTCATAGTCACCATAACCAGCACCTTAGCACAGTAGCACCAGCTGCTGACTAGCATGCATCGCCTCCACCACCATCGCACTCGGACGTGAGATTCTTCGACAAGGAGATGCGGAGGAGTGATGGTGCAGTACAACTAACACCGCCGATCACTTGGATCTAATTTCGAAATGAGTTTAAGAAGTATTACGTGTTTGACAGTGCGATCTTTTAGAGCATGGCTCTAGATCCACAACGGAAGCATAGGTTTAAGCTGTGATCTTAGAAATTAAGTTACGATTTTGCCCCTAAGTCACATCTTAGACATAAGTACCGATTTTTTAGTCGTAAGTAATGATTACGTATTAAGCATGTTATTAGAAATAAGGCGTGGCCTTAAGAGGTTAAGTGATGACCTTGCCCGTAAGTTACGATTTTAGACTTAAGGGATGACGATGCGGAATATCGGCTATAGAAATTATACGGTGACCTGAACATCAGGTGATGATTTGAACATAAGCACTGATCTTAGTCATAAGCTGTGATTATATTCTAAAGTATTGCACTTAGCAATAAGTAATGATCTTACACGTAAGGAATGATGATACCAAGTATTACTTCTAGAATTAAGGGAATACATTAGATCTAAGTGATGATCGGATAAAGGATACGTCCACCTATGCCTAGGGTGCCCCATACGATTTGGAGTAATTGCCTTACCTAAGTGCTGATTATAATCATTTGTATAATCCCATATGACCCCTGTAAACCCGATACCATTATGATAAATGAAGCAAGTTTACGCCTCTACCTCGACAATAGTGTCAGAACATGATAGGTCTAAGTTAGGATCGTAGTTCTTAAGATACGATCTGTAGTGAAACGAATTACTAAGAAAGGATTCATTAGCGTTATGATTAGCAGAGTCAGCAAAGAATATCGTACAAATGGATTTATAGTTATGATTAAGAGGTTGAATTTTAGAGTATCAAATACGCTGAAGATATTAGTCCTACTAGGGATATCGATTGATAGTCATAAGTGAGCATTACTAAAATAAGTAAACAAATTATTACAAATTCGAGTTAAGTGTTGATTCATAGGAACATGTAAGTGATGATACATCGAGTATGCTTGAATTGAAATAGAGTAAGTATGAACAAGTAGTGTGTACTTTTCAGGTGAGATCTAACTAAATTAGAGTTAGCGGTTGAAATAACCAAGTGAATAGTACAGTGGATCAGTGTGGTGCGCGGAAGCATGGTGAATTAGAACGCCCTAAGTCGATCAATATTTAGTGTGCCATGCTAGGATTTGACAACTTAAGTTAAAGATTTATAAGAAACAGTACATAGGTGGATTTTTCATTGACATTAAGGGATGACTTAGACAAATTATACGAAGTATTGGATTATAATTTTTTTCAAGTAGCTAGACGTTTTGTTATAAGCACTTACACTAAAATATATTCTATACTTCAAAAGTATTTCAAAGATTCTTACTACTAAACATTTCAACTAAGTTCCAATTTTAAGTATATTATTTTACAAGGCTATATTCCTCTGAATTTGCATATCAACATACTGGAGTTTTGACTACTCTTGACAAAAATAATATATTTTAAAATAAAGATGCTTCCGAACAACGATATGTTCATATAGTTCTTATATTATTTCTCAATTCTCGTTTAGCCATATTGATTTTGCCAAAATAATTTTGTTTGTCAACTATCGATATCGTAAGCATTTTACCCATTAAATGCTTTTAGAGTTGTTTATCTGCTTGTGATGAACTTATTTAATTTTGCGAACCAAAAATAGTTTAAAAAAATACATATTTTATCTCGAAAAGAGAGGTATCTTAACCAAATTGTTGTATGAAACTTTATATTTGTTGAATTTTCGATCGTTGTATTTTGTGAAACAAGTCATAGCTTTCAAAATATATATTTTGTTGAAAAGAAAAATACACCGCGTTCAAAATCGTTTTTTAAAAAGAAGTTTTACAATTTTTGTGTCTCAATTGTTTTGAAGTGATTTTAACTGTAATACTTATACGAACAAGTTATATGATTGTTTTATAAATGCTCATTTGAGACACCGCGTTGCAAAAACAAATACATGATACTTGGACCTTGTAGTTACAAAAATTAGAAGTCATATTATTTTAAATAGTTAAAGCAATATTCCAAATTATGCTACGTAAGTTACTTTTTCTAAAGAAAAATGTTTCCATGCACATACTTCGTATATTACGTTATTGATGATATCTCTGAAAAGTAAGGGCATGATAATAGAACTAGCTCGTAGATATAAGATTGATTTCAAGAATTTGATGATAAAGGAGAGTACTGGATAACATATTGAAGGACTCGATTGATTATATTGGATGGTCATGTAACTAGGAGATGGATCTTATATGATGAGTTAAGAATTCGGAATCGGAGATTGCAATAAGTTGAATGATACACGTCAAGTGGTACAAGTGAGAGTTTATAATTTGTAATTATAGAAATTAAGTTAAAGATTATAGTACACCGAAGAACTGATTTTAGAGGGCTGCTGATGACCTCAGATAGAAGTACGTGATAAACAAACGACTGGTATATGGAACCCCGTATGGTGACAGTACGCAATGGATGTCTAGCATGGTCATTATCTAAGTGAATGATTAAGTAGAACCATACTAAGTCATTGATCACGCCATACGCAAGTTTCGAGGACGAAACTTTTTGTAAGGGGGAAGGAATATTATACCCCGTGTTTATGTAAATTGCATGCCATGCCCTACACATGCACATACGTCACACTTAAAACAATATATATTATATATAACTTGGATACACACGGCAGGAAAAAAAATTTAAAGGAAAATAAATAGATAAGTTTAAAACTTAAAATCTCAATATAAATATGAAATAGATAGAGGAAGTTTGAATCTAAACTAATACTAATTACACTAAAATAAGACAACCTAAACCCTATCCTATATTTAGACACACATCACACAAAATATCATTCAACTATCTCCCTTAAGAGCAAAAACGGCAGCCCCATAGCACACATAATGCCGGCCCTATTTTGTGCTTTCAAACTTCAACTCCTATCCTTCATAATTTGAAAAGAAAAAGTAGCAGCCACCGATTCTCCCAAGAAAACTCAACTTCTTCAATCTCCCAAATATTCAACAAACGCCAGCCTCCTTATTTCTCCAAAAAAAAAATGATATGCTGCCGCCACCGATCTAAGCAATAAACAACGTATAATCGAGATACGAGGAAAGTACCCTTCCTATATTTGTTATGTTTTTATAAATCTTATGGCTATATATTCATAGTTTGTTGCTGTCGGATGAACGCAGAGGCTGAAATCTAATTGTTGGATGGAGTAAACATATAATTTTCTTATGCATAGGAACTACAATCTGTGATATAGTGTCAGTATATATATATATCTTTATATATATATATATATATACACGTGCCATTTGAAACATGCGTATGTGTTTCTGTCGTGAATTGAAAATTGTGGTAGGGAGTACTAAGTAGCCGATGTGGTATACATATGTATGTAAAGGCTGCCCTTTTATATGTAAGGTTTTGAAGAAAAAGAAAAAGAAATGGTGACTTCAGTTGATGCAAAATTAAAAGAAACCACCAACTTGTCCATGTGAGATAAAAGTACGAAATTTAGAAACATTTGGTTTATTACTGCAGGTTAATATATATATGTATAGATTTGTGTAGGAAATTGATGAGGGAAAAAAAGTAAAAAGGTGATGTTCTTGGGGGCAATGCTAACATCGTCCAGCATAAAGCATTAACATATTATTTGTGAGTTCAGTGGACTTAATTGGAAAAAAAAATATGAAATGTTGATATATTATTTATGTATATATTCATGTGTGAACCCAAGGTATTTGTTTAATTGTTAAAGGAATTCTCTGGCTCCTTAACCGTACAGTACATACATGGTTTGCAAATATTTGAGAATGATAAATGGCAATAGTTATAATTAAAATACACTATGCGAGAAAATAATTATGTACAGATGTGTGACCATAATTTGAAATGTATGATTTTATGTGAGGTTAAAGTGGTGAATCGTTATTGATTTCGGGGAAAGTAGAAATATGTATATGCGTGTATGTATATACATGTACGTGCATGGGTACATGGCATATACGTGAGTATACTTATACATAGGAGATAAGTTTGAATTGAAACGGTAATAAAGTGGTAAACGGATAATTATAACGGTAAAAGAAAAGGTGTTTAAAGTTGTACTTGCCAACTTCCTGGATTAAGTGTGGAAGTTAAAGTTTTTTTGTCCTTTTCCAAAGCAACCATCCGAGGCCTTTTGGAAGAAAGAAATGATTTGCCCAACACCAAGCATAGAGGTCAGCGGAGTTGGGAAGAAAAGATTCCGTGTAGGAAGTTAATTCGTCAAAAAGGTAGGTGCCTCTTCCCCCCTCAAACGGGTATGATTCATGCATGCTTTGATGGTATACTAATGTGTTTCGTTGTTTTTATTTGTTTAAGTTGTGAATTTTGTTTCGTTGTTTTTATTTGTTTAAGCTGTAAATTTTGTTTCGTGGTGTTTATTTGTTTAAGTTGTAAATTTTGTATATGTTGAAAAGCATGAGATATATTGTTTATGGCTACTATGTGCGTGTATGTGTGTGAAATTGGTGGTATGATTGAATCGAAAACAAAATATCCTTAAAAATAGGGAAAAGGGGGAACTTTTACATTAGGAGTCTTTAAGAAGTTGTGTTTTGGCCTTAGAATAGGTTCCTATAGACTGGAAATAGGAGGAAATGGGGGTTAGGATCGAAAAACAAATCACAGCGCGCGTTGCCACTGGTGGAACATCCAAATAAATAAATAAATAAATAATTAAATTAAAGCAGAGAACAGGCCGGCAAACGGACCGGGTCGGCTGGCCAACGGGTCGGACCGAAGGCGGCCCATTGACCTCTCAAAAAAAATGTATCGTGCGTGGCGAATCAGGCCAGGAAAATATAGTTAAATACCAATAAGAATTCAAATAAATTCCAGAAAATATAAAAGGTTAAAATTAAATTATTTTCACTTAATTTCTGAAGTTTGGTAAATTTAAGTAATTACAAATTAATAGTAATAAATAGAATTAAGTAAGGGAAACATAGGGGAAATTAGTAGAAAATTCTAGTAAACTAATACAAGCTAAGGAAAAATAAGGTTGGCGATAAATAACAACTTTCCAATATTCAAAAATTTCACAAAGCCAAATATTGAGTGCCGGAGGATGGTGAGGATGGGCCAGGGGCCTCAGGCGATTGTGTTTTTGTATTCATGGCACGTGCATTGCATGATGGCGGGTCGTAACGTACGGGTCACGGGCGCTCAGGATAGTGTACGGTGGCAGGGCCACGACACTCAGGATGGTGTGCAGTGGCGCGGCCACGCACACTCAGTATGGTGACTGTGGGGTGTACGACCTGCAGCCACTCAGTAGGACCCGGGTTCATGCATTGCACGGTATAGATATCGGCATTCTGTGTGACATGACTTTGTTGCGTGTGACACGTTGATTGAGCATGCATCACGTACTTGCGCATTTTACATGGAGTGCTTTACTTACTGCATTTACTTTATCTTATGCATGTTATTTTATATGTATGTGCTATATGTTATATCATGTTTATGTGCTATGTGGCTATATCATTTCGGTATGTACGTTTTATATTTGTTTGAGGCGGGCATCTACTGGGTGATTTCTGTCACTCACCCCTACTTCCCAGGTGAGCCGGATGAGGACTACGAGCACATCTTTGTTGAGGACGGGGCGGACATGGCTGAGTGGGCTGGTTGATAGCTGCAGCTAGGATACGAGGGGAACTCTGCAGCTGATTTTTCGTAGTTATCTTTTGGGAATTTTCTTAGACTTCTTTAGTACTTTTAGTATCAGAGTTTTATTCAGTAATGTAATGACGATTAATGGAGTTTAATTTAAGTTATGATTTACGTTTCCGCGAGAAAAATTTCTACGTTATTTCTGACGTGTAAGAGATTGATTCGACGCCTTGTATTCTCCTAAGCGAGATACGGCGGGTGCACTGTTCCCGATGCTAGGGCTTGGGAGCGGGACGCTACATATCATTAGCACAAGAATAGAATATACCATGAGTTTTTGTACCTCTGACATATCTCAAAATCCATTTAGCTGATTGTAAGTGTGATTGACGTGGTGATTCCATGAAACGACTGATAAGTCCAACACCATATGTTATATCCGGCCTAGTTGCAGTCAAATATCTCAAGTTTCCAACTAGTCTTCAAAAGTATGTAGGATCAACTAGCTCATCGGTAGCATCTTTTGTTAACTTCAACTTTTCTTCAACCGGTGTTAAGATGGGTTTTGCGAATTCCATCTTAAACTTTTTCAAAATATCACCAGCATATTTCTTTTGTGAAATGAATATTCCACTGTCCATCTGATAAACTTCCAAACCAAGAAAATAATACATTAGACCAAGATCCGTCATTTCAAAATGACTAATCATAGTCTCCCTAAACTCAGAAATCATTTTAGCATTGTTACCGGTAAAGATAAGGTCATCAACATATAAACATACGATAACAATATCTCCTCGATCAGAATATTTCACATATAAAGTATGCTCATATGGACATCTTTGAAAACCATGTTCGGTGAAATAAGAATCGATGAGAGTATACCATGCTCGCGGAGCTTGCTTGAGACCGTACAAAGCTCTTTTCAACCGGTATACCTTACTTTCTTGTCCTTTGACAACATATCCATCTGGTTGATCAACATAAACTTTCTCTTCCAGAACTCCGTTTAGGATAGCAGATTTAACATCCATTTGGTAAATCTTCCACGCGCTTTGTGCGGCAATAGAAATAACCATACAAACTGTGTCAAGTCTAGCAACAGGGGCAAAGACCTCAAAATAATCAATACCTGCCTTTTGTTTGTATCCTTTTGCAACAAGTCTTGCTTTAAAGCGACCAATCTCTCCATTTGCTTTGTATTTTGTGTTGTACACCCATTTGACTCCAATGGGTTTTTTTCCTTGTGGAAGAGTAGTCAATTCCCATGTATCATTTTTCTCAATAGCATGAATCTCTGGATCCATGGCACGAATCCAATTATCATTTCTGAAAGCTTCTTCGAATGTCACTGGATCACAATCTGCGAATAAAGCAAAATTGACAACTTCTTCATCAGATAATTCATTGTCATTACCAATTTATAATCCTGCAATCTAGCTGGTAATCGCCTCTCTCGTTGTGGGTGACTCGATGATGGTTTAGACACAATATCCTCTCTTGGTGGTTCTGGTTCCGGTATACAAGAACCAACAATAGGAGAAAATGAAGAATTTTCTATTTTCTCAGGCTCTTTTCTTAGCCAATCCTAAGCCTCCATCTCTTCAAAAATGACATCTCGATTGATAACAACTTTTCTGGTAATAGGATTATAAAGTTTATATCCTTTTGTTTCATGAGAATATCCAATAAAAACACATTTCTCAGATTTATCATTCAACTTCTTCCTCAAAACATCTGGAACATGAGCATAAGCAATACAACCAAATACTTTCAAATGTCCGATATTTGGTTTCCGACCTGTCCATACCTCGTAAGGAGTCTTTCCTTCTGCAATACTCCTTGTAGGACACCTGTTCAAGACATAGACAGCACAAGCAACAGCCTCAGCCCAAAATGATTTTGGTAGATTCTTTGAATGCATCATTGATCTTACCATGTCCATAACTGTTCTATTTTTCCTTTCTGCCACCTCGTTTTGTTGAGGTGTATATCTCGCTATCATTTGATGCTTAATGACATTTCTCTCTAGATAATCATCAGAGACTGTATACTCAGTTCCTCTGTCTGTTCTCAAAGTTTTAATCACAAAACCACTTTGTTTTTCAATGTACACTTTAAAAATTTTGAACGTATCGCATGCGTCAGATTTGTTTCTAAGAAAATACACCCATGCTTTCCGACTAAAATCATCAATAAAAGTTATAAAATACTTACAACCACCATTTGTAGGTACTTCTACATAACACAAGTATGAATGGATCAACTCCAGTGGTGTACTCGCCCTCCAGGCCTTATTCTTCGGAAAGGGAAATCTGTGTTGCATTCCCAGTGTACGACTCACAAACTTTCTGTGTAAAATCAATATCTGGCAATCCTAAAACAGATTTATTTCTGACAAGAAACTTCAAACTTCTGAAATTCAAGTGTCCAAATCTCAGATGCCATAGCCATGTATCATCATATTTCATAGAACTAAAGCAAGGTAAACTGCTACAGTTGATTGACAGCGGAAACAAACGATTATTATTCATGTTTACCTTTGCAATTAATCCTCTCTTCGGATCACTTAGTGTGCAAACTCCATGCTCAAAGACTATGTTATAGCCTTTCAGAGATAACTGTCCAATGCTCAGTAAATTGTGATGCAAACTTGGTACATAGAATACATCAGAGATAAAGTTAGAAGAACCATCTTTCAAACTAATGGCAATCCTCCCTTTACCAAGAACATGTACCTCAGAATTATTTCCAAATTTCACAGTAGTTTTCACAGAAGTATCCAAATCTGTAAACATTTCTTTATCTCCAAACATATGATTGCTGCAACCAGAATCCAAAATCCATTCATTTTTTGTTTTGTTTTCAATACTCAAATCAGCCAAAAACAAAGTCTCAGGACTTGTGTTGTCATTTTCAGCCACTTTCGCATGTGTTTCTGGACTATTCTTATACCAACAGTTACTTTGAAAATGTCCAAACTTTTTGCAATTAAAGCATTGGATTTTTGATTTATCCTTTTGGAAATCATTCTTTTGATTATCTCTATCAAAAACACGAGTATTTCGCTGGTAACTAAAATTACCTCTACCACGACCTCTTCTTTGGCCACGTCCTTGACCTCGAAAATTTTGACCGTGCTGACTAGATTCAGCATGTTTTACAGACAACTCTTGATCTTTCGAAACAATTGTCTGAACTTGTAATGCTTCCTCTATAATTCCAACAGACTGCTGATCTAGTGAGATTTCATAAGATAGTAACTCACCTTCCAATTGATCAATAGTCATTTCGTCAAGATCCTTGGTAGCTTCAATGACTATTTTTTTCATGTGAAATTTTGAGTCAAAGATCTAAGGATTTTCTGGATAAGTTAGGCTTCGGTGATGACTTCACCATTGGCGTTTATTTTTTCACCAATATCTCGTACCTTGGATATGAAATCTGCAACAGACTCGTTTATTTTCATTTGAGCCATTTCAAACTGTCTCCGAAATTCTTGTAAGCGAACTTTTTTAACTTCGCTGCTGCCTTTATTGATATTCACAAGAATTCTCCAAGCCTCTTTTGCAAATTTGGTATTCATAAATTTGTTCAAGACAGCTAACTCGACTCAGTTGTTAAGATAATGTCGAGCTAAACGATCTTGTCTCCAATTTATCTCCAAAGCTTTGGCCTCCTCATCACTTAATTTTTTGCTCGCATCTGGAATATCAAATCCTTTTTCTATGACATTCCATATGCCAAGAACTTCAAAAAAATCTTTCATAAGTATAATCCATTGATCAAAGTTGTTTTTACCATCAAAGATAAAAACAGGACAAGGTTGAATAACTCTCTCTCCTTCCATCTAGAAAAATGAATCGATTCAGCAATATAAGATCTGATACCAATTTGAAGGAACTTGAATCGATAAATATCTAAGAAATTGAAAGAAAAAATAGATGAACACAAAGCTTTGTTCAATACACAATGCTCCTGTTTTGGAGTCTTAGAATTGTTCTTGAAGATGTGTTTGGAGGTATGTTTACAATGTTGATGAACTAGCCTATTTATAGCCAAATATCACACATTTTTATATGTAAAAGCTATGTGAACAAAATAAACAAAGTTGGTAAAAGCTATGTGAACAAAATAAGTAAAGTTGAAATTGCTACCTACCGTTTGAAAATAAAAGCATGTTCACAATTGTTGACTAATGTGAGTTCACATTTATTTGATTTAATTCTACAATATATACACTGTACGCATATATAGCTGTGCGTTGTCTTTAAGTTCGGAAATTATAACTAAATTAGATACATTTAAAATAATGAGTATAATTAAAGTTTTGTAAAGATAAGACTTCCATTTTTGTAATGAATCTACGAAGTCCACAAAATTATGCACAAATGTGACATTGCTAAAACCTTTTATGGATCTGTCTATGAACTCAACTGACGAAAAATAACTTAAGCTTTATGTCGCAGGGAAGAGCATGGAAGGAGTATAGTCGGGGAACTACTCTAGAAAATTTAGATTCCAATTTTTTTTCTGCTGAACAAATTCTCATTTTTAGAGATTGATGACATATCGACCGATCAATGTCTTAAGGCTGAAACATCGATGTCGGATAGTGTGGTTTTAATTTGCACCTTACCTATATGGACCAATCGATATTTTTTCTTTACGAGACTGATGTATACATCGATTGATCGATGTGCTTCAACCTAAGAGATCCATATTGGAAACTGTAGTTTCAATTTTGCACTTCGCCTATATCAACCGATCGATATCTCTTCCTGTTCGACTGATGTATACATCGATATTTCTTCAATCTGAGAGATCGATGTCTAACAATATTCTTCCAAACTTGCAAATTTCATACATCAATCGTTCTATGTCACTTTTGAAAGATCTATTAATACATAAATCGATCTATGTAGAATATGACGTATATATTGAACTTTGCTTCTAGAGATCTATGTAGAGATTGACTTTCCTTCTTCATTTATTCAAACCTTTGTTAATTCTAAAGTCCAGAATGACTTTAGTCATTTTTCAAACATCTTTTAAACTTCATCAAAACATTCATATTCTAACAATGTCTCCTTTATTGATAATTTCTAAACAATACACTTTTAAAAGATATTTTGTTTGAAAAACGAAACTTTTCCCTATGTCAGTGCATTTATGCTCTCCCTCAATATATGAATATCCCGAACCAAATACATCAAGTTCATATGTTTCAAATCCCTCTCAGCACATTGCATCCTTCATCCACACATCATACTCAATTATGTGTCAATCCCATTAGCAAAATATACACATGTTTATTTTAGTATGCTCATATATATCAAACCTAGACACATATACCTCATTAATCTTATAAACCACATAATCTCATTCAACATATACATGCCACATACACAACCATATAAAGACAACATATACAAGCCACGTATATAAATAACATAATCAAATAAATACCACAAATACCGCATCTTCATTATTCTCATCCTTTTGTAATCATCAGAAGAACAAGCAAATATAATACTGAAGAAATAATTCAAATTCATTTAAATATAGCAAAGATAAGCTCTAGTATATCATAGAAGTCCTAAGCTATGACCTAGCCAGAATAGGGCAATGAAGGTGCGGATGAGGGAAGAGGAATCGATTCTTCATTCGAAGAGAAGATGAGGCCCGGAATGCGCACCTTCGTTTTGGCTTTGCGTCTATCGAACCATAACTTATGCATCTCCACTTTTCTTTTGAGATTTACCACTTTGTGTTGAAGTTCCAAAACTTGTGCCTGAATTTTGAAACCATTTACACTTACTCTAACACTTGTTTCCGCCCCAGCCCCAGCCATAGGAGCCTCGAGAACTTCCTCTGCCTCAGGAATTTTATCGTTGACCTCTTCCTCGTCCTCACCTCTTCCACTTCTAGCTTCTTTTCTTGCCTTTAAGACTTGCTGGATGTTAAATTTATTATAAAAGTCTTTATGTGTGATCTTATCCTCATTCGTTGCATCCATATATATGCCTGATTTCAGTAGCATATAATAAAATAGATTGCTATATGTGAGTGCTTTATTCTTCCACATTAGCCATGAATAATTCTCCAAAGTTGATTGGCTCTCGGTTGAAATGATGGAAAGTTATATAGAAGTCCATGATACCTGGCCCTTTTGTGGATTTATATTTACACAACATGTTACTATAGCAAGTAATGCCCAATCCACCATGGGCATGTCATTGGTGTTCCTCCCACTGGGCCATGTTGTACTTTTACACATCAAACTCATCATAGCTTTCATTCAGCACCCCAATCAACTCACAAATGGTACCAACATTTAACTCAAGAAATGTACAGTCTGCCAAAGTATGCAGTTGATGAGGCTCAAGAGTCTCCTCATGATGACCTTGCACAAGGGCCCTTTAAGAAGACACATACGGGTCCCTTAACAAGAAGCCAAGCGAGACAACTAGGGTTTGATGTTATGGCTTTCTTAGGAAGGAATGTGCAAGAGGTGCCAATACATGATGGGTAGCGTTGAGTGCTTATCATTGAGGCTATAATTTGATTATCCTTGAGTTTAATGTATATCATAAGATGTAATGGTTGGTGACAGGGTGGGATGGTCATTTTATGCATGCACGTCGTAGTCTCGAGTCTAGGGTAGCATAGGGAGTCTTTTATTATGCGTTTGATGTACTAATAGATGTTCTTGATTGTCTTTGTAGCTGCCAAAATCGAATAAGAAAAGTGGCATGGGAAATGCCTACTTTTTAGGAAGACAACCAGGACACCCATTTGGTATTTTGGACGTACAAGTCGAAGGACATATCCAAATGGATTGAACCAACTTGGAGTGGACCAAATCTCACTAAAATTCAATACTCTAGAGGGTCCTCAGATATCAGAATAGACCAAATTAAACGGTTTACTCTTTTTATGTACCTTGGCAAGATACTGGGCTTTAGATTGTTTGCCAAATAAACAAGTTTCACATTTAATGTACTCAAGAGAAATTCTATTAAACAATCCAGGCTTGTACTTTTTCGAATACATAAATTTGGGATGAATAGCTTAATAGCTCTATTCCTGTGATAAATAGCTCAATTCCTTCTTTCCTCTTCCTGTGATAAATAGCTCAATAGCTCTATTCCAAAGTAAGAAATTATTGTCATGCAACTTCTGATTTGTAATTGTTACATGAGTTGAATCAACAATCTTTCCTCCAGATCTAGATTCAGCTGTTTTATTTTCTGTAATAGCGGAAATGACTTCACTACCATGATCAGCTATGATAGACGTAGATTACAGAGAGCATTAAGCATTTGTAGGGGTAAGACAAGGTAAGACTGAGAATATTGATGAAACTGCAAGGAGAGTTTCAGGAAAGAGCTAAAGACGAAGAGTTAAAGATGAAGAGTACAAAGAGATAGATGACGAGTAGAGGGTACTGACGAATGATGTGAATAGAAAAGAGTACTGCGTAGAGAAGTGATGTAAAGAAGAAAATACACTGTGTAAGAATTAATGTGAATGGAAAGATAAATTGTGTGTAGTCCCTTTCACCGCCTCTCGGGAATGGAAAAATCTGGGTTTGTACGATAAAATAATACTAAAGTCCCTGTCTTTGCATGTGTTTCTTCTTTACACGACACGTCATCCGAAAAAATCTAAAAAATGTACGCATTCATCCTTGAAGACTGCACGTTTATTTTCAGACAATTTTCCTATTTTATTTTGAGATGACCAAATTGTCCTTTGGAGATATTGACTATATTGCCCTTTGTTTAAAGTACAGAACCTCCAAACCTGTTCTCGTTCCCGCACCTTTTCTTTTTCGTTTTCTGTATCTTCTTCCTTATAGAAGATAGTTCAGGCAATGGTGTTCAAAAAAACCAAATTTTGAGAAGAACTAAGATTATTTTCTTCTTTTAACAGGTTCTGTGAACCTGATGGATTTTCTTTTCCTTCCTCTTCGAAAGCTCCGATACCATATAGAAAAATATAATCTAGATAAGATTGAAAAGGAAGATCACAAATAATTGTATTGCATGAATAGATTGCTCATTTACAGAATGATCAATGGAAACTCTGTTTCCTACACTTAATCTTTGCAGTATCACTATATTTATATACAATGGAGGAGAAAAGGAGTGTTCCAACGGCTTTTTTTCTTTCTATCATCTATCGTCAAGTTGATGGACTGATTGCTTGCTACTCAGATACCCCCAACGGCTATTTTACACTTTACCTTAGCATTTCTACAGAGGTCACCAGCATGTTGGAAGGTAACTTAGAGGGCTTAGTAGTTCCTCTGAAACCATTTCTGTATTCTACTTCTATATCTGAAAGAACATCTATGGAAAGAGCATCCTGGCATCGGAAACCACATTATCTTCTTCCTCAGTAAATGCAGTTGGCTCTAGTCCGGAGCTAAAGGTGCTTCCTGTTTGAAGTTCAGAATGTTTTTCCTCTAACTTTTCTTGGCTTAGAAATTGAAGGAAGTTGAATCGATAAATATCTAAGAAATTGAAAGAATGAAGAATAGAAGAACACAAAGCTTTGCTCAATACACAATGCTCTTGTTTTGGAGTCTTAGAATTGTTCCTGAAGATGTGTTTAGAGGTGTGTTTACAATATTGAAGAACTAGTCTATTTATAGGCAAATAACACATATGTTTATATGTAAAAGCTATATGAACAAAATAAATAAAGTTGAAATTGCTACCTACCATTTGAAAATAAAAACCATGTTCACACATTGTTGACTAATGTGTAGTCATATTTGTTCCCATTTGATTTAATTCTACATTGCCTCCCTTAAATCAAAATCTTCAAACTTGATCATTCCAAGCATTTTCTTTAGTTTGAAAAATGACCCCGTTTTCAATGGCTTTGTAAAAATATCTGCAACTTGTTCTTCAGTTGGAAAATAACCAATGGCAATCTCTTTTTCACGAACTAGGTCACGAATGAAGTGAAACTTGATATCGATGTGTTTGTTTCGTCCATGAAATACTGGATTCTTTGATAAATCAATTGCTGATTTGTTATCGCAATAGATATTTGTTGGTTCATCTTGTTCATGATGTAGAAAACCAAGAATTCGTCTAAGCCATAGGGCTTGTGTAACACTGTTTGATGCTGCTATATACTCTGCTTCAGGTGTACATAAAGCCATGACTTGTTGTTTCTTTGAAGACCATGAGAACACGCCGGATCCCAAGAAAAATGCATAACTTGATGTGCTTATTCTTTTTATGGTGTCACCAGCCCAATCACTGTATGTATGCCCCAGAAGAGAAATATCTTTAGCACAAGAATAGAATATGCCATGAGTTTATGTACCTCTGATATATCTCAAAATCCATTTAGCAGATTGTAAGTGTGATTGACGCGGTGACTCCATGAAACGACCGATAAGTCCAACACCATACGTTATATCAGGCCTAGTCGCAGTCAAATATTTTAAGTTTCCAACCAGTCTTCGGAAGTATGTAGGATCAACTAGCTCATCGGCAGCATCTTTTTTTAACTTCAACTTTTCTTCAACCGCTGTTAAGATGGGTTTTGCAAATTCCATCTTAAACTTTTTCAGAATATCACCAGCATATTTCTTCTGTGAAATGAATATTCCACTGTCCATCTGATAAACTTCCAAACCAAAAAAATAAGACATTAGACCAAGACCTGTCATTTCAAAATGAAAAACATAACCTCCCTAAACTCAAAAATCATTTTTGCATTGTTACCGGTAAAAATAAGGTCATCAACATATAAACATCTTTGAAAACCATGTTCGGTGAAATAAGAACTGATACAAGTATACCATGCTCGTGGAGCTTGCTTGAGCCCTTACAAAGCCCTTTTCAACCGGTATACCTTACTTTCTTGTCCTTTGACGACATATCCATCTGGTTGATCAACATAAACTTCCTCTTCCAGAACTCTGTTTAGAAAAGCAGATTTAACATCCATTTGGTAAATCTTCCACACATTTTGTGCGGGAATAGAAATAACCATACGAACTGTGTCAAGTCTAGCAACAGGAGCAAAGACCTCAAAATAATCAATACTTGTCTTTTGTTTGTATCCTTTTGCAATAAGTCTTGCTTTAAAGCGATCAATCTCTCCATTTGCTTTGTATTTTGTCTTGTACACCCATTTGACTCCAATAGTTTTTTTCCCTTGTGGAAGAGTAGTCAATTTCCATGTATTATTTTTCTCAATAGCATGAATTTCTTGATCCATGGCATGAATCCAATTATCATTTTTGAAAGCTTCTTCGAATGTCACTGAATCACAATCTGCAAATAATGCAAAATTCACAACTTCTTCATCAAATAATTCATTGTCATTACCAATTTCATAATCCTGCAATCTGGCTGGTAATCGTCTCTCTCGTTGTGCGCGACTCAATGATGGTTTAGACACAATATCTTCTCTTGGTGGTTTTGGTTCCTGTATACGAGAACCAACAATCAGAGAAAATGAAGAATTTTCTATTTTCTCAGGCTCTTTTCTTAGCCAATCCCAAGCCTTCATCTCTTCAAAAATGACATCTCGACTGATAACAACTTTTCTGGTAACAGTATTATAAAGTTTATATTCTTTTGTTTCATGAGAATATCCAATAAAAACATATTTTTCAGATTTAACATCCAATTTTTTCCTCAAAACATCTGGAACATGAGCATAAGCAACACAACCAAATACTTTCAAATGTCCAATATTTGGTTTCCGGCCTGTCCATACCTCGTAAGGAGTTTTTTCGTCTGCAATACTCCTTGTAGGACACCTGTTTAAGACATAGACAGCACAAGCAACAGCCTCGGTCCAAAATGATTTTGGTAGACTCTTTGAATGCATCATTGATCTTACCATGTCCATAAATGTTCTGTTTTTTCTTTCTGCCACCCTGTTTTGTTGAGGTGTATATCTCGCTGTCATTTAATGCTTAATGCCATTTTTCTCCAGATAATCATCACAGACAGTATACTCAGTTCCTCTGTCTGTTCTCAAAGTTTTGATCACAAAACCACTTTGTTTTTCAATGTACACTTTGAAACTTTTGAACGTATCACATGCGTCAGATTTGTTTCTAAGAAAATACACCCATGCTTTCCAGCTAAAATCATCAATAAAAGTTATAAAGTACTTACAACCACCATTTGTAGGTACTTCTACGTAGCACAAGTCTGAATGGATCAACTCTAGTGGTGTACTTGCCCTCCAGGCCTTATTCTTTGGAAACGGAAATCTGTGTTGCTTTTCCAATGTACATGACTCACAAACTTTCTGTGGAAAATCAATATTTGGCAATCCTAAAACAGATTTATTTCTGACAAGAAAATTCAAACTTCTGAAATTCAAGTGTCCATATCTTAGATACCATAGCCATGTATCATCATATGTCATAGAACTAAAGCAAGGTAAAATGGCACAGTTGATTGACAGCGGAAACAAACGACTGTTATTCATGTTTACCTTTGCAATTAATCCTCTCCTCGGATCACTTACGGTGCAAACTCTATGATCGAAGACTATGTTATAGCCTTTCAGAGATAACTGTCCAATGCTCAGTAAATTGTGATGTAAACTTGGTACATAGAATACATCAGAATTAAAGTTAGAAGAATCATCTTTCAAACTAATGGCAATCTTCCCTTTACCAAGAACATGTACCTCGGAATTATTTCCAAATTTCACAGTAGTTTTCACAGAAGTATCCAAATCTGTAAAAATTTCTTTATCTCAACACATATGATTGCTGCAACCAGAATCCAAACTCCATTCCTTTTTGTTTTGTTTTCAACAATCAAATCAGCCAAAAACAAAGTCTATGGACTTGTATTGTCATTTTCAGCCACTTTTGCATGTGTTTCTGGACTATTCTTATACCAACAGTTACTTTGAAAATGTCCAAACTTTTTGCAATTAAAGCATTGGATTTTTGATTTATCCTTTTGAAAAACGTTATTTTGATTATCTCTATCAAAAAACACGAGTATTTCACTGGTACTTAAAATTACCTCTGCTGCGACCTCTTCTTTGGCCACGTCCTCTACCTCGAAAATTCTGACTCCGCTGACTAGATTCAGCATGATTTGCAGACAACTCTTGATCTTTCGAAACAATTGTTTGAACTTGTAATGCTTCCTCTATAATACCAACAGGCTGCTGATCTAGTGAGATTTCGTAAGATAGTAACTCACCTTCCAATTGATCAATAGTCATTTTGTCAAGATCCTTGGTAGCTTCAATGACAATTTTTTTCATGTGGAACTTTTGAGTCAAAGATCTGAGAATTTTCTGGACAAGCTGCGCTTCGATGATGACTTCACCGTTGTCATTTATTTTTTCACCAATATCTCGTATCTTGGATATGAAATCTGCAACAGACTCGTTTGTTTTCATTTGAACCATTTCAAACTGTTTCCGAAATTCTTGTAAGCGAACTTTTTTAACTTCGATGCTTCCTCTATTGATATTCACAAGAATTCTCCAAGCCTCTTTTGCAGATTTGGTATTCATAAATTTGTTTAAGACTGATAACTTGACTCGGTTGTTAAGATAATGTCAAGCTAAACGATCCTTCCTCCTCTTTATCTCCAAAGCTTTGGCCTCCTCTGTAGGATCTGCAAGGCACCACTAGAAGGTGAGGTTGAATAGTTGGTGAAATGTGGTTTTTAAAATTGTTTAAAACCAAACAACTCAACTTCTGAAAACAGATTCTGTTTTCAGGACCAGTTTTAAAACGTTTTTAAAACTAGGTTGTAGGTCTCCAAAAATTCTGCAATTTTGATAGAACATAGCCTCAGATGTTATGGGGGTTCTTTAAAAATTTCAGATTTAAATTCAACCTTTAACTCCTTCAAAAATTGTTGGTGGTCAGATTGCGTGAATCTGCCAGAAACGATAGACTGTTTTGAAAAATTTATTCCTATTTGTTCTTAAATCCAATTGCTCTGAAATTTTAACCACTAACCCCTTATATATTGTATTTGAATGGGTTAAAACATTGTTGAAAAATTATTTTGGGAAGTTAGTCAAATACACTCAAAGTCTCAACCTTTGCAAGCCTAAAAAATCAGACTGCACTAGTATCAGAACATTGGATGTTTGAATGACTTATACTTATCCAAAAGGGTTGAAACTTGTGCCAAATTAATCCTAGGACGTGTGCCTATGTTTCTGGAATGTTTCGTGATTTTTTAAAATTGTTCACTATTTTTACGAACGTAAACAAAAAGAGTAAACAGTGCAGAAACATAATATAAGTGCAGAAAGTAAATGGCACCAAGAATTTTATACTGGTTCGGTTATAAACAACCTACTCCAGTCTTCGAGGTACACCTTCCTCGGTTCACACTAGTCACACACACGCGATACACCTTACCACAGGGTTGATAGAGTTACACACCAACTCCAACCCTTTACAAACCTTGTACGACAAATACAATTCGCATGAACACCACCACCTTGCAAGATTGAAGATTGATCACACCTTGATCAATCTTTTACAAAGATAAAGAATATGTGGTGGTCTATTACAAGCCTATTCAAGAATAAGAATATAAGTACAATAGGCTTTCAAGAAGAAGAAAGAAAGAGAGTGTAGAAGAAGAGAGGCTAGGCGTTTTTGATCTCAAGATTGTAATACTTGTTCTTGTCTTTTGTTTTTGCTCATCTTCTTTCCTTTTAAGCACATATGCAGCCGTCCCCCTAAATCCTTCCCCTCTTGAAAATTGTCTTCTAAGTCCTTGGGAGAATGAGTGGCATCATTGTGACATGATCTTGCTTACTTGGCACCTTCTCATTGGATAGGTTGAATATTGTCATCATTTGATAACTTGGAAAATCTGAATATTTCACTCAAAACATGTGCCAAAATCAACATAGAATAATTTCGATAATCCACAAGATTGTCTCATAAAGTTAGCAAGACAAACTTTTTCCACACCATGGTAACAAAATCGGCCATTAAGAGAATTTAGCATGCTGAAATTTCAGCATGTGATACATGGTTCCTTAATTCAAAATACTTCCATTTTTCTTTGATTTTTATTTTTACAATAAATCATCAATTGATAGCAAATATCCTTATCAAATTGGAAATGAAATTTGGACACCCACATGACCATGAATTCGGCCAAGATACATTCTACACATGCTGAAAAATTTCAGCATGTGTGATATTCAAGATATCACACTTTATGGCTTTGAAACTTATTCAAATTACTTCCATTTCTTCTCCCAAGTAACCACATAATTCAAGACACCAATTGTATGCTTTTTAACTCAAAAAATCGGCCAGCTATAATTCAACATGCTGAAATTTTCAGTATGTGTTTCAAATGAGACAAAGTTTGAAACCTTACCATTTGTAGCTTCTTTCTTTAAATCACCAACATTGTATGATTGATTATTGACCAATCAATATGCCAACAAGGCTCCACATATGCTCCATCTCAGCTGTAGGTGGCGTGTATAAGTGTATATGCATGTGCTGAATTTTATTTTTGCTAACTTTGTAAAATAATGCACATTTAATAATACACACATGTTATATTCCAATCAGCCCTTAATTTAATTTTCTAGAACACTTTAAGATGTATATCATATGTAAAAAGTGTCTATATACGTGTCATATGATGTGCCAAAAATGTTCCATGTGTTGTGTACGTAGAAAACCGAATTTTCGATATTTATCGATTACCCGATTTTTCTCTAATTAAATTCCAACTTTTGCACATGTTATATATATTATGTTACACATAATATATATAATATAAACTTTAATTCTCAGCACTTGGCTAGTCTAAAGTGGCGCCATTAACATGTGACAAAATTAAAATTGAAATCTCCACAATTTGGCCTTAGTGTGGGGTGATTTGTGTGTGCCAACATGAAAAGATTTTATGGCTGAACATATCACCATAGGCACGAAAATTATAGATATTGTTGAAGTGTAGGGGCTGGCCATCTATTTATGGCAAGTACGTGACACGTTGGCGAAGTTTCGGTATTCGCCCGATACGACAATTTTTGGTTTAGAACCTTTTAACGTGTCGTATTTAATTTGTCATCACCATGACTTATATCATATGATATAAGACCTGAATATACTCATAAATATGAGTTAAGTATGATGGTGTGACGTTAACATACGTACGTAAAATATATAACGTGTCGGTAGTACGTTGGAATACATGTGTATGTGCCTTTTTCAAAAAAATCAGAAAATATGTATTTATGTATATATATAGGCGTGCATATTAAATGAGGGGAGGAGGAGGAGACTTTCCTTCCTTAGCCTTGTTGCCTTTGTGCCTTTTCCAAATGTAGCTTCCTTTAATGAACTACTTAGTTTAATTAACTAAGTACTTCACTTAATGAACTAGTTTAGTTCATTAATGATGGCACCTGAAAATAGTATAAACACAACAAATGTTTGCCATATGATGTAAGCTTTAACGCTTCATGGCTCGTTAGTACGGCGACATTATATATGAACTAAATAAAGCAAGTAATAAGCAATATATCATGCACACGTTTGTACACGTTTATATCATGCATACGTTTTATGTCATGCTCATTTAAATCACATATTTTGAAATCACTCAAATCCATTTTTCTCTACATCCTCGTCACTTAATTTTTTCCTCGCATCTGGAATGTCAAATCCGTTTTCTATGACATCTTATATGCCGAGAACTTCAAAAAAATCTCTCATAAGTATAATCCATTGATCAAATTTGTTTTTACCATCAAAGATAAAAACAGGACAATGTTGGATAACTCTCTCTCCTTCCATCTAGAAAAAAAAGTGAACCGATTCAGCAAACAAGCTCTGATACCAATTTGAAGGAAGTTGAATCGATAAATATCTAAGAAATTGAAAGAAAGAAGAATAGAAGAACACAAAGCTTTGCTCAATATACAATGCTCCTGTTTTGGAGTCTTAGAATTGTTCTTGAAGATGTGTTTGGAGGTGTGTTTACAATGTTGAAGAACTAGCCTATTTATAGGCAAATAACACACATGTTTATATGTAAAAGCTATGTGAACAAAATAAATAAAGTTGAAATTGTTACATACCATTTGAAAATAAAAACTATGTTCACACATTGTTGACTAATGTGTATTCACATTTGATCCCATTTGATTTAACTCTACAGAAATTGATCTCATGACCAATAGTATATGGTACCCTCGTCCGGCCACCCCTCGAACTCTGCACAAACATAGCAGTATAGTACACCGGAAATTTCTTGAACCATTCACAAACATAGAAGCTTAATACACCAGAAATGTAAGAAGTCTAGTATACCGGAAATTTCTCGAACCATTCACAAACATAGAGGCTTAATACACCGGAAATGTTTTTACGCTATTCTTCTTTTGCTTTTTTCCTTTCTGGTTAGTACACTAGAGTAGCGGAGGCCTGCCCACATGAACATTAAGATTCACAAAATCATGTTCTATTTAAATTTTATTTTCTACAAAGAATCTACTTTAATCAACTAAAACACATTTGCAGACCCAAACTATAACCACAAAGAGACAAACCAATGAAGGTTATCTATAAACCCGATGGGGTTGCTCGGGTAATAAAGACAGTGCCAATACCCAGAGGTTTCGAGTTCAAGTCTCCCCCAAAGGGATATTGGAGTTATACATGGTTAATAACTACGCAGCCTGTACTATTAGTCATGGTGACTGCAAACTGGTTCTTATGTCCGGTCCTTATACCCGTGTCCACGTAAATCACAAAAAATGAAAAAGAAAAGAATGCTATCAATACGAATAACATAGCAGGACCATATCACATACATCTCCACTACTGGGAAAATTTTCTTGTACATATAAGAACTAGCACTTTCAGAAATCACAAATGACACATGATAGAAAGGTGTCTGCTCATCAGTGCTCTCAAGAAAAGTAAGTAATAAATTGTAGAGCCCCGCTCCCGAACCCTAGCATCGGAAACGGTGCACCCGCCGTATCTCACTAAGGAGAGTACAAGGCGTCGATACAAATCAACTACACGTCATCATAATAACGCAAATTAATGTCAGCGGAAGTCATTGCTAAAATCCTCGATAAAATGATCATCATCATTAATACAATGTCTAAGAACTTCTAATCAATACAATAGTCAAATGTATGTAACCACTAATCTAGAAAATACATAACCTCGTGTAGCGCCCCGTCCCGAACCCTAGGGTCAAAACCGATACGCCCGCTGTATTCCACTAAGGGATATACAAGGCGTCTGTACGAAACCCCTGCGCTTAACAAAATGACAGAGTATTCGATTGCGGAAGCGAATTAAATCAACTCAAAACCCTAAATCAAAAGTAAAATCCCCAAAATCATATAAAGTCAACATCAAGTCAAAATTCCCTATTGACATCATAAAGTATGTAAAATGAAATCCCTAAGCTAAGTCCTCAAATGAAATAATAAATAAAATAAAACTTCCTCAATGCTTGATCATCAATCTCCAAATAGTCTCTACGAGTCCCACTGAGCGCACTCTGAATCTTCTCCAACCCATGGGTAATCATATCCTGAATCGTCTGCGACAAAACAAAACAAACGGTGTGAGCGACAAAAACGTCACTCAGTAGGTACCCTGCCTGCATCGGCCCTGTGAGATCATACATGCTAGGACAGTAGTAAAATACATATAAGTACGTTGATACGAAAATAGACTGTCCACGTTTTCGCAAACACATATAACGGTCAGAACTTCTTAAAACAACGTATAACAGTCATATCTTTTTAAAACAACGTATAACGGTCATAACTTCTTAAAACAATCAAACACATAATCTTGCAGAATGAGCGTGAAATTCAATGTCACATACGTGATGCATGATAAACCTACCTTCTCAGAACATTCATCTAATCGTGCAATGTATGACCCCGGGTCCTAACAGAGCGGAACGGAATGGAACAGATCAGATATGTGACTTATGTCTCGCATATCTTAACAGAACAGAACGGAACAGAACAAAACATATCATATATGCAATGTCTCGTGATGCATGAATGCACAGAAATCATACACGGAATCCTTCATTTACTTTCCTTTTCTTTTTCTTTTCCTTTATCCTTTACCTTTCCTTTTCTTTTTCCTTTTTCTTTTTCTTTTCCTTTCTCTTCCCACGTTCCTGCCTCCCCTCAATTTTCCTTCCTGCGACTTCGACTTTCTTCCTCTGTTCTTTTATTCCAGCAATTTCAACGGTCCCCCTTCCAGCCGACCTTCCCGCTCAGCCCCCTACCCCTCTCCCTCACCCGCTCTCACCCCATGGCTCACCCCCCGTAGCACCACCCCCAAACCGACCCTCCACCTCCCTGATCGCAACCCCCCAGCCACCCCTTTCCCCTCCAAATCGCCCCCCAAACCAGCCCCCTACCCCTCCGTTAGCCCACCCTCCACCCTTATTCCTCCATCCGGCAGCACGTGGTCATAGCCCACCACCACCGGCCACGCGCCGCCGGTACAAATACTCATTCCTACGATTCCAGTATTCACATGCACATCAAAAAAATCAAATCTTTTTCCGAGTTTCTTACGAAAATAGTATCATAAATTTATATACATATACGATCATATATCCGGACATACAATTCATCACAGATACATATAATCTAATAATCAAGCATCTATACAAACATTAATACTAATGTACGATCTCGTTTTCATAGGGAAATTAAAGAGTATCGTTTTTACATTCAACGGATGTTAAGGGGGCACCTACCTGATAATTAATACGCGTTGAAAGGATTGATCGGGTTGGTGGTGCTCTCCCGAACATACGGCTTGAAACTAGAAGAAGAAGAATCGTTTTTCCTCTGGGAGAAGGCGCTGTGTGTCTATGTAGCAGAGAAGAAGTCTAAGCATTGTTTAAATAGAAATTTGATTAGGGTTTAGGGAAAATTATCAAATCCAATTAGGTTTTCTAATTAGGCCCAATTGACCTTTTTACCCTTATTTAAAAAAATGGGATATAACATTCTCCCCTCCTTACAAAAAGTTTCGACCTCGAAACTTGTGCATTACGTAATCAATAACTTAGTGTAGTTCTACTTGATTCATTTTCCTAGATCATGACTGAACTTAGTATCCCTTGCATATTCCGATATGTTACCTATTTTACTTCCTCGATACAAAACTAAGTCCTCAAATCATTCAGTGTGTATATTTACAATGCAATCTTTAAACCCATTGTACTCTCCTGATAGATCGTAACCTATTCTTTCTATAGTTCTCGTACCAGCCTTAAGGGTATCGTCACCATACTAGCTTCATAACTTAATCGTTGGTCTACATCGTACTTATATTTGCTATCATGAGCAACCTCATAAAATCAGTTCTTAGGTGTAGTACAATCTTTAACTTAACACCTTGTTCATAAAACTCATCCCTGAAGTTTTATGTATTCTTCGGAATACGTTGTACTCTAGTACGATTTAACTTAGTCATCACTTAGTCCTTATAAAGTTCAATCCTTACTTGATTCCCTATAATCATTGCTTACAAACTTCCACTTATACCACTTGACGTGTATCATTCAACTTATTGTAATCTACAATATCGGATTCTTAAACTTATCACATATCCATAATAACATCCTTTGTGTATGCCAATATGGTAACCGTTACCCTTCTTTAACATAACCAAGTCTTCAAAATCAGTTCTTATATACTTACAAACTAGCTCTATGATCATGCTCTTAATTTCTCAGAGACATCGCCAGCAGCCTAGTATACGAAATGTGTATGGACATATTTTTCTGCAAGTTAAAAGAAAAGTAGCTTATGTAGCTATAATTTTGAATATAGCTTTGACTATTTAAAATAATAAACCTTCTAATTTTTGTAAACACAAAACTCAAAGTATCATAGATTTGTTTTCGCAACGCGATATCTCAAACGACCATTTAAAAAAAACAATGATATAACTTGTTCGCAAGGCATTCTGGTAAAATTGCGTCAAAACAGTTGAAAACTTAATAATGTAGGGTTCTATGAAACGGTTTGAATACGGTACCTTTTGTTTTCAAAAACAGGTATATAATTTGAAAGCTACCCTTTTTTTTTTGCTTCACAAAAGTTTAGTAAGTTTATCGCAAGCGGTTAGATAACTTCGAAAACATTTAAACGGTTAAACTGCTTGTGATATTGATAGTCGTCAAATTAAATTAATTTTGACTAAAACAGAATGTAACAAAAACGGAAATTTGAAATATGCGGTAAGAAATATATATAAACACATGTTTTTGCAAGAACTTCAATATTTGAAAAGTTTTTCCCTCTTTTTCAAGGTCATCAAAGGAATCGAATTTTTTTTTATTATACTGATTTACAAGTACGGATAAAAAAAAATCTAGCCTCGTAAGGTTTAGTAGACTATATAAAGAAATTTGACTTAATAAGGTATTTTCGAAAATAAAATGTCTTTTGAAGTCCCTGTAAAATATAGGCATAATTTGGTGTGCGTGCTTAGATAAAATATTTATCTGCTAGAGAAATAATAGTCCAATATTTCGTATAATTTCTATAATCTATCCTTAATTTCAAAAGAACAACCCGTCTACGTATCATTTCTTATAAGTCTAACATTTGTCTATTATGATAAAATCCCTATCTTAAATTATCCAATCCTAGTATGGCGTACTAAATATTTATTGACTTAAGCTGTTCTAATTTACCATGCTTCCGTACGCTATACGGATCCACTGCATTTCTTTACTTGGTTATTTGAACCGCTAATTATCCTAGTTAAATCTCACCCGAACAAACGACCACTACTGGTCCATGGTTACTCTATTTCAATTCAAGCCTACTAGATTCAACCAAATGTTCCGATGTCAGCACTTAACCCACAATTTGTAATGATATAGTATTCCGAGGTATATACTATAGTCGATTCTCGCATGTCGCTATTGTTCAATACCTCTAATAAAACTAATGTCGTCCACCTATTTTGATTACCCTACATTCAACATCTTAACCCTACACTATAAATTCCTTTGTACAATATCATTAACTAAACTCTACTGATTATAACGCTAATCACTATTTAGTTTCTATTATTCAACTATGAATCATCTCTTAGTATTTATCATACTACTATAATTCATCTCTTAGTAGCTATGGTCCCAACTTAGACCTAAGCCCGCTCTGAAGTTACCGTACAAGTAGAGATGTGGACCCGCTTTACTTTACCCTAATGGCACTAAGTGCCATGTTGTAGTTATGGTAAGGCAACCCGAGTTACTGTCTGACCCATTAATATGTCAACTAACGTCTATAGTAGGGTATTCTAGTTAACATTGTAATTCATTCAAACCAATTATATAGTATTCAACTAGGGTTACTAAGATCACAGCTTAGAGAGTTATGATCAACCTTAGATAAGGGTGAATTGTATGGGATATCTTAGGTATACGTGTTTCAGAACCGATCGACTTCTTAAGTTTCAGATCATAACTTATTTCTAGGATCGTTCTTAGCATCATCATTTCTTAAGTCTAAGATCACGTCTTATTTCCAAATCGTAACTAGTACATAATCAACACTTGTTACTACATCAGTACTCATGTCTAGAGTCAACTCTTAATCGAGATCGTTACTTATGTCTAAGATCGTAACTTATGTTTAGGATCATTACTTATAACTGAGATCAGTACCTATGCCCATGATCATCGCTTATGTTCAAATCATCACTTATGTCTAAAATTGAAACTTAGAGGCAAAATCGTAACCTATTTTCTAATGTCATGGCCTAATTCTACATTTCCGCCGGTGGATCTAGAGGCATGCTCTAAAGATCGTACTGTCATCACGTAATACCTCTTGAACTCATTCCGAAATTAGATCCAAATGATTGGCGGTGTCAGTTGTGCTGCATCACCACTCCTCTACATCCTTTTTAGAAGAGTCTTGAGTCTGAGTGCGGTGGTGGTGGAGCCTGTGGCTGCTGATGAGTTTGCGCCATAGCTTGGCCATGACCCGTAGTGCCTAAGTCAGGGCCTGGTGAAGCACAACCTGCGGTGGGGCCCCATTCTCAGAGTGGTTACCATTGCCGTTCCTACCGTTCTCTTCTCAATGACATATTTGCTACAACAAGGAAATTTCATTTTTTTTTGTCAAGGGCATTTTAGGAAATATATAAATTTAAGATACAGAAAATAGTTAAATACCGACAAATAAAAACAAAAATAAAAAACTAATCGTGCCCCCAGTCCGATCATCACTTAGTCCAAATCAAACATATTCTAAGATCAAACTTAGTCTCGGATCATAGCTTACGTCTAGAATCAAACTTAGTCTCAGATCACAACTTATGTCTAGAATCAAACTTAGTCTCATATCACAGCTTATGTCTAGAATCAAACTAGTCTAAGATCAACTTACGTCTACGATCGAAACTTAAGTCTATAGTCATCTCTTACGTCGAAGATCATTTCTTAATTCTACGTTCCGTAGTAGATCTAGAGCCTCGGGCTCTGATACCACCTGTAGCGCCCCGTCCCGAACCCTAGGGTCAGAACCGATACGCCCGCCGTATTCCACTAAGGGATATACAAGGCGTCTGTACAAAACCCCTGCACTTAACAAAACGACAGAGTATTCGATTGCGGAAGCGAATTAAATCAACTCAAAACCCTAAATCAAAAGTAAAATCCCCAAAATCATATAAAGTCAACATCAAATCAAAATTCCCTATTGACATCATAAAATATGTAAAATGAAATCCCTAAGCTAAGTCCTCAAATAAAATAATAAATAAAAAAAAACTTCCTCAATGCTTGATCCTCAATCTCCAAATAGTCTCTACGAGTCCCACTGAGCGCACTCTGAATCTTCTCCAACCCATGTGTAATCATATCCTGAATCGTCTGCGACAAAACAAAACGAACGGTGTGAGCGACAAAAACGTCACTCAGTAGGTACCCTGCCTGCATCGGCCCTGTGACATCATACATGCTAGGACAGTAGTAAAATACATATAAGTACGTTGATACGAAAATAGACTGTCCACGTTTTCGCAAACACATATAACGGTCAGAACTTCTTAAAACAACGTATAACGGTCATATCTTTTTAAAACAACGTATAACGGTCATAACTTCTTAAAACAATCAAACACATAATCTTGCAGAATGAGCGTAAAAGGCAATGTCACATACGTGATGCATGATAAACCTACCTTCTCAGAACATTCATCTAATCGTGCAATGCATGACCCCGAGTCCTAACAGAACGGAACGGAACGGAACAGATCAGATATGCGACTTATGTCTCGCATATCTTAACAGAACAGAACGGAACAAAACAGAACATATCATATATGCAATGTCTCGTGATGCATGAATGCACAGAAATCATATACGGAATCCTTCATTTACTTTCTTTTTCTTTTTCTTTTCCTTTATCCTTTACCTTTCCTTTTCTTTTTCCTTTTTCTTTTTCTTTTTCTTTTTCTTTTCCTTTCTCTTCCCACGTTCCTGCCTCCCCTCAATTTTCCTTCCTGCGACTTCGACTTTCTTCCTCTGTTCTTTTATTCCAGCAATTTCAACGCCCCCCCCCCTCCCAGCCGACCTTCCCGCTCAGCCCCCTACCCCTCTCCCTCACCCGCTCTCACCCTATGGCTCACCCCCCGTAGCACCACCCCCAAACCAACCCTCCACCTCCCTGATCGCAATCCCCCAGCCACCCCTTTCCCCTCCAAATCGCCCCCCAAACCAGCCCCCTACCCCTCCGTCAGCCCACCCTCCACCCTTATTCCTCCATCCGGCAGCACGTGGTCATAGCCCACCACCACCGGCCACGCGCCGCTGGTACAAATACTCATTCCTACGATTCCGGTATTCACATGCACATCAAAAAAATCAAATCTTTTTCCGAGTTTCTTACGAAAATAGTATCATACATTTATATACATATACGATCATATATCCGGACATACAATTCATCACAGATACATATAATCTAATAATCAAGCATCTATACAAACACTAATATTAATGCACGATCTCGTTTTCATAGGGAAATTAAAGAGTATCGTTTTTACATTCAACGGATGTTAAGGGGGCACCTACCTGATAATTAATACGCGTTGAAAGGATTGATCGGGTTGGTGGTGCTCTCCCGAACATACGGCTTGAAACTAGAAGAAGAAGAATCGTTTTTCCTCTGGGAGAAGGCGTTGTGCGTCTATGTAGCAGAGAAGAAGTCTAAGCGTTGTTTAAATAGAAATTTGATTAGGGTTTAGGGAAAATTATCAAATCCAATTAGGTTTTCTAATTAGGCCCAATTGACCTTTTTACCCTTATTTAAAAAAATGGGATATAACGCCTCGAATATCGAAATAACTGTCTCATCCAATTCTCGAAAGTCTTTTATGAATATCCTTAGTTTCGATCCTCTCGTCTCGATCTTCCACGGTATACCAACTCCTGTGTAAGCATACCATAATTTCTTATGCCTGCAAAACTGGTGAGTGGTGGTGTGAGCCGAAATCAACGGGCTCAGTAAGCAACCTACTTATACTTGTTATAGGAATCATACATGCAGAAACAAATACAAATAACATTTACAGTTAACATACATGTCCTTAGTTCACAATAATTTCACTCGATTATCTTTAACAGTTAAGACTTCGAAAATAAATACAAAATAAATAACTCATCAGTCCAATCTACCTTACCGTGATGCATGCTCTTCTCAAGTACAACATGCGTAACAAACAAATAATTACATAAACAAACAAAAAGACAATGTATACCAACGAAGTAGATAAGCCGCAGAAAGTAAGTCACTCCACATAATAATGAGCAACTTCATGATGCATATCATATTATGCATGTCACACGCAACGAAGTCATGTCACACGGAATGCCGATATCTCTACCATGCAATGCATGAGCCCGGGTCCTAACTGAGTGGCTGTAGGTCGTACACCCCACAGTCACCATACTGAGTGTGCGTGGCCACGCCACCGCACACCATCCTGAGTGTCGTGGCCTCGCCACCTTACACCTTCCTGAGCGCCCGTGACCCGTACGTCACGACCCGCCATCATGCAATGCACGTGCCATGAATGCAAACAACACAATCGTCTGAGGCCCCTGGCCCATCCTCACCATCATCCGGCACTCAAATCTAGGTTCAATTATTTCTAGAATTTATCTCTAATTTTTTCTGATATTTATTCATATTTTCCTATAATTATTACTATTAATTAAGTAACATTTATATCAGATTCTGGGTCGAGGCCTGCCACCGCAACCGGCCCGTTGGCCATTCGGCCCAGCTCAATGGTCTGCCTGGCCTGACTCTCTTTTTTTTCATCTCATTTTCATTTTCATTCTCACTTATGTTCTTCTCATCTTTCTTTAATCTGGTGCATCCACACTCATACATACACACAGTTCACATACATCACATATGCACAAAATTCACATATAGAGGAAAACCAATTACATATACGCAACAAGTAACACATTGATGCATGATAAACATAACAAGCACAAATATATCGCTTACATCTGATGCATGACAACATAACAATCATAGATAGACCACTTACATCTGATGCATGACAACATAACGAACACAGATAGACCACTTATCTCTGATGCATGACAACATAACAAGCATAGATAGACCACTTACTTCGAATCGGTCACTAAGCTTTCTTATTCTATGTTCGAACGTGAAGAAGGTTGCCGTGAACGTCCCTGCTTCTACATGTCTAACTTACCCTCTGGAATTTCCAAGATTTGAACTATAAATTACTCAGCCCGCCTGCTTTCTGTAGCCAAAAATTTCAATCTCATTGCTGCTACTCTACCATATTCCTTGTAGAGCATGAAGCAAGTCCAACATGTGAACAAGTACTCTAAACCTATGTAGAAAAAAGAACTTGATTGATTTTGCTCGGACATTTGATATTGAAAGCTTATCAATGTCGATAACAACCAAGTCTTTTTTTTTAGAGCAATTAGAGTTCCATCAGATATATTCACTGGAATGAGAATCACAAGAGCCACAGTAGCCATTGGCAGAAAGAGTTTCAATCCCAGAGTGTAACTTCTCAGGAAAATAGCCGAATCAAGGCTAGCATGTGTAATAATCTCAGCTTCACTCATCTTCAAAGCTTAGGCCATCTAATTTAGGAAAGTGAAGTAAATCTTGACATTTAGAATTACAATCTTCCCCCACAAAATTGCCGGTATGCCTTGGACTAGTCCTCCTCCCATTAACATACCACTTTGCAAAATAAACTCTATCATTTAGTGGCTGAATTCTCAGCAAAGCGAAGGCAAGGAAGAATGCAAAAGTACCAATTATGTTTATCAGTGCAGAAACACCAATATCCCCCAGAGTAGCCATTTCTCCTCAACAACGGTGAGGAAAACACAATTCTAGAAAGTTTGAATTTTGTTATATGAAAAAGAGAGAATACAGGGCGGCTATGGTAGAAAGTTTGCTGATGGAAATTAAGAAAGGAAAGAATATAGTGTGGTGGTCCTTTCAGCTACGAGAATAGGAAAGTAGCCAAAATGGGTTTTGCAGTGGGTTCCTTTCTGTATTCAACTTCTCGCATACGTTTTTGATTCAGCGGTAATGCCAAGAAAGTGGGTATTTTGACAGGTGTGGGGGAGAAAGTCATGCCAAGAAAGTGGGTATTTTGACCGGTGTGGGGGAGAAAACAGTGGAGTGATTTAGTGGGGTGGTTATTGCCCAACCAGCAGATTATTATTATTTTCTTTTGATTCTTTTTTTTTTTTTATTTTGGACATGTGCCCTTTACATGTGTATTTACTATTTATTAATTTTACTTTATTCACTTTTTTTTTACGGGTTACAACATAAAGATCACTGAATGAATGCTTATCTATTGTTACAAGAAGTTATTGATCTACTTATCATTTGTATAATTACGGTATCTGGTGAACCAGGCGGCTGGTTGCTTTTCAGTTTCTCTTTCTCCTTCAGGCTGCAATCTGTACTCTGTAAGCTATGCAACACCTCAAGAACCTCCTTCATAGATGGTCTCATGTCCCTCTGTGACTGCAGACAATGAAATGCCAGTTCTGCCACTGCATCTATTGCTGTTCTTACAGTGGCATCAGATTCATATCCAAGTTCTGGATCAACAAGCTCATGTAAAGCCTTGTTTTGGATCTTGTTTACTGCCATGTTCGACAAATTTATTTCATGCCTATGTCTAGTTATGTCCACTGCTGGCCTGGATGATATGAGCTCAATTAACACGACCCCAAAGCTATAGACATCGCTTCTATCCGTAAGGTGATAGCATTGGTGATACTCTGGATCTACATACCCTGGAGTACCTTGTGGAGCCGTTGAGATGTGCGTGAAATGGGTGGGGAAGAGGCGTGACAATCCAAAATCTGCTACTTTAACACAGAAATTATCATCCAGAAGGATGTTATTTGTTTTAACATCGCGATGAATAACATCAGATGCGTGCAGGTAGGCTAATGCACTCGCTGTTTCTGTTGCGATGCTCATTCTGGTAATCCAAGAAAGCGATCCAGGTCTAGCAAGTGGACCATGGAGATGATCTGCAACTGTTCCATTAGAAATGTACTCATATACAAGTAAAAGTTCGCGGCTATGACGAGAGGTGCATCCATATAATGTAACTAAGTTCTTATGGCGCAAGTGCGTAAGCATGTCTACTTCGTTCAAGAATTGCTCAACCATCCTGTAACTGTTCTCGTAGAGTCGTTTGACTGCGACATAACGTCCATCTCTGAGTTTCCCTGCACAAAATGTGCAACAACATAAGATACACATGTTGGCAAATACGATGTTAAATTAGCGAATCATCTAATAGGTTGAGCGGTTAGAGACAGGGTGTTCCCGGTGCACTAGGCTCTGCGTTTGCGCGTTAGACACAAGAATAGTTGATATACTTAATGGAAAGCCTTTAATTTTTTTTTCTTTTTTTCATACCTTTATACACAGTGCCAAAGCCGCCATCTCCCAGCACATTGTTCGGATCAAAATTCTTCGTGGCCTCTTCCAGATCATTGAAAGTGAATAAATGCACCCCAAAGTAGCTTCCCGACTTCTCGATACTGGAAGCTGAGGAGGGATTGGAAGAACTATATCTAGAGACCAATGCTGGATTTGTTTGTCCAGTTTTGCGATTCCTTCTATATAAAAAGAAAACAAGGCACAAAAGAATGGCAGTGAATCCGGCTGCACCAACCCCTGAAAAGGTAAAAGGTTTATGAGAATTGATCTTTATTTATTGCTCGAAACATAACACAGAGAAAAGGGAATGAAGAAGGCTAAAACTAAATCCAAGAGAAAATTACCAATGCCAATCTTCTGTCCCACCTTCAATCCACCTCCTGCAGACAAAACAGTAAAAAAACAAAAAACAGAAAGAAGAAATGATGTATTAGTGGATTACTGTAAACGCTTCAATGTTTGCTTGCAGAACACATACAGATGAATGCCACAAGAAACAGAATTCCTGATGTTTATCCAAGACTTGCAACATTCATTATATATATATATATATATATATATATATATATATATATATATATATATATATATATGTTGTTCAATAAATATATTCGTTTCCCAAAAATATATATATATATATATATATATATATATATATATATATATATTGATCAGTATGCTTCTAAGTTGTTAAGCACTAAGCAGAAGCCCTATATCTAGAAGCACCCTATATCTAGAAGCCAAAGTGTAGAATTACAGGATTTTGAGGACATGCTTCTACGCTCAAAACGGCCACAACTGGTCAGACCTTAGGTGAACAATCAATTACAAACTTGAGCATGAAAATAGCAGAGATTATGGTTTTTGTGCAAGGTTATACTTCAAGCGTAATTTAAAGTAAAATGAAGTAGCTTGCTTTATAGGGTTAATTGCATCTGGTATCTATTCTTTTCCACCAATTTTTAAGTAGCATCCAATCTTTCATGAAACTCACTTACCATCCAGTGTTATAGAGGAAATAGACACCTGACATACGGAAACCGGGAAATGACCTGCTGTAGGCGGTTTTTATGAAATTTCCTTTTTTTTCTCACTTTTCCCCCCAAGTGGCGCCAAACTTTTCATAACCCTAGTTAATTTCATCTTCCTTCCATTCCTTCTAATAACAACCAAAACCACCGCGCCATACGCTCCTTTGTTCTTCTGACTCTGATATTTGCTGCGAAATTTCAATTTCTTGTACTCGGGACTATGGGAAACCCAAGAGTTTTCTTCGATATCGCGATTGGCGACAAGGCAGCAGGGAGAAAAGTTGCAGCCAAATGGAACTAGAAATCATACTACTAAAATCAGCAAGAGAAAAGTTGAAGTGGAAGCTGTGAAACCTAGAGGAATCAAGAGTCTTATGGTGACTCGATTCTTTAGGTGTTAAGTTTACTCGACTATAACTGCTCTGCATATAGATGTCCCAAATGCTGATACTAAGATTTGTACAGTTCATCCCCGTTATAAACTTTGCAGTTAACTGCATTTCTTGCCAGCAATAGTTTTTACGTGGATTATCTTTTTGTCTAACTTGTTATCTTTTATTGGAAAAAAGCAGACGAGGGACAAGGCTCTTAGTCGATTGAAGAGCAAAATCGAGCTTACGTGTGATGGAGTTGTACGCCGACACGACCCCAAACACCGCGGAGAATTTCCGGACACTTTGCACCAGCGCGAAAGGGGTTGAAAAGAGCGGGAAGCCGTTGCACCACAAGGGATCTAAATTCCACCGTGTGATCCCTGATTTCATGTGCCAGGGAGGTGACTTCACTCGCAGCGACGGCACCGGCGGGAAATCGATGTACGGTGCAAAATTCAAGGACGAGAACTTCGTGAGGAAGCACACCGAGACGGGGTCCTGTCGATGGCGAACGGGGGTCCGAATACTAATGGGTCCCAGTTCTTTTTGTGCACTGTGGCGACGCCTTGGCAGGATGGAAAACACAGTGTTTTTGGTCAAGTTGTGGAGGGCATGGATGCGGCGAAGGCGATTGAGAAGGTGGGGACTTCCAGTGGAAAGAAGATGGGAAGTTTTTGATTTTGTTTTCCTTTAATTTTGAAGGTAAAATAGTCAACTTTGGTTAAAGTCGGGTTAAAAGTATGGTTAAGTCCGGTCAAAGGTCGATTTCAGCGATCAACGGTCGACGAGCAGGTCATCCGGATGCCAGGTGTCTATTTTCCCTATAACACTGGATGGCTGGATGGTAGGTGAGTTTTATGAAATATTGGATGCTACTTAAAAATTGGTGGAAAAGAATGGATACCAGTTGCAATTAACCCTTGCTTTATATCAAAACCAGAATCATAATCATGATTACCATTGAAGAGGCAAACCCCAATCTCCCCCACCACCTCCCCAACTCTCTAAAACTCCAATCTACCCGGCTTCAGGATTAGACCATCTCCAACCCAAAACACCAAATCTAACACCAAACAAGAATATTCCTTCAAAGATTATTCTATCATTCTATTTTTAATTCATTATTATAAATATTTTAACATAAATTTAACATTCATGTAAATTTAAAGTAAGTATTCATTCCAGATTTTTGTTATATAATTTTTTCTTATAGCGAAATTAACGAAATTAAAATTTTTATAACAAAAGTAACGAAATTAAAATTTTTATAACGAAATTAACAAAATTAAAATTATTATAACGAAATTAATGAAATTAAAATTAAATTAATATTCTTAAAATGATGATGTGGAGGATGAATAGTGATTTGGTGCAATGAATAGTGTTGCACCTATTTGGTGCAACATTATTCATTTTCACCTATTAGGTGCACAATTTGGTGCTTGGTTGGAGATGCATTTTGCACCAAATAGGTGTTTAGGTGCATCCATTGGAGATGCCCTTAGGTTCAGTCTAAACAAACACAGAAGGATTCAGATTTTCTCGGCCGATTTCAAAGAAATTCTAAGGAAAATTTGATAAGAAAAGAACAATCAAAAGAAGCTGCAGACGCCCCTATACTTAAAACATGTAGTAAATTCATCTGCAACATAATCTACACTCACCACATGACTTCCGTCCGATATTATCCTTGCAGAAACAGATAAAATCTCCATGATCTGAACCACAATGTCCTCCATGGCTCTTGCAATTCTCACAATCAACTCCACTCCAATTAAGAACAAATCCCATCTTCAAAACATCAGTATAGTTCATGCCCAACAACGCATCTATACTATCACTCATTATCAGCGAATTAACCGGTGGCTGACAGTTCTCAATCCCATTCTCATGAAAAACAGCAAAAGAGTAAGCACTAGAGTTGGTCTCACAAGGAATATCATATCTCTCTCTATCAAAAAGCTTTGAACAGTTGTAATAAAAATAAATTTGAGTTGTATCAGGGCCATAGCTAAAAGGAGTTCCTAGCAAAGACAAATTACGATGAGGCGCAGGACATTTGTTTTCTTGATCAAACACCTCAGCATCAGCAAGCAAAACTGAGCTGTTTTGGTAAAATATGTTCTTGATGATATAATCATCACCTGAGAGTTTCAAGAATGGATTTTTATCTTTACATGAGGTGATAAATTCACGGGAGCCGCAGTATGATTCTTGAAGGCCAGGAATCCAAAAGGGATATTCTATGACCAAACCATTACCACAGTCTTGAGGTGCGCATCTGGTGGAGTTCCTATAAATGGCTAGAGATTCGGAGAAGAAAATTGTAATAAGAAAAGGGATTATCTGAAGAGAAAATGGGTTTTTGAAAATGGAGAGATTTGGTTGATTCATTTTGAGAGAAGAGGAGGAAAGGAGCAGTGGGAGGAGAGAAACAGAGGAAGACTTTGTTGCTTGGAAGGAAGCAAGCTTTGTTTTGTCTCTTTATAGAGAAACAATCTTCGGGAAGCCTACCCTTGTTTTTTGTTCTCAGTAATCATGCACTATTTCCACGTGTCAAATAACAATGGTAGTTTTTTCCTTTTGAAGACATAGAAATTTGATTGAAGAGCTGATTTATGTAAAAGCAATAATTAATAGGGCACCACGAAATTACACGTGAAGCTGGGATTCCTAACATTTAGGGTAACGACATCAATGACATCACATTTTCTTCTTACATGACATATCTCATTCTTTAGGAAGTAACTATTAGAACGCCTCGTGGTTATTTTAGTCTATCATAAAATTACAATGATGACGTGTCTTATTTTTAAGTTAATAGCCCATGTCACATATGTAAAGTTAAAAGAATGAAATACACATGACATGCAACTAGTAATAGATTAAAAGATGCTCTCAGGACATAGTCCACTTGGTATTCATGTTGGGATTTCTTCTAAGAGGTCAAAAGTTCGATGTCACGGACGCGCACAGTGTGAGTGTTCCTCTGCTGCTAGGCGGAAGGACTGGTTTGTATGGGGACACCTTATGTGAGTCACTGCGTAAGATCGCACCCAACCTAAGAGGCCGCTGGACTCCTAATTTGCATCCTCCACACATGCTCTTTGGATTGGGACGGTGGAGGCTCCCGAAGGTGAAGGATTTAACTTCAATGCTCCAATAGATTAAAAGATAAGACCTGTAGTCTGTTATAAGATCCAATGTCTAAAATTACTCATAAAATTGTGATAGACTAAAACATAAGCAATCAAATCTACCAGGATTTTTTGAAAAAGGCGAAATTCATCGTTATGCGGTATACCGTTTCAGTCCCAAACAGTATTGTGGAGGATACAAATCAGGAGGTCAGCGGCTTCCTAAGTTGGGTGAGGACTTACGCAGTGACCCAACACAAGGTGTCCCCTGCAAACCAGGCCTTCGGCCTAACAGCAGTATAACATCCATAATGTATGTTCCTAGAATCAAACTCTTGATATCTTAAAGTAAATTCTAACCCGAATACGAACATCTATTAAGATTTTTTTGTTTGGTATAGGTTTATATCAGACGGTAGAGAAAGATAAAAGTAAATCACCTTTCCCAAGGAAATTCCATGGACAAGAAGATGGTTTGACCTCTTGAGAGGATATTGTAAGCAATTATGATTTCAGGATCTAGAAATCTATGTTTTCACATACATAATTATTGCACAACTACAGTAGGACGTTTAGCGGAAGCGTACCTTTCTCCATTGTTCGATTCGCGGTAGTATCTTTGACGAGAGGAACCTTCAACTTTGATGCAGACGAACACGAACTTGAACGGAGGTTTCTCTCCACTAACCCTTACTATAATGTTTACTTTGATGGATAAGTAAAGACAACGACAGGGTGAAGAGAGGACCTTCATCCATATTTATAGGTAACCAAAAGGCACTTCCATCATAACCTTTGGCATAGCACCCCTTTGATAAATGGACATGTCCCTTTAATGAAGAATTACGTCTTTTAACTTAAAAGACATAACCCTACTAGATAACTCTTCGTAAATAACCAATTAGGATTTAATTATAAATCATATAACTAAAATTCACAAGGGACACAATCTTACAATCTCCCACTTGTTCCTTGTGACATTTTATATGATCCATAAAACTATAATGCGCACTTTAGTATATAATTAAATCCTTTAACTATAATATTGGTCTCTATAATGTTGTGAGTAAGTAAAGTTTAATGTGAGTCATGGCGGTTGTAAATCATCCATTTTGATAAACTCCCTTCCATGTACTACATCAATAAACTTGTCCTTACTACAACCTTTAGTGAAGAGTAAAATACAAATTTAATAAACATTCATTCCTGTAACATAATTCTGACACGCTTATGTATACACAATAATCAGAAACAGGAAATATCAGAAACAAATAACTTTTCTTGAGCTCAGAGTGTCAATACATTAATACATATCATTCATGACGTCTAACAATACCCATACGTTCAACATGCTCATGAAATATCTTTGGTGGCAATCCCTTCGTTAATGGATCTGCTACCATAAGACCGGTGCTAATATGCTCAATCGACACTCTTTGTTTCTGAACTTCTTCTTTAACGGCAAAGTACTTTATCTCCATATGCTTAGCACCTTTAGAGTACTTGTCGTTTTTAGAAAAGAAGACTGCTGCAGCATTGTCACAATAAATTTTCAGCGGCCTAGCTATACTGTCGACAATCATAAGCCCTGAAATAAAATTCCGCAGCCATAAACCTTGAATAGTGGCTTCAAAACATGCCACAAACTCAGCCTCCATGGTAGAAGCGGCAATGACAGACTGCTTCGCACTTTTCCACGAGATTGCCCCTCCGGCTAATTGGAATAAATAGCCAAATGTTGATTTTCTTGAATCAACACATCCCGCATAATCTGAATCTGAATATCCAACCACCTCTAATTGATCCATTTTTCGATAAGTGAGCATGCAGTCCTTAGTTCCTTGCAAGTATCTGAGAACTTTCTTTGCAGCCTTCCAATGATCCATCCCAGGATTGCTTTGATATCTGCCTAACATTCCTGCAGCAAAGCTAATATCTGGTCTGGTACAAGTTTGTGCATACATTAAGCTCCCAACAAGTGATGCATAAGGAATACTTTTCATCTGTTCTCTTTCCAATTCACTTTGCGGACATTGTTTTAAGCTGAAATTGTCCCCTTTCTGAATTGGAACTGTTCCAGATGAACATTTTTCCATATTAAATCTTTCAAGAACTTTATTGATATAGGCCTTTTGAGATAACCCTAATACTCTTTGTGATCTATCACGGAAAATTTCAATTCCGATCACATAAGTCGCTTCACCCATATCTTTCATTTCAAAGTTCTTGGAAAGAAATTGCTTAGTCTCGTATAATAGACCAAGATCATTAGTGGCAAGCAAAATATCGTCAACATATAAGATTAGGAAAATAAACTTGCTCCCACTGACCTTCATATATATACACCGATCAACGGTGTTCTCTTTAAAACCAAACGAGGTCACAGTGTCATTAAATTTGAGATACCACTGTCGGGAAGCTTGTTTAAGTCCATATATTGACTTCTTTAATTTACACACCATATGTTCCTTTCCTTCAATGGAAAAACCTTCCGGTTGATCCATATACACTTCTTCATCTAAATTCCCATTAAGAAAGGCAGTTTTGACATCCATTTGATGTAACTCTAAGTCATAATGAGCTACCAACGCCATTATAATTCTAAGTGAATCTTTCTTAGACACCGGTGAAAATGTCTCTTTATAATCAATGCCTTCTTTCTGAGTAAAACCTTTGGCAACCAGTCTAGCTTTATATCTCTCGATATTACCATTCGAGTCTCGTTTTGTTTTGAAGACCCATTTGCAACCAACTTTCTTGCAACCTTTAGGTAATTCGACAAGATCCCAGACTTGATTTTGATCCATAGATTTTAACTCATCTTTCATGGCATCGATCCATTCACTAGAATGATCACATTCAATGGCCTGCTTAAATGAAACTGGATCATCATTAATGATCATGTCAATTTCTGATTCCTGTAGATAAGCCACATATTCATCGGGAATTGCAGATTTTCTTTCCCTTTGAGATCTCCTTAATTGTGGTTCTTCTATTATAGAATCATTGTTGACATTATCATTCTGAACTACTTGATCATCAACATGTTGTTCTTGACTGTAATCTTTGTCTATAATAGTTTTAGGAACAACTTCTTTAATGTTGATGTTACGTAGTTCAATACTCCCACTAGTTTCATCATTTTCGATGAATCTAGCATTTCCAGTCTCAATAATTCTCGTACTATGGTTAGGACAGTAAAACCTGTATCCTTTGGACTTCTCTGGATATCCAAGGAAAAACCCACTGATCGTTCGGAAATCCAATTTCGTTTCATATGGATCATTAATCCTTATTTCTGCTGGGCAACCCCATACATGTAGATGCTTTAAACTAGGTTTCCTTCCAGTCCACAACTCATAAGGAGTTTTAGGAACTGCTTTACTAGGAACCCTGTTCAATAAATACATGGCAGTTTTTAAGGCATACATCCATAAGGATAAAGGCAAATTCGAATGACTTAACATACTCCTAACCATTTCCAAGAGGGTACGATTACGCCTTTCTACCACACCATTTTGTTCTGGTGTCCGTGGCATTGTATACTGAGCACAAATACCACGCTTTTCAAGGAACTTAGCAAATGGACCAGGATTTTGTCCCGATTCATTATACTTTCCATAATATTCACCACCTCTATCAGATCTGATGATTTTCACCTTTCTATCTAATTGTCTCTCAACCTCATTGATGTAGATTTCAAGAGCATCTACAGATTGAGACTTTTCATGCAATAGATAGACATAGCCATAACGTGAGAAATCATCAATAAAGGTGATAAAATACTTTTCTTTTCCAAAGGAAGGAACATCAAACGGTCCGCACACATCGGTGTGTATTATTTCAAGAAGCTGTGTGCTTCTTGTGGCGCCTTTCTTTGAAGTGTGCCTTGTTTGTTTTCCTTTAATACAATCAATGCATACTCCAAGATCAGTAAAATCCAAGTCAGGAAGAATATCTTCTTTAACTAATCTTTCCATCCTTTCCTTGGATATATGACCTAAACGTTTATGCCACAAGCAAGCAGAATTCTCTTCTATCATACTACGTTTCATTCCAACTTTATGATGCACTGTCGTTAAGGTCTCAACAGAAGAAACTTTAAGATTAATTTTGTAAAGACCATTACATAGGATTCCAGAACCAATAACGTTTTTGTTCTTTAACAAACTAAAACAACCAAAACCAAATTCAACCTTAAATCCCATTTTATCTAGTTTCGGTAATGAAACTAGATTACGGGAAAAACTTGGTACATATAGAGTTTGATATAAATACAGACAATGTCCAGTCTCTAATATCAGACGATAAGTGCCAATTCCTTCCACTGGAGCTTTGTCTCTATTTCCCATGTATACAAACTCATTTCTTACGGTTTGGATTGAAAGGAATCCCTGCATCGAGTTGGAAATATGAGCAGTAGAACCAGAGTCAATCCACCATGTATTAATAGGAACTTCAGTAAAGTATGACTCAAAAAATACAAAGGCAATTGGATTACCTTTCTTTTCAAACCACGCTTTACGTTTCAGGCAGTCATTCTTGTAATGTCCAGGCTTATGACAGAAATGACAAACGCCTTCCTTACGTCCCTTTTTGTGGATTTGAGAAGAAGACTCATTCAGATTGTGCAAATCTCTTTTATTCTTCTTTCTGTTAATGCTCTTTCCAGCTTCCTGATACTTTGCGAGATGAACAGAATGGGTCCTTTGATTCTTTAATCTTGTCTCTTCTTGAATGAGCATATTGGTCAATTCATTAACACTCCACTTGTCCTTAATAGTGTTGTAATTCATTTGAAATGGACCATACTCTTCAGAAGGCAAGGAATTCAGGATGAATTGCACCAAAAAGTACTCATCCACGTTCATCCCCAAACTCTTTAATTTTGCTGCCAAATTTCTCATTTCAATAATGTGCTCTTGCATAGTACGTGAGCCATCATACTTCATAGTAGTCAGACTACTCATTAATATACCAGCAAGCGACTTGTCAGCACTTTGAGAACATTCTTCCACATTGACCATAAATTCCTTAACACTTTCAGTTTTAGGAAGGGTAGACTTAATGTTGCTTGCAACCGCCATTCGCATAAACATTAAACTCAACTGGTTTGATCTTTCCCAGGCTCTATAATGGTACTTATCATCATCACTGCTCTCATCAGTGATGTCATCTGGTTTCTCCTCTTCGAGTGACATATCCAGGTCCAACGCACCTAGGTGGAACCGGATTTGTTCACTCCATTCCGAGAAATTCAAACCGTTGAATAAAGGAATGGACGCAGCATGTGAAAGCAACGAAGTAGAAGCAGGTACTGCAAGTAATGAATCACATAAATTCAGATTATAAACTAATGGAGACTCACATAAAATACACATCAAAACTCTCCTTTGGGAAATATTAAGATATGTAACTATAATAAACTTTAATTTGGAATATGCTACTTAGATTTATATGCTATCTTTGGATATGCAAATAAACTAAATAACATATACACCAACCAACATATTTATTATAGAACATTTAATCAACCTTTGGGCGATTACATAATTATTCTATAATAAATTAAACACATATCTATAATGTCATTCTTTAAAATTCCATAACTTTAATTTTATCATATTATATAACTTGATCACTTTGGCGACTAACAAATTATATAATATGATAAAAACCCTTATATGACATCAACAAAGATGAGATCATAATGAAAATGTGAAGTGAACCGATTCAGCAATACCCAGGAAAGATCATGAATCAATTTCCTAGACAGTATTACCATTCCACGTAAAGTCCCAGGCCGTGCGGTGGGGTCACAGACGGTCCCGCTTAAGTACCGACTTTCTAGACAGAAATTACGTGTACGGTGTATTTATCACAACTTCATTATATCAATAATTCACCTTTTGTATCCGCCACAAGCTTGAATACATGATCAACAACCGATAATGTCAAACCAGGTTAGACTTTCTCTATTTCTCTAACTTGAATTTTTAACAAAGAAACATTTTGAAACTCAGTCAGATGACAACCTGCTACTAATCCAAGTATGCGATTGTCATCTGCAGCCAGAGCATTCAACTTTCCATAATATTAAGCAAGTTAGAACGTAAAGGCAATACTGTAAATCTAACCACTATTTGAAATGTCATGTCATTTCAAACTAAACAGTTAAAAAGAAAATTAAGCAAAAGAATAACAAACAGCAGACAATCAGTTAAACGAGGAATATGGAGGCAACGGTTAATGCTTTAAGTTTGAGTCAATTGATTTGCCTCATTCATGAAATAATACATCAAACGCTAGCCCGTAATATATTGGCATATTTCAATGATAAACTATAATGTCTCATATTTGCAGCCATCAATAAAGCATTCCCCCTAAATGTTCCGTTTCTTTCTTTGTGAAATTGTTGCTCATTAATATGCCAATTTGTTCGATACGAGAAAAATGAAGTGGATAGGGTCAGAAGGTGGACAAGTAATGACAGATGTTTGTAGAAGTCAAGGTCCATTCCAATTCCTCAAATGAAGATATTAGATTTACAGTATTAAAGGTGGACCATTATTATACAGATGATGTCGAACCACAACAACAAATCCAACGGCTAAAGAATGCATAATCTTTCTCTATGAAATTAGTGTACCGTATAAACATATAGTAGCAAATGTATGGAAAACATAAGTTTCTAAACCATGCTCTGATACCACATGTAAGCAATTATGATTTCAGGATCTAGAAATCTATGTTTTCACATACATAATTATTGCACAACTACAGTAGGACGTTTAGCGGAAGCGTACCTTTCTCCATTGTTCGATTCGCGGTAGTATCTTTGACGAGAGGAACCTTCAACTTTGATGCAGACGAACACGAACTTGAACGGAGGTTTCTCTCCACTAACCCTTACTATAATGTTTACTTTGATGGATAAGTAAAGACAACGACAGGGTGAAGAGAGGACCTTCATCCATATTTATAGGTAACCAAAAGGCACTTCCATCATAACCTTTGGCATAGCACCCCTTTGATAAATGGACATGTCCCTTTAATGAAGAATTACGTCTTTTAACTTAAAAGACATAACCCTACTAGATAACTCTTCGTAAATAACCAATTAGGATTTAATTATAAATCATATAACTAAAATTCACAAGGGACACAATCTTACAGATATTCCATGAGAAAAAGTGGTTGGCTTTAGAAAAAAGAAAATAGGATGCCTTCTAATAACTAAGAAGAGAGAAAATGCTGAATTCATATAATGTTGAACTCATTGGGTTCTTTGGAAAAAGAATAATGTGCTATGGTTGTCTATTATGTGAAATTATATCCCAGATTTGAACCGACATTGTTATCTTTGTTATTTCCTTCATTTAAAAAATTACTATTTTAGTTTAATTTAGACATAGTTTAGAAAAATACTATTTTAGTTTAAATTAGACATAGTTTATTTTAAACTGTGTAAAAGTAGGATCTCCATTTCCTAGTCCATAATTTAATTGGAAAGTTAATGGATCTTAGACCTAAATGGGAATGTTTGGTCAAATATCCTTTAAACAGATATGTTGCTCCATAATTTAAATATTATATACTTATTGACAAAGTCATACTTAAATCATAATGTAAATGAAGGAAATTCGAAGGAAAAAAAAACTAAAGGTAAACAAACCTATAGATAAAGGCATTACAACTTTGGTAAGAATCAATGTCTGCTCATCTCTAATTCGATCAGATCCAATGATATACGTCATTAAAATTCCTGGCGACTATGTTTAGTCGCATCCTTTTTCAGTATGCATGTGCATAAAAAAAAATTTCGAAAAACCTTCAGGCATAAACGTAAGATGCTTGAAGTGGAAAAAATTTCCTATCCGTTGACGCCTATGTGAGTCTAACGTTTTTCTTATCTGACCTACATCAGATTCTGATTGGTTCAGTGAACAATTTAACTACAATATTATACATGTGTTTGTACACACACATACGTGTGTGTGTCTATATATATATATATATATATATATATATATATATATATATATATATATATATATATATATATATATATATATATATACACGTATGTGTATATATATACGCATACGTATATATGTATACACGTATGTGTATATATATATTTATGCAATTGTTTGTGTGTGTAATATATATATATATATATATATATATATATATATATATATTCTTAGACCGAATAAAAATGAAAGAGAAAATTATTGCCGTAGTTCATCTCACCTGCGAAATCCCTGTATTCTATGTTCTATCCTGGTATAAAAGTGTTAGAGTTTAGCTCAGCTTAGCTCAGTCTAGTTGTCGACCTGACCTCCTTGTTCAGCTTGCTCGGAAGTGTACTGACATGACTGTAGATGATCTGAACTTACTAGCTGGCAGACTTGACCTTATTCTCCACCAGCTCAGCTCGGCAGATCTAAAGCGCTAATTACGGCTAACTAGATATAATTGTAGATATCTTGTCTAATGTCTCATTCATTGAGTTTCTCCTGTCTTGTATTGATATCTTTAGCTGTAGATTAGCACAAATTGCTCTTTTGTATTTTCTATAAATTGACGGACAAATGAAAAGAAAACTCAGAGATTTGAGTTGCCCAAAAAGTCCCTGTGCAAATCTATTTTTACATGGTATTAGAGCGAGTTTACGCTTTATGATCATCTTCCTTCAGAAACTTTCCTCCCCAGTCATGGCAGCCGAATCCTCCTCCTCTTTTTCTCCAACCACGACAACCAAATCCTGTCACAAGAAAATCATATCTCCCTATGATCTGCACACAGGTGACCATCCTGGGTTGCTCATCACTCCTGTCCAACTCACATGATCAAATTATGAAGAATGGGCAAGGGCCATTTGTGGCTCCTTGCTCTCCCGCAAAAGTGTGGATTCCTTGATAGAACTATATCTTCGCCTACTGATGGGCCTCATGACATGCCAGATTGGGAGCCCATCAACTCAATGATTGTGGCATGGATTTTGAATACGATTAGGCCTGCCTACATTCTACCATCTTGTACTCAGAGAACGCTAAAGAACTATGGAAAGACATTAAACAACGATTTGCTGTTATAAATGCTCTACGAGCGCAGCATTTGAAGAAAGCACTCGTAAATTGCAAACAAAATGGAGATTCGGTCATGAAATATTATGGCAGATCGAAGAAACTCTGGGATGATTTGAAAGACTATGACGACATCTCGATGTGTTTCTGCAACGGATGCAAATGTGATCTAGACAAACACTCAGTCATCGCAAAGAAGCTGATCGAGTTCATCATTTCCTTATGGGATTTGATGAGCATACGTTTAAAACAGTTCGTTCATCTATCCTCAACCAGAAACCTCTTCCCACCTTGAACAGGATTTATCACATGGTGGTCAAGAGAAAAGTCTGGGTTCTATTGCACTTGCAGAAGACAAGCGTGAATCTCCTGCCTTTGCCCTGACAGTCTCAGGAAAGTCAGGTGCTGACAGGAAGAACTCTAAATCTGCGGTGATGTGCACACACTGCCATAGGAAAGGACATGAGGCCAGCGAGTGCTTTCAAGTCATTTGTTATCCTGACTGGTAGGGGACCGACCTAAAGGACAACTCAAGACTAAAGGACTTACACCTCCGACATCCTTGCGACCCAAGTTCACAGGCAGCGCTGCACATGTGGCAACAGCCTTATCAAAGGCATCTTTCACACCGGACGATGCACATGGGAGTGCAAAGATTTTGGCCGACCTCTCCGCAGCCGAGCTGAACTCACTTCTCTGAGCTCTTAGTACACGTAAGCAAACAACTCCAGAACGTCTGAGTGGTAAGCTTCCTGACTCTATTTGGATTATATATTTGGGAGCTTCTCATCATATGACGGGCAATCTAAACCTTTTATATAATTATGCCCCAATCCCATCGTGTAATATCTGGCTGCCCGATAGGACTATGACCCAAGCGCAAGAACAAGGTTTAGCTCGGTTGAAAGAAGAACTGACGCTAGACAAAGTGTTCTTTGTCCCAAACTTAACTTGCAATTTGTCATCATCTTCGCAGTTGCTGCACAATCAAGATTATCTTGTTAAATTTACTAATGAAGGTTGCGTGATACAGGGCCAGAATACACTCAGATTGGAGCGGGTAATGTGTTCGAAGGGTTGTACATCTTTGAGGAGAGCAGATTCTATGCGGATGTACATAGTGGGGAAGCCATTCAACGTCTCCTTATGACACAATCGGTTAGGACACCCTTCCAATCGAGTTTTGCGTCTATTACATGGTGTAGTACCTTCATTTGATGAAACTAACACAACTTTTTGTGAGGTCTGCCTTCGTGCAAAGCAGACTAAAGAACCATTTGATTCAAGCAATACTATTACTGAACATTGTTTTGATTTAGTGCATTGTGATGTATGAGGTCCTTACCGATATAAAACTTCTTGTGGTGATTCTTATTTTTTTGACTTTTGTGGATGACCATTCTTAGGCAGTGTGGGTGTATTTATTGAAAACCAAAGATCAGGTACCAACTTTGGTGAAACAATTCTTTGTCATGGTTAACACCGAGTTCGGTCAAAAGATTAAAATTTTCTGTACTGACAATGGAACAAAATTCTTACCATTAATCCTTTTCTTTGCTGACCAAGGTGTAATACATCATACCTTCATTCAATATACACCCTAACAAAATGAAAAAGTAGAACGTAAACATCGACACATCCTCAATGTGGCAAGGGCACTCCCCTTCCAAGCTAACCTTCCCTTAACTTTCTGGGGCGAGTGTGTTCTGACCGCAGTACATCTTATAAACCGCACTCCTTCTGCCATACTCGGAGGCAAGACACCTTACAAAATTCTATTTGGCCGACCTCCCAATTACAATCACCTTCTAGTCTTTGGCAGTTTGTGTTACGTTCACAATGATCAATGGCATGGTAATAAGTTCCAATCACGTACATGTAAATGTATCATGGTTGGATACCCCTCTGGAAAGAAGAGATGAACTATGTACAATCTAGATACTTGTGAATTATTTGTTTCCCACAACATCACATTCGGCGAGACCATGTTTCCATTTGTCAGTAACCCTTCCTTCATTTTCTCCCCATCTTCTGAGTCTTTACCCAACCACTCTCCCATCATTGAAAAACCTTTGTCACTACCAGATACACCTCCTTCCACACCCGTGCTGATCTCAATTGAATTAAGTCCATCTCACCAGCCCAGTCTGCCCAAACAAAACCAGAGATGAACATACCTCAACACCTAAACTCAACACTACATAACAAACTTGAACGTCTACGTAGACCTCTCTAGCTCATCCATCATCTCTTTCACCCCATCTCGGCAGAGGACAACACGTGAATCAACTTCCTGCAAGATTGGTTGATTACGACTTAAATGCTGTTTAGACCAGCTCTTCGCCCACATCACATATACCGACTGTTTCCTCAGGTACTCCCTACTCTATTAACAATTTTCTTAGTAATCATCATTTTTCTATTGTCCATCGCACTTTTCTTGTGGCTATCACCTCGAGCACAGAACCAAACTCTTACTCTCACGCAGCAAGAGATCCTAACTGGTGCGCTGTCATGCGCGAAGAGCTGCAAGCTCTTGAGGACAATCAAACCTGGACTTTAGAGGACTTACCTCCTAGAAAACGTGCTATCGGCTGTAAATGGGTGTACAAGGTCAAACACAACTTGGATGGGAGTATTAAGCGCTACAAAGCTAGGCTGGTTGTGCACGACAATTGTCGGATCGAGGGAATTGACTACACTGAAACTTTTGCTCCCACTGGGAAGATGGTCACAGTTCGTGTACTCTTGGCTCTAGCGGCTGCTTGGCGGTTTTCTACATGTCAGATGGACGTACGAAACACATTTCTTCACGGTGATCTTGATGGTGAAGTATATATGAAACTGCCTCTTGGGTTCACAACAACCTCACCTTGCATCATCTGTCGCTTGAGCAAATCCTTATATGGTCTTAAGCAAGTTCCTCGGTGTTGGTTTGCTAAGCTTTCTTCTGTTCTGCGCTCTTATGGTTTTGTTCAGTCATATTCGGATTACTCTTTGTTCAGCTATGCTCGTGCTCATATTCATATTTATCTCATAATCTATGTTGACGATCTTATACATATGGGTAATGATCCTCAGAGATTAAGGTCGTTAAAACATATCTAAGTACCTGCTTCCATATGAAAGATCTTGGCCCTTTAAAATATTTTCTTGTCCTTGAGGTCGCTTGCAGTGCTGCAGGTATTTTTGTATCCCATCGTAAGTATACTCTAGACATTATTGTAGATTGTGGCTTGCTTGCTTCAAAGCCTGCCTCCATACCCTTAGAACAACAACATCAGCTGGCTCAGTCAACAAGCTCTCTTCTCGAAGATCCACTATCATATCGACGCCTCGTTGCTCGCTTGATTTATTTATTTGTCACCCAGCCTGAGCTCTCTTATGTTGTACACACACTGGCTCAATTTATGCAATTACCTCAGCTTAACTACTGGCATGCTGCTTTGCGTGTTGTTCGGTATCTCAAAGACAGCCCGGGTCAATGGCTTCTCTTCCCGACCATTAATGACCTTCAATGAACTGCTTACTGTGACTCGGATTGGGCAAGTTGTCCTCTTAGTCACTGTTCTCTTTCCTCCTATTTCATTCAACTTGGAACAACACTCATCTCGTGGAAGACAAAAAAGCAACACACTGTCTCTCACTCCTCTACCGAGGCAGAATATCGCGCCATGACCTCCAGTACTTGTGAACTGAATTGGTTGCTCAGTCTTCTTTGTTTTCTTGGCATATCTCACTCAACTCCTATTACCCTTTAAGCTAATAGTCAGTCTGCATTGCATCTTGCTCATAATCTTGTTGATCATGAACGAACTAAACACATTGAGGTTGACTGTCACTTTCTCCTGGATGTCGTCTTAGATGGACAAATTCGACCCCTTCATGCCTCAACGACACATCAGCTTGTTGACATCCTTACAAAGTCAGTTGGGAATCGCGAGTTTCGTTTCTTGTTGTCCAAGTTAGGCGTTGCCGACCTCCACGTGCCAACTTAAGGGGGTGTTAGAGTTTAGCTCAGCTTAGCTCAGTCTTGCTGCCGACCTGACCTCTTTGTTCATCTTAGCTCGGAAGTGCACTGACCTGACTGTAGATGATCTGAACTTACTAGCTGGCCGACCTGACTTCATTCTCTACCAGCTCAGCTCGCATATTTGAAGCGCTAATTACGACTGACTAGATATGATTGTACATATCCAGTCTAATATCTTATTCATTGAGTTTATCACGTACATAAATGTAGAGATATGATAGAATTTGCATTGATCTTGTATTGATCTCTTTAACTATCGATTAGCACAAATTGCTCTATTGTATTTTCTATAAATTGATGGACAAATGAATAGAAAACTCAGAGATTTGAGTTGCTCAAAAAGTCTTTGTGCAAATCTATTTTTAAAAAAGTCTACCCAGTAAATAAATTTCGTTTCGGACTTATTCTTCTCAAGACTTTTCTTTTGTTTTCCCTTTTGGGTTTGAAAAAAAAATGCCAAAAGCGACTTTCTCTCTTTCAAAAATATTCTTATCTTTCTATTTTTGTTTTTCTAAAAATATTGTTCAATTTCTGAATATAATAAATACTAATAGTTGAGGTTTTATACTAGTTTTTCAATGAACATTTACTATATGATGATTTTTTCTCTATTTTAACATATGTAACTGTAAAATAAAACTGGTAACCTACAAAATTTGACTTAAATTTTGACCAACTCAAATTATGACACTATTTTTAAGGACGAGAAAGTACATTAAACTGTGTCACTTTTAGGACTTACAAGCCTTTGTTTGAAGTAACACACCGAAATAAATACCAGAAACTTTTTCCTCCCTTAATTGAAATCATAGAACAGGATTGAACATTCAATTCGTTGGATCAATTTAAATGGAAAAAACCTCCAAAAAGAAAAAAAAACTTAAATAAGGAAAAAAAACTTCGCTTTCATACTTGATTTTGTTTGTGAGAAATGTACAACAAATGTGATTTTCTGCTTAATTTCGTCATCCCATAAATAAAAACAAAAAGTTTCTATAGAAAGATAAAACACTAACTTTTACTCAAAAAATAAAAAAAAAAAGCAGAATAAAGAGTTTGGACATGAAATCTCGTCCCACCGCCATGAAGTTCCAAAACACGCGACTTCATTCTTGTTAGAAAAATTGCGCAAGTTTTTGTCTTCTAGCTCACGTGTTAAAAATACAAAATATTCTCTAGTCATTTGGAAATAATATTTTTTTTTCCGTATAAGGTATAATGTATCAATTCTTTTCTGTTGCCAAAGCAATGTATTCTTTGAACCAGACAAACTATGCTTACTCCAAAGGTTGACTAAAATTACAAATTAATGAAGCGATCGGCAATATGAAACAAACCCATTATATGATATTTAGCCACGTGTATCCCAAAATTTTATACTTTTCATCTTTATATTTTTCTTTAGGGATACCTAATTATAGATACAATCCTGCGTTTGAACGTAATTGCTATCACAGCTTTTTAGTTTAAAATTCGATTCATACACCCTTTATACTTTTGGATTAAACTAAAAACCAAATTTTCGGCCAAAGTTAATAAAAGTTATATTTTTAGTTCAAAACCACATGAACGAAAGAGTAAAACGTTTTAGACCACAATGTGTGTCACAATTCATATATCAAACCGCAGAAGGTTAAATGATAATTCTCGTTAGTTTTGATCGAAAATTTTAATTTTCAGTTTAGTACAAAAATACAAGTGATAAAGATCGAACTTGAAACTGAAAAGAAGTCCAAAATAATTCCGTCAAACAGAGGATGTAAATGTAATTATCTTTTTCTTTACTTGTTTCATTCGGGAACAAATCTTCTGACCCCCCTTTAAGGGAGGTATTAAATGACCCAACGACACGTGGCGCACAGGGGGTGATGAGGCTGGGTGGGATCACCCGCACCCAGTCTCACCATCCTCCTGTATGCCACGTGTCAGACAGTCCCAAGAAAGGTGAGGGGGTGGGGGTCTGAGGATCTCGATCGATTTCATTCACACTAAAGTATCATATGTACGTCACTTTCAGTGTTGGAATCTAGTAATTGATTACAAATAGGTCATTAGCACATGGTACATATTTTACTCTATGATTTAATCATTACTTATATATATTCTTTCATTATATTACACCACTACACTACGAACTATCATTAAAATGTATGCATAGCATTTCTTATTTATAATGAAAGATACCGACAAATAGATAAGTTCTTGATAATATAACATAAATTGGTATTGACACACTTAATATAATATTCGGACATCCTCTTCATATATTTATCCTTGATTATTAAATTGTGTATAAGTCTAGACATCGGATTGGTGTGTTGAAATTTAAGCTTACATGATGCGTGAGACTTATATCGCTCAAAGTCTTAAAGTAATAGATGGTAGAATTTTATTTTCATATAACACATATGTTTTCTCTTTTTTGAATCTACCAATACAAAACAATTCTTAACACGGTAAACAAATTTATTAAGATTATTTAGCAATTCTTCTCCGTCTGATTATCTTTTTAGCACACGAGACACAATATAATTTAAATCAGGGATGAAGGATAGGGCGAACCAAGGCAGTGAAGCCCAATTCTACACTATGAAGTAGATGTTTGTTTATTTATTTATTTATTCTCTACATGAAGTTGAAGGCAGGGTGAGGTTACGGAAAAAAATTTCTAAATCATCTTCTATCACGTTTTATAATTCGTCAATCGAAACTATGTCATGGGTATTAAGTTTCTTTAATTTAATATATGTAGTATGATCTGATTGTATAAGTTAAAAATATAGAAAATACGTCAAGAAATCTGTATTGACAAACACCTATATAATGTGCAAGTAATTTTGTATTTTTTATGAGTGATTACACGTCATTTTAGTATTTACTGCATAACCAAATCATAAATTAACATGTAAAGAGACATCAGTATTTACTACATAATCAAATGAGAAATTAACATGTAAGAAGACATACCATATGATTAAAGTGATTGTGTAGAAACCCAGTGGTATACTATTCATATGTCTATTGTGATTGGCCATAAAATATTTAATATAATGTCATATAGTTAGTAAAAAAAACATTTTAAAACATGTGACGATTTCTAAGGATGCTGACCGATATTCTTCTAAGTATCCTTTACGAAAAGGATGCTGACCGATATTCTTCTAAGTATTATTATTATATAAGATAACGCGTTGCGTTGTATCTTTGCTTTTGCCCAAGATTGAAAAAAGCAACAAATTCTTCCTTGATCTTGCTTTCGGTGGTTTGACGAAGGTTCCTCTACACAACTACCCCAAAAGTTGCTTTCAGTGTTTCGTGGAAAGAGAAAAAGATGAACCTTGATTTCAAAGTGACTCTGATTTAGCTGACTGACTTTAGTTATCTTCTTTCATCTATCACATAGTACTTTTTAGACTTTTCTGTTTTAGTAAGTAGACTTCATGACCATATTGGGTGAATCATATGCCTTATGTTAACAAATGAATGGATGAAACGACGCCCACATACATCATGCATATACATTTTAAAAAAAATTGTAAAAAGAGCGTTCCCGATGTACTAGGCTTCGGCTTTTGCGCTGAGAGAAGAGGCCGGATCATTTCGTGATCTGATATACGTACCCTTACAATACGTAACAAGCTCTTTCCGTGGCTCGAAATAGTGACCTCCAGATCACAGAAAATAAAATATAGCGTATATTTTTGTACTATCAAAGAAGAAAAAATACGATCTTAAAATTATGACCAAGTGATGGAAAGTGGCGTATGTTCGTCTATATATATGATGAACTCTTGATTCTCATCTCAAACCATCTTAGTTTCTTTATCTTGCATCCTATAAACACAAGCATACTAGAATGTTAGAAAGGGAATATGTGATATCCCGTCTTATATCAAAAAGACAAAAAAAAACATGGTATATTATTATGGACATATGACACTAATATCGATATTCGTTAACAATTTTTCGTGCATTAAAAACACAACCTACAAGATTAAAATTTCAAAATTTAGAACTTACAGACTCAATGTATCGTTTCCAAACATATTTATGACGTTAAAAATAGTAGAGACAACTAACATGTAAACCTTAGTAGCCCTCTGATTTGTAACTGGGGCCATGGACCGTAATGTAATGGTCTAGTATGGATCCTAGGTACTAAAGAGTTCCATAATGACGTCAGAGCCAAACATACGTGAACTTAGGTAGCACCACGTCGAAGATGCCGTGAGGCAATAAATAGAAATGGGGAGGAGGTCAACGGTGTCGTACGGTTAAGACTCAGAGAATGCCAGCGGTGGGAATCAGTTACTCCGCCCTTCTAACTGTTGTAGCAGTGTTTGATTTCTTCATTAAATATATTTAACTAAATTTTTCAAGAGGTTTTTCTTTTGGTATGTCAAGAAGATTTAATATTGCATCAACAACAAGTCAATAATACTTTTTATGTAGTAAGAAAAATCTCTACTGACGGCAAGGGGAAATAAACGTCATATAATTAATTTAATGACAAAAAACTGTCACTGATTTCGGAAATCGTTGAATCTAGCTATCGTAACTCATAAACAATTTCTTTATATCATCATCTAAATGAATAGTATGCGTACTTAAAAAGGACGTTCTTGGTGCTATACGTTCCTGCGTTTACGCATCGTTCGTAGAGGGATTGGATCGCTTCGCGATCTGATATATCCAGTTTTACTCTATACTTTGTACAAGAGACTGTTTCTGCACTTAGAACTCTCGATCTCAATGTAACAAAACAACAAACTTATCAATTGATTTCAAGCCCGCCTTGAATAATAGGCGTACTGACAAAAATGTAATAAATTGATGAGCGAGCAACATACAATCTGCTCGTGATTAGGTGAATTGTGGCCGAACTCCAAATCACGTAACACGTATACCATTTATTGATTCATCTTAATTGAAGGACTAGTCAAAAGTTTCACAAGTTTGGTAGATTATTAAAGTTGAAAATGACACTAATTGCCGCACATAATTTAGGCATTACATAATGGTTTGGTAGGAATTTTAGCTGGACTCGACAACTACTTTGATCCAATTTAAGATGGCTACGGTGTAATACATCAAAAGAGAAAAATAAAAATTATGGTATATAAGTACAAACATACATGTAGTTCTAATAAAAGACATGGTCTATAAATAGGAACACACAGTAATAATAAGATCAACTCAAATTAGCTAATTTCGAACCAAACAGGATAAAGTCTAAAAGGGCAACATGTTGTAGAATACCTATAGAAGTCTAGGTCATTACTGGGGCCTTATCGAAGATGAAGTCTAAATGAAGTCATCAACTACAAGAACAAGTCGTATATATATCTTGATAATCTAGGATCAATATTTGTTTTTTTTTATTATACACCTTTTGTGTTAAAAATATTGACCTAATAAAATTAGGACAATACTCTTCAAATGGAGAAAGTAGTCGTTTACAATTTAAATAATTGTCTTTCTATTATTGTGAAAAAATATTTACGTTTAACGGTGGAATAACAATTCTCTTTTCGTTGATAAAAAAAGTCCTTTCATTTTTCTGTTGAAACAGTTATATTTGGGAAACCGAAATGGCCAAGCTAATTAAAAAAGGGTTAATTACCTTGTGCCCCTCTTATGTTTGGCATAATCGTCAATATCTCTCAATGTTTAAAAATACATCCTCAGCCCCCTGATGTTTGAAAAATACACCCTTACACCCTCTGATTTAATTAAAAAAATGTTATTTGAATATATATATATATATATATATATATATATATATATATATATATATAAAATAGGAATTGTCCTTTTTGCCCCTACCGTCTTCATCTTCTTCATATCAACTCTTGCCTACCACCCAAACTCCCTCCAACATCACCACACATCTCCACCAGCCACTGCCCAAGCTCCCTCTCCCCTGCCCCGCCCCACCAATGGCCGTCTGAGCCCCCTCTCCCCTGCCCCGCCCTCAACAGCCGCCGCCCAAGCCCCTCGACTAGAGAAGGACTTCTCACTTTCCTCGACTTATCTCTTTCATTCTCCTGCTGGATTTGTTCGCTTATCCCACGTTTACAAGGGCTCTTTTCCTGATGTGCTAGCTATCTCTTATTTGCCTGCGCGCATGATCTGTGATGAAGCTTTACAGGATGCTGAAGCACCTGAATTTGTTCCTACTGAGTTCGACAAAATTGAATTTCCGGATCCCTAGATAGATAAGAAGAATCATGAAATGGTCAGTGAGTATTTTGAGATTTCTTGTGTCAACTTAGATTTAAAGAACACCGATAGAGGAATGGGTTGCATTGAACAAGGGATCTACCATTACTTCAAAAGAGGATCAATCATCTGAGTAGCAAAACCTTGCTCACAGTTCTTGTAAAAATTGCATTAGAAACATAATTCAAACATCAAAGCAACGAGATCAAAAAAACTGTAACGAACAAAACTGCAAATGAGAACTTTGAATATTGCATAAAGTTGGCGCCAAGTGCGCAGGTTGAAGAACAAGAGGAATACAAAAGATATTTTTATGTTTCTAGTTACTTCTAATATTTATATCATCATCATGTATTTATACTAGCTAAAGAAACAACTAGAAGGTAATTTGGCACGTGGAAAATCATCCTCGCTCGATGCAGCAGTTGCAGCGTTTGCATGCCAACTTCAGCCACCAGCGTGCTGGGCGTACCAAGCTTGCCAGGCGTGCCAATCGTACCAAGCGTGCCAACTATCATGTGCCCACGAGTTACCTCATTGGGTGCTCTTTACTCTAGCTTGACACTTTCAATTACTCCTCTATATGGATGATGAGATAAACATCCCTTGCATCAGATCGCCCCTACAATTTGGTCCAATCATTGAAGGTGTGACCACAGCAGATCACACCTCTGAATACTATGCCAACTCTTGCACTAGATTGCCACCTCTTCCTTTCCTTTGTTTTGCACTATCAATCCACTATCTTCAACACCTCTCCTCAATTCTGACTTCTTATAAATATTGCACACTCCTAATGCTGAAGTCAGAAATTGCAATCTCCGTGAACCTAATGCTTTAGTAAACAAGTCATCCACTTGAAATTCAGCTTTAACTGGCATTGGTTTAATCAATCCTTCTTGAAACTGATCCCTAACCACATGGCAATCCACTTCCATATGTTTAATCATCTCATGAAAGGCTAGATTTTCCACTATATATATTGCACTCTTGTTGTCACAAAACAATTCCACATGTTGTCTTTGTTCTACTCCCTGATCTTTTAACTAAAAAAGTAACCACTGTATACCACAAGTTGCTGCAGCAAGTGATCTATATTCAGCCTTTGAGGAGGATCTAGAGACAATAGTATGCTTTTTAGCTTTCTTAGACACCAAATCATTACCAAAAAACATACAACACCCTGTGACAAACCTTCTGGTCTCGGTGCATCCACCCCAATCTGAGTGTGCATAAGCTTTGAGCAACTTTGATCCTGTACTAGGGAACAACAACCCCTAACCAGGATTTCCTTTTAAGTACCTCAGCAGTCTGTGAACAGCTTTCATATGTAATTCTGTAGGAGTGTCCAAAAATTGACTCAATTGTTGACCACTATATGAAATGTCAGGCCTAGTAATGGTGAGATACAATAACTTCCCACTAATTCTCTTATAACAAGACACATCTGAAATTAATGGTGAATCATTATGTTTTAATTTCAGATTTTGGTCCATAGGAGTCAATGCAGGTTTAGCGGCTAGGAATCCTGTTTCTTCTAGTAATTCCAATGTGTACTTCCTTTGGCAAATCATAATCCCCCCTGAGACCTTGCCACCTCAAGGTCTAAAAAGTACCTGAGAAGTTCTAAATCTTTAATCTGAAATGTAGAATGTATGTGCTACTTAAGTTGCTGTATCTGAGATAAAAAATCACTTGCCACAATAATATCATCAACATAAATGAGTAAAGCTATAAAAGAATCTGGAGATCTTTTTGTAAACAAAGCATAATCATTTTTAGACTGTTGGAATCGTTGAGACAACAGATACAATGTAGGCTTCTCATTCCACTGTCTGCTGGCCTGTTTAAGACCATAAAGAGATTTTTGAAACTTACAGACAACATTAGGAACTGATGACTGAACTCATGGTTGTAAGTCCATAGAAATTTCCTGATATAAATCACCATAAAGAAAAGTATTATTGATATCTAATCGATGCACATGCCAATGATTCATAGAAGCTAAAGCCAGAAGGAGACGCACAGAGGTCATTTTTGCCACAGGAAAGAAAGCATCAGCATAGTCTATACGTGGCTGTTGGGTGTACCCTTTTCCCACAAGCCTTGCCTTATATCTCTCTATTGAACCATCAGCCTTTCTTTTCTTTACTTTATAGACCCATTTACAACCAATGGGTTGCTTACCAGGTGGTAAGGGAACAATGCTCCAGGTATTAGTGGCCTGCAAAGCTGCTAACTCTATCTGCATGGCCTGTAGCCAGGATGCTAATGAAGCTGCCTGTTGGTATGTCACAGATTCATGCTCATTACTTATATTAAGAATGTAGGACCTGTACTCAGGAGTTAAAGCATCAAGAGAGTGATAAGACTGAATAGGGTAAGGCAAAGAAGCTGATATAATTGATTGATAAGCTGAATGACTGAGATTACAATAGTAATCTTGCAAGTAAGATGGAACATGTCTTGGTCTGATAGGTGTATGACCAGAGGGCTCATGTGATGGTATTGATAAGGAGGTAAATGGACCTGTATCTGTGAGATAGGTATCTGATCATCACGTGACGAGGAAGGGGAGGATGAAGTTGAAGGCATGATGAAATAGTAGGTGACTCAATATCACTTGAATGTATAAGATCAGGTGTAGAAGGCAGCATATGTAAAGGATGCAACTGTGGAAGAGTTTGATATGAAGTTGATGGATTATCAGTCATGCCAGAAGCCATTGGCACTGATGTTACTGGCAAGGAAGTACCATCAGAAAAAGGAAAAGAGTTCTCATGAAACAATACATCTCTAGATGTTATAACAGATTTGCATCTAATTTCTGAAGAATATGAACTTTCATATTCATAGGTATTCCAAGAAAAACACAAGGCATAGATCTAGGTGCAAACTTATCCTTATAAGGAGTGTTATCACAAGCAAAGGCCAAGCAGCCGAATATTCTGAGATGACCATAAGCAGGCTGTACTTGATGCAAAATCTCATAAGGAGTTTTATGTTTAAGAACAGGTGATGGCATCAAATTTATCAGGTATGTAGCATGCTGAGACAAAAACCTAGTAAATAATGGGTAATGAAGCATGAAATCTGAGTGCTCTAGCCACAACAAGAAGATGCTGATGTTTTCTTTTTGCTACCCCATTCTGTTGAGGAGTGTAAATACATGTAGTCTGGTGAATAACACCATGTTGCATATAAAACTCAGGCATCTTAAACTCAAGCCCATTATCACTCCTAACAACCTTGACATGCACATTAAATTGAGTAGAAGCATAATAAAAGAAACTCTGTAGAATGTGTCTAGCTTCAGATTTGGCTTTAAGAAGATATATCCAAGTATACCTTGAACAAGCATCCACTATAGTCAGAAAATATTTCTCATTGTACAAAGCGGGATGTCTACAAGGACCCCATACTTCCACATGTATGATATCAAAAGGAGACTTAGAAGCTGTAATAGATACAGGAAAAAGGGCCCTATTTAGTTTCGCTAAAGGACAAACTGTGCAATTATTGTCTGGGCTAAATGATGGTATATCTGGATGTAATCTATGCAATTCTTGAATTCTGGCTGATGAAGCATGTCCAAGCCTGGCATGCCACAGATATGAATGAGAATCTAGGCTTGATGAAGAAAGAGCAGAAGGCAGTACAGAAGGATTTAACACTTCAGACTGTGTAGGCAGGCTATAATCATGCATGTAGTAAAGTCCATGATGCTTCCTAGCTGAACCAATCATACTCCTGAATAACTGATCCTAAATGAAACAACCAGAATCATGTAATGAAACAAGCAAATGAGGGGAGTCAGAAGCTTACTTAAGGAAACAAGGTTGAAAGAAAACAAAGGAACATGTAATACATCCTTTAGAACAATGCCACTGTGTAGCTTAACCACTCCTTTATGAGTTGCATCAGCTGTGATATTTTTTGGAAGATTAATAGAGACATGCTCAATGAGATAATAGGAATGAAACAACGTCAAAGAGCAAGAAATATAGTCAGTGGCCCCTGAGTCCAAGATCCATACAAAATCAATACTTATATAACATTTACCTGCAGACATATTAGTCTGTGCAGTCATTGCAACACCTTGCAATTCCTTGCGCACACTTGTTCCTGAAACAACATCATCAACATCTAACAATTTTAAAAGTTTAGTAAATTGCTTTTGTGTAAGAGAATGCGTAGATTGTGGGGCAGACAAGGAGAAGCCTGAAATGTCAGGTCAACATCATTATTCTGAGGCTTCTCTTACATTGTCTCAGCAACTTTGTTTCTGAACTTAAAACCAGGAGGAAATCCAAGTTTTCTATAACATCTGTCACTTGTGTGCCCTATCATACCACAATGATTACATTGCAAACGTTTGTTTCCCTCATGATAGAATCTTCCATTTCCTCTCCTATAGGCTGGTCCCTGTCTTTTGTTTACATATATATTGGCCACAAAACTTTCCTGATCATCACATTTACTCATTAGAGCTATAGGAGCACTATTAAAACCAGTTATTGCATTGTTATTAGTAATTTTCCTTTCAAACTTTAGAGCCATTGCAAACACAGTTTTAATGTCTGGCAACGGTGTCATCACAAACACCTGTGATCTAACTGGATCAAACTCTTCGTTCAGTCCTTTTATAACGTAACCATTTTCAATGAATTCACTAACTTTCTTGGTAACATCACATACACATCTAAGACAATCACACTTTGGTATGGATCTTAAAGCCATTAGCTCTTCCCAGAGAACTTTCAATTTTGTGAAGTAGTCATTCACGCTGAGACTCTCTTGTTTTACAGCATAGAATTCAAATAGTAAATCAGACAGTCTAAATGGATGACCACTACCGTATCTCATAGTCAAATCATTCCAGAAATCCAAGGCACAATCATACCACATTATACTCTGTGCGATAGAAGGAGAAACACAATTCATGATCCATGATTGGATCATAGTATTTACCTGCATCTATGCTTGAAATTGAGGATCATTTGGTGTAGGTTTAGGTATAGATCCATCAATGAAACATGTCATGTTCTTCACCAGTAACACTATTTGGAATGTCCTGCTCTATGAATGAAAATTATGCGGAGTGAGTGGAGGTTGAACTAGTATGATTGCTGGACTATCGTTTGAATGTAAGTAGTATGGATTATTTGCTGAATTATGATTGAGTGTATGATTGTTACGGGAACTAGATGATGCTGCACTCGCGTTTGCCATAACCAAAACTACAAGAAATCATTCATTTACCGACTGTATTTAGCGACCGTTTTATACGCGGTCACTAATTTGTGACTGCTTAGAAAGACAGTTGCAATCTTTGCAACTTAGCAACCGTTTTTGCGACCGTTCTAAAAACAGTCACAAATTTGCATCCGTCTCAAAAACGGTTGTAAATTTGCGACAGTTTTAAAAAACAGTTGCAACTTAGTGACTGTTTTTGCGTCTGTCTCAAAAACAGTCACAAATTTGCATCTGTCTAAAAAACGGTCGCAAATTTGTGACCGTTTTAAAAACCGGACGCAACTTAGAGACTGTTTTTGCGTCTGTCTCAAAAATGATCACAACTTTGCAACCGTCTCAAAAAACGGTCTCAAATTTGTGACCGTTATCAAAAACGGTCATAACATAGCGACCGCTTTTACGACTGTCAAGAAACCGGTTGCAAATTTGCGACCATCTTAAAAACCGGTTGCAAGTTAGTAACTATTTTTGCGTCTGTCTCAAAGATGATCACAACTTTGTGACCGTCTCATAAACAGACTCAAATTTGCGACCGTTATAAAAAACTGTCATAACATAGCGACCGTTTTTGTGACTGTCCCAAAACCGGTTGCAAATTTGCAACAGCTTAAAAACGGTCGCAAAATTTGCAACGAAACAGTCGCAATTTAGTGACCGGGTTTGCTCCGTCTCAAAAACGGTCGCATATTTGCAACTGTTATCAACTATGGTCTTAAATCAGCGATCGTTTTTTGCTTCCATCTCAAAAACCATTGCAACTTCGTAACTGTTTCAAAAGCAGTTACAAATTTGCAACTGTTATCAAGGACGGTCACAAATTAGCAACTGTTTTTACGACCGTCTCACAACTGGTCGTAAATTTGCGACTATCAAGAACCGGTCGCAAATTTTAAATATATTCATTAAAGATTATTCTATAAATCTCATTGGTGATATTCTTTAAATAAAAGGATATAGGCACAAGTATATAACTATACAAGTCTACATTATCCTATAAGTGTATAAGTACATATCTTACCCTACAACAAACATAGGTATATATACTTGTATATTACATATATGCACAAGTATATAAGTATACAATTTTATATAATCTTCTACATACATAAGTATATACGTTACCTTATGAAAAAAGGTAGTATCTCTTTATATACTTACACAGGCATAAACTTATATACTTATGTAGCCATATATTTTATATAGTTATATATACTTATACATCTATATACATATATATATGTATATATATATATATATTTATATGTATGTATGTATGTATGTATGTATGTATGTATGTATGTATGTCTATATATATATATATATTAGTCCACCGCTATATATACAAAACACATATGAGTATATATAACAAGAAACAAAATGGGAACGAGTATAGAATATTTTTAAATATATTCATTAAAGATTTTCTGTCAATCTCGTTAAATGATATTATGTAAATAAAAGAATGACAATCATGATTATAATCACCAAGTATGTAAGCATACAAGTTTATATAATCCTCTATGTACACAAGTATATATGCATACATGTTTATATAAGCCTCTGTACATAAGTATATATGTTACGGTATATATGAGTATAAGTATATATACTTGTATATTATATATAAGCACAAGTATATAACTGTATAAATATATATAATCCTATAAATGCATATTCCATATCTTACACTATGACAAACATAGGTATATATTCTTATATATTACATATAAGCACAAGTATATAAGTACATACTTTTTTATAATCCTCTAAGTGTGTGTGTATATATGTTACCTTATAACAAATAGATGGTTGCATAGGATATACTTGTATACTTATGTATAGCCATATATTTATATAGTTATATATACTTATAAATCTATAGGAAATATATACGCATACACTTGTTTAGTTATATAAGTCCATTGCTATACAAAACTCATATGAGTATACATAACAAATAACAAAACGGGAGCAAGTATATACACTTGTGTAGTATAAGTATAAGTACTATATAGTATAAGTATAAAATGGGAACATGTATATACAATCTATTCTTTGAAATATATGTGGCAGAATCTATTTGAATAGACTAAAAACTATGCCATATGTGTCCAATTTTTCAATTTAATATATATAACAAAATTTCATAAGATTAAATGTGATAGAATTTGAGTTGGAAAAACTTTTTAAGTGACATATTCACATTAAAAAAAATAGAATATAAGACATAGTTGTACTATGAGATATTTATGTAAAAATATTACTCGAGTTTATCTTTATTTCTGTGCTTACACGATAGACATATAAAGCGAATAGTATAGTAATCTATATGCCATTATACTAAAGTAAACATTGACATTATATGGGTCTTAAAACATAGGGTAAAATTGTCAGGGGGTAAAATAGATCTATATTTATAGGTTTGCAACTAAACTTATGTTTATAACTATGATAATGATTAAAGTAAAATACACCATGAGAAAAATATTTTAAGATTAACCACATAAAAGTTACATTGTTTTGTATGTATAATACACTTACAATTACGGATGAGATTGAAACTAACTTTGCTATGGACAAAGAAAATGAAAAAATAAAATGGAGAAACTTCTATGTGAACATACGCATTACAAACGTAGTAGATAAGCCTCTAGGAGCTAAAGTTTACTGTGGCGCCTATAATGACGGAAGGCATTTGATATGAGACTGATCATTTGCCATATTGTGAAATTTTCTGATAAGAAAACATTTTATTTTACTAAATGTAAAATTGCTCTTCCCGCCTCCACAGTGCGCGCACATCATTCTGCCGCTACTCCCTTCGGCGTCATCAGTTTTGATTTCCTATAGATTAGCCTTCTTTTGATCCCCATAACTTCACCCTATTCCAGCCCTCTGATCCTTCCAAACCCTCTGTGAGTATCTATTTGTTCACTCTCTCCAAAATTTGAACCTTTTTTTGATGATAGTTACTTTTTCTTTGTTCTTTATCAAAACCCGTCAAAAATTTGGCTAAAAGTTGTGTTCTTTTTTATTGTTGATTCTTGTTTTATTTTGTTTGGAAAAGATCGTTGCTTCCTTTACAGTGTAAAGATTTGTGGCGCTGGTTCGACACTTTTGCCTTTTATTATGATGCAATTGCAGTTTTTTTTGCGTTGTCTTTTGGATGCTCAAATCCATCTGTCATTCTTTTGATTATGATATTTAAAAGTAGTATGTTTTCCCTGTTAAAGTTGGATATGCAAGTTGCAATTTCAATTTCCTCTCTGGGCTTTTTGTGGTTGAACCATCTATTTTTTCACCTTTGATGGCTAAATGTGCATATGCTATCGGATAAATCTGATAATTATTCATGACCCTTATCATATGGGGTCTAAATAAGGGAGATCTGGCTATCCGTGAGTAAAAATATTTGCTTTTACATGACTGCCTATGGAAAAATGGACAAAGTCTTTGCCTCCTTTAAAATATGATACTTATTCTTCCATTACATTTACAGCACTAAGCAAGTAATGGCATTACTTAATTATACCTGACATATTTCACCTAATCTACACCAATCTTTTGCATGCAACATTTTCCAAATGTATATAGAGAGAAACATCGCCTTGTTTCTTGACTAAGCATTTCAGAAATTGATTTTCTTTAATCTAGATGTGTTTCATTCCCTAGTCCTGAGAGCTCCCATTGCCTAGATGTGTTTTATTGTTCTACATTGCAGTTGTATTTCCTAAATGGACAAAACAAAGGTGGAAATTACTCAATAATATAAGAATGATTTCAATTACTCAATAATATACATCGATTATCAGGAAAAAGCTTAATGAATGTTGTTAAAATAGTAAAATGGTTTAATTTTAAAATGATACGTTTAGCATGGCCCTCTTTTTGGGCCTCGTATGGCCTTATGAATATATATTGTTTCAACTTTGTTCATAATATTTTGGTCTTTTAGGTCATCCTTTCAACTTTTCTCTTTTCTTTTTCTTTTCTTTTTTGTTTTTGTTGTTGTCTATGTCTTACATTATTTGTATATATACATGTTTATGGCCTATTTATCTTTTCTAATTTTTTATCGATTCTCTTATTTGTTAATGATTCTATGTAATGATTAGGTCGTTATAATAGGTTGTAGAAACAGTCCTTAAGTTACAATAAGCATAATGAAGCGGTTGGAAAGACAGTGGATGTATGAAAGACTAGATGAAAGGAAGAAAGTAAGGATGGCATTTGTGAAGGGAGTCGATGAGTTTATCGAATATAATAAGACACAGAAAGACTTTCAACATGATGGGTGCATTAGATGTCCATGCCGTTCTTGCAAAAACCTTAGGTTTCACGAGGTACGGATTGTGAAGGAACACTTATACATGAAAGGTTTTTGCGCTAACTACTTTGAATGGGTATCTCATGGAGAAGAAATGGCTATTGTTGAACATGGCGATGTTAATAATTCCTTGAAAAGCTACGAAAATATGGTACGAGATGCATTTCCTCAGTCATTTGGTTATGAATGCGATAACATAGTTGGATTAGTGGAAGAAGAGCCGAATCCTAAATCCAAGGTGTTTTTGGAAATGTTAAATGCTGCACAACAGCCCTTGTATGATGGTTGCACGAGAACACTTATAGAGTTGGCATCTAGGATGATCGACATGAAGTGTGAATATAATTTGCCACACCGCTGTTTAGATGGGTTCGCTTCTATGATGGATGACTTTCTTCCGAAAGACAATTTAATGTCAAAGAAATTCTATAATGTCAAAAAAGTGCTAAAAGGCCTTCAGCTACCGGTTGAGAAGATACATGTGTGCCCTAAGGGATGTATGCTGTATTGGAAAGATGGTGTTAATTTAGAGAAATGTATGTTGTGCGGAGAAGATAGGTACAAACTGAGCTCGCAAGGGAAGAAAAAAGCGAAAAAAATCCTTAATTATTTTCCAATTACACCAAGATTACAAAGGCTATATGCAACAACCAATACAGCAGCGCATATGAGGTGGCATTCGGATAATCCAAGAGTAGGTGGTACAATGGCACATCCGAGTGATGGGGACGCATGGAAGCATTTTGACAGAATTTATCCAAATTTTTCGTCTGATCCCAGGAATGTTCGTTTGGGGCTTTGTACAGATGGTTTTACACCATATGGAAAATTTGGCGGGACATATTCTTGTTGGCCAGTTATTTTGACACCATATAATTTGCCACCATGGTTGTGTATGAAAAGAGAGTTCATGTTTCTTTCGATGATTATTCCAGGACCAAAGGCTCCAAAATCAAATGTGGATGTGTATTTGCAAACTCTAATTGATGAGTTGAATTATCTGTGGGCTACTGGCGAAACAACGTATGATGTCTCTAGAAAGCAAAATTTCACTCTCAAAGCAGCAGTTATATGGACTATTAATGATTTTCCTGCTTATGGTATGCTATCTGGGTGGTCCACGTCTGGTTTGTATGGATGCCCATGTTGTATGGAAGATACGCGTGCATTCTTTTTAAAAAATGGACGCAAAGTGTCATGGTTTGATTGTCATAGACAATATCTTCCATTAAACCATCCTTATCGGAGGAATAAGAGTGCATTTTACAAGAATCGAGTAGAAATTCGTGAGATACCAAAGAGAAAGAATGGTCAAGAATTGTGGAATGAAGTGTCAGATCTTCCGAAGGTGATTGACCCAAATTTCATCACATTAATGAAATCATTGCAGAAAAACGGTCTTCGTGGCTGGACCAAACAGAGTATATTATGGTTACTTCCTTATTGGAAGGATTTATTGATCAGACACAATTTGGATGTCATGCACATTGAGAAGAATGTTTTTGAGCAATTAATTAATACTATTCTTGACGTAAAAGACCATACCTCGGATAATATTAATGCAAGGAAAGATATGGCTCTTCATTGCAAACGCCCATATTTAGAACTTTATAAAGATGAACATGGTAGGGATGTGAAGCCAAAGGCACCTTATGAGTTGGACAAGAAACAAAAGATGGCTTTATTAGAATGGGTGAAGGAATTGAAATTCCCTGATGGTTACGCATCTGACCTTGAAAGGTGTGTAGACTTAAAAAACCTTAAACTTTCAGGAATGAAGAGCCATGACTGTCATGTGTTTCTTGAGCGTTTATTGCCTGTTGCGTTGAAGCACTTGGTTCCTCTTAATGTTTGGCAGGCAATAACAGAGATTAGCCAATTCTTTCGTGATTTGTGTGCATCAACGATAACTGTTGAAGATATGCGTCGCTTGGAAAAGAACGTACCGGAGATAATCTGCAAACTAGAGAAGATCTTTCCTCCTTCTTTCTTTAATTCAATGGAGCATCTTCCAATCCATTTGCCATACGAGACAATACTGGGTGGTCCTGTTCAATATCGATGGATGTATCCATTCGAAAGGTACGTGTAGTAATGGACGCAAGATATCAACATTTAATTTAATAATATGGTTTGAAACTCCATGCTAAACTGGAGATGATTTCCTTTTATTTGAAAGGTTTCTAAACCACTTGAAGAAAAAAATTGGTAACAAGGCACGAGTTGAAGGGTCTATATGCAATGCGTACTTGACGGAGGAAATTGCAATTTTTTGCAACCGTTACCTCCATTCGGACTTGGATACCAATATGCGTGATGTTCCTCGTAATGCAGATAAAGGTGCTGATGTGGATATTGATCCGAATATTCCAATAATTTTTCGTCATAATGCTGATTTTTCTTCAGCAAGTGGGAAAAAAAAATATTTGAATGACAGAGAGTATGCTCGTGCACATCTGTATGTCCTTTCCAATTGTATTCTACCCAATTATGAAAGGTGCGTATTCATGACTTTTGATTTATAGATTACTTTATAGTTTTATTTTATTAAATAATTTAATCAAACAAATAAAACTTATAAAATGAACAGGGAGTTTCAGAAACACATTCTCCAGCTTCACCCAAATATGGACGCCAAAGAGGTTTGGAGTAGGTTTGAGGAAAAATTCCCGAGTTGGTTCAAGAGTTATGTGAGTTTGAATTTTTTTTGTAAAAAAAATGATGTTTTATTACTTTCATGTACATACGTGCATTCATTTGATAAATGACATTGTTATGATCTAGGTAATTGAACATAATGTGAAGGATGATATAGTCCGTGCCTTAGCAATGGGTCCAATACAAGAAGTGAAAACATGGCCAAGATGCTCAATTAATGGATTCAACTTCCACACCATTGACTATGGAAAAAACAAGTCCACAATGAACTATGGTGTTCATGTTCGAGATGATAATGAAGTTGACTATTTTGGTATACTCGAAGAGATTTTTGAGCTGAGATACTTTGGTTCACAAACATCTTTTACCGCGCTTTTATTCAAGTGTCGATGGATGGACCCCTTGAATGGTATTAACATCCACCCGAACTATAAGCTCATAGAGGTTAATCATACAAGAAAATATCCAAAATACGATCCTTTTATTTTGGCCATCCAAGCCTCCCAAGTTTATTACTCACTGTATCCAAGCTTAAGGAGTAATATGAATCAATGGTGGGCCGTGTTTAAGACAAAGCCTAGACACGTCGTGGTAGCTCCAACTGAAAGTATTGTTTTCCAAGAGAATGTAATAGATGAACAAGCAATATTATCTCATGATGGCGATATAGAAATGGAGGAGGAAGAGGTAGGCAATGAAATTCATGATGACAAAGATGATGAGGCTGATATAGAACATGCATATGAAACTGAGGAAGATGATGAGGAAGATCTACCTATAGCCGACGACGATGATGGTGATGAAAGTCATTCAGAAGATGATTTTTAATAGGATTCTTAGGCATATAATGGAAGGGTGAATCAACATTAGGAAGGCAACTGAGACCATAGCCAAAGTGCATATGATTTCGTTGTGAACTTATTTGGAAATCGAGCACTACTGGCACCAACATTTAGGCCTAGTTTCTGTTTTACATGAGGCTTAATTTTGGCAAGGTTGTGGAAGGCCATGGTGTTGTTGAGGGATGGAAAAGGTTGGTTCTGGGGGTGGTCAACCTTACAGAATGTAGTCATTGAAGATTTTCTCAAGTACTTATGCTGGTGCAATGTTCACCTTTTGCCAATGATTTTCTCAAGTACTTAATGATTATACATAATCTGGTCTTAATTAAAAATTCAAGCACTTGGGAACTGTGTGATTGTTATTTTAAGTCATGGTACTGCCTAAAGCATAGCCGTTGAGCTTTCTTGTTTAGAGTATTGGACAAATGCATACATCTCCTCTTCTTAGCTTAATGCAGTGTGATGGCTTTGAAGAGCTTGCTTAATGCTGCAGTGGATATGTTGTGACACCATATGTTAAGTCACATAAGAATAGCTTCTACCAGATTCGAAAGTCTGCTAACCATTATATTTGAAAGATGCTCTTTAATAGAATGAGATCCCAAAGAGGTACTCTTGGGAGGATTTATTGTATTGATGTCTTTGGGTTGACAGATTTTCATTTCAAACCTTCATTGGGTAGAGTATTACAGTTTTGGACTACTGATGGGAATCCATGTGTTGCTACCGATTTTTGCAGATAATCATGATGTACTACAGGAAGCAACAGGGCTTCTGTTTCAGAAATATAAGACATCGGATGGATACTAGTATTTCTGTTTTTGTTTAAAATATAAAAGTTTTTTGTTGACTTGACTTGGTTGTGTTGATGTCTTTTATGTTCCCTTCGTGTGTCATCATCAACTTTTTCTTGCTGATGAAATACATCGGTATGGAATGTTGTTTTGGTAGCTTCCAGATTGAACCCTATATGATGTACTGCTTGAGTGAAGCTTTGAGACTTTATGGCCATGTCCATTGTGACGCTTTTCATATTGACTGTGACTTCAATTTCTCTCTTCACTAAATAACTATGCTCTTCTGATGAATAATCAGCAACTTTACTAGGAATTGGAACGGAAGCAAAACAACCTCTCCTATCCTGTCTACTCCGAAATTGTAAGCCTAAAGAGGAAGACTCTGTCCAAGGTATCAAATTGCGTTTGTAACCCTTCAGGAGCTGTCATAGTAGTTCGATTTCAATTTCTGTTCTGCCTTTGTTAAAGTTGATAGTCACTAATGTAGCCTATTGATTGATGATGTAGGAAAAGAATGGTTAGGTGTCGAGGTGGCAAAACAGGTGCGGTCATAGATATCAGAGATAGTTCACATGGTTCAGGTTCTGTACGATGTTCAACTAGCATGGCAGATGGATCAGATTCTATCAGGAGAAATAGTGGGACTCACAATGGAGGAGACGTCCCAAGGGACACAGATTCCATGAACCAGATGAGAGGTCTCAGCAGTTGTGGTTCTTTTCCTACTCAGTCTCGGACACGCGTTACTCTGCCACCAACCCATATTACTCATCCACCTGTCCACATTACTCACCAATCGACATGCATTGCTCAGCCACATTTGGATGATGGTGATAACACACATCTTTCAGATCCCAGTGCAGAGGACGATATAGACGATGATTTTTATGCCCCTGATGCAGGGGACAAGATTCATTTTCTAGAGCCGACAAAAAAATGGTAAGCAGATTTTTTGTTTACATATTTATGTGTTTATATATATATATATATGTTGTTACCGTTCTCTAAAATTTTTTCATTGATCGGACATTTGTTTACATATTTATATATGTTTATATATATCCTGTTGATTGTTTCTAACAGGTTTGGTCAAGGAGTGGTCACACGAGGCATTTCCTCCTCTATCAGGAAACATTACACTGAGCCATGGTTGAATTGGAGAGAGACTCCTGCATGTGAAAAAGATCAATGGTGGAATATTTTTAAGGTCATTGCTCATTAGGTTGAATTTCATCATTTTTCACCAAGAAACAATGCGATTGTGGAATCCGATCGAATTTCATCATTTCATATTACACTGCAAATGACTTGATTAATGTTCTTATTTTGTTATTTCAGCAAACTTTCAAGTGGCGTTCTGAACTAGAGAATGTTGTTCGAAAGGAATTCAATAGAACCGGTGCAAGGGTGTTGAGAGGACTAGCAAGTTCTGCTGGCACAAAAAGTAAGTGTCCAATATGGATGTCTGCAGATGTTTTTGAAAAATTAATGGAAAAACGATCAGATCCAGACTTCCAACAGAGATCGCAACGGGCTTTGAATAATAGGAAGAGAGGTTCGGAAGATGGCAAAATAGTTCCCGGCCATCGAAATGGATCTGTCTCAACTATTGAGATGATTCAGCGCATGGTAATACTTTTGATGATCTTATTCTTGGTGATGCACTTTTTTATGATTATGTGTTTTATTGTTATACTTTTTATTGTGGTGAGGATGCAGTTATGATGATCAAATGTTTATTTTTTATGACATATCTTGTGCTTTTAAATTCCAATTTGTGCAGGCGCATAAGAATGGAGGAAAGTTTCTGACACCTGTACAGGCTTTTGTAGATACTCACTCACGGATTGCAGATAATGGAGAGAGAGTTTATTCTTGCAAAAAAGCGAAGTCTATGATGGTAAGTTTATTTTACAAATTTTGTGAATATATTACATGATGTCTTTTGTTCAGTTAGTTAAATCGTATATACATTATACTCTTTTAATTATAAATTTTGCCATGCAGGACGCGTTTCAACAATTGTTAGATAGGTATGCAGAACAAGGAGTGGTAAAAAATGAAGCAGAGATTTGGTATGAAGCTGTTGGCGGTCGGAAGAAAGGAAAAGTGTATGGGTTGGGACAATCTACAAACTTTTACTTTGAGAATACCAACTCATCTAGCACTTCCGCATCTAGTGCATATGCTTCAGCATCAGTTGCTGAATTGCAACAGTGCATCTCAACACAGCAAGATGAACTGGACTCACTACGTTCTCAGGTAAGAGCTCTTGAAGCCTTGATACGTGACAGACCCACAGATGTATGCTCTCCAGCTCAATCACATGACAGACCAGAGGACCCATCATCTGGGGGTGGAGGGAATACGTGCGCCGTTTAGCCGTATGGTTTCAGTTTATTTTTGAGTTTAAATTTTTTTTCTTTGCATAGAGTATGCGTGATTTTCAATGTTAGTGTTTATGGATTTTTTTATGCATACTTGACTTGCTGGCCTAATTCACCTGTCGGTTGTATTACAGGGCTCTAGTCTTGATCATTGGACCTACGAGTGCATGTTGACTTGTTGTTGAATGGAAAGTGATGGTGATTGCTGGTTGCTCTGTTGCTTAGTATCATGGATCCTTTTGTAATCTATTAAATGTTTTGTGGAATACTACTATGTATTTACAGTTGTACTGCTAGATATTTGAATTTCATCTTCAAAGTAGAAATGTGTTTTTGGATATTGAATAGGTATCTTAGTTTTTAGTATTCTTGTCAATTAGAATTGCAGTAGTAATGTGTTTTGATTGGATTTTAATTTGGAACTAAATGATTTAATATTTGAATATTTTTGTTTTTCTTAGAATTAGTTATTGTTTTCATCTTTACTGACCGTCGGAAGCATCGCTAACATTAAGATGGGTTGGTCACAGATAACTATTAGCGACCGCACAACCGTCACTAATTAGGTTCGTTGATGGTAATTTGCGACCACTGAAGCGGTCGGTATTTGCTACCACTAAAACAATCGGTCAGTAATTTGCCACTAATAAAACAATTGGTAAATTATGACTGCTAAAACAGTCGGTAATTTATGATTGCTAAAACAGTCGGTAATTTATGATCGCTAAAACAGTCGGTAATTTACGACAAATACAACAGTCGGTAATTTGTGACTGCTAAAACAGTAGCTAATTCACGATAGCTAAAACAGTTGCTAATTATACGACCAATACAACAGTCGGTAATTTCTGACCGCTAAAACGGTAGCTAATTCACGACAGCTAAAACAGTTGCTAATTATACGTCCATCAAAGCTGTCGCTAATTTACGATAGTTAAAGCCGTCACTAATTTCCGAGCGCCAAAGCAGTCGGTAATTTGCGACGGCGTAAACAGTCAGTAATTTGTAACCGTTTCTCTGTACAGTTGCTAAATCTGTCACTATTTTCCAACCGCTTTCAAACAGTCGCAAATTTCATTTACCAACCACTGTTTACCGACCGATGTTTAGCGACTGTTATACGGTCGCTATTCAATCTACCGACCGTTTTTTAGAGTTTACCGACTGTTCTAGGCAGTCGGTAATTAGCCTTTTTTTTGTAGTGATCTTGATAATCTAGGATCAATATTTGTTTTTTTTTATTATACACCTTTTGTGTTAAAAATATTGACCTAATAAAATTAGGACAATACTCTTCAAATGGAGAAAGTAGTCGTTTACAATTTAAATAATTGTCTTTCTATTATTGTGAAAAAATATTTACGTTTAACGGTGGAATAACAATTCTCTTTTCGTTGATAAAAAAAGTCCTTTCATTTTTCTGTTGAAACAGTTATATTTGGGAAACCGAAATGGCCAAGCTAATTAAAAAAGGGTTAATTACCTTGTGCCCCTCTTATGTTTGGCATAATCGTCAATATCTCTCAATGTTTAAAAATACATCCTCAGCCCCCTGATGTTTGAAAAATACACCCTTACACCCTCTGATTTAATTAAAAAAATGTTATTTGAATATATATATATATATATATATATATATATATATATATATATATATATATATATATATATATATATATATATAAAATAGGAATTGTCCTTTTTGCCCCTACCGTCTTCATCTTCTTCATATCAACTCTTGCCTACCACCCAAACTCCCTCCAACATCACCACACATCTCCACCAGCCACTGCCCAAGCTCCCTCTCCCCTGCCCCGCCCCACCAATGGCCGTCTGAGCCCCCTCTCCCCTGCCCCGCCCTCAACAGCCGCCGCCCAAGCCCCTCGACTAGAGAAGGACTTCTCACTTTCCTCGACTTATCTCTTTCATTCTCCTGCTGGATTTGTTCGCTTATCCCACGTTTACAAGGGCTCTTTTCCTGATGTGCTAGCTATCTCTTATTTGCCTGCGCGCATGATCTGTGATGAAGCTTTACAGGATGCTGAAGCACCTGAATTTGTTCCTACTGAGTTCGACAAAATTGAATTTCCGGATCCCTAGATAGATAAGAAGAATCATGAAATGGTCAGTGAGTATTTTGAGATTTCTTGTGTCAACTTAGATTTAAAGAACACCGATAGAGGAATGGGTTGCATTGAACAAGGGATCTACCATTACTTCAAAAGAGGATCAATCATCTGAGTAGCAAAACCTTGCTCACAGTTCTTGTAAAAATTGCATTAGAAACATAATTCAAACATCAAAGCAACGAGATCAAAAAAACTGTAACGAACAAAACTGCAAATGAGAACTTTGAATATTGCATAAAGTTGGCGCCAAGTGCGCAGGTTGAAGAACAAGAGGAATACAAAAGATATTTTTATGTTTCTAGTTACTTCTAATATTTATATCATCATCATGTATTTATACTAGCTAAAGAAACAACTAGAAGGTAATTTGGCACGTGGAAAATCATCCTCGCTCGATGCAGCAGTTGCAGCGTTTGCATGCCAACTTCAGCCACCAGCGTGCTGGGCGTACCAAGCTTGCCAGGCGTGCCAATCGTACCAAGCGTGCCAACTATCATGTGCCCACGAGTTACCTCATTGGGTGCTCTTTACTCTAGCTTGACACTTTCAATTACTCCTCTATATGGATGATGAGATAAACATCCCTTGCATCAGATCGCCCCTACAATTTGGTCCAATCATTGAAGGTGTGACCACAGCAGATCACACCTCTGAATACTATGCCAACTCTTGCACTAGATTGCCACCTCTTCCTTTCCTTTGTTTTGCACTATCAATCCACTATCTTCAACACCTCTCCTCAATTCTGACTTCTTATAAATATTGCACACTCCTAATGCTGAAGTCAGAAATTGCAATCTCCGTGAACCTAATGCTTTAGTAAACAAGTCATCCACTTGAAATTCAGCTTTAACTGGCATTGGTTTAATCAATCCTTCTTGAAACTGATCCCTAACCACATGGCAATCCACTTCCATATGTTTAATCATCTCATGAAAGGCTAGATTTTCCACTATATATATTGCACTCTTGTTGTCACAAAACAATTCCACATGTTGTCTTTGTTCTACTCCCTGATCTTTTAACTAAAAAAGTAACCACTGTATACCACAAGTTGCTGCAGCAAGTGATCTATATTCAGCCTTTGAGGAGGATCTAGAGACAATAGTATGCTTTTTAGCTTTCTTAGACACCAAATCATTACCAAAAAACATACAACACCCTGTGACAAACCTTCTGGTCTCGGTGCATCCACCCCAATCTGAGTGTGCATAAGCTTTGAGCAACTTTGATCCTGTACTAGGGAACAACAACCCCTAACCAGGATTTCCTTTTAAGTACCTCAGCAGTCTGTGAACAGCTTTCATATGTAATTCTGTAGGAGTGTCCAAAAATTGACTCAATTGTTGACCACTATATGAAATGTCAGGCCTAGTAATGGTGAGATACAATAACTTCCCACTAATTCTCTTATAACAAGACACATCTGAAATTAATGGTGAATCATTATGTTTTAATTTCAGATTTTGGTCCATAGGAGTCAATGCAGGTTTAGCGGCTAGGAATCCTGTTTCTTCTAGTAATTCCAATGTGTACTTCCTTTGGCAAATCATAATCCCCCCTGAGACCTTGCCACCTCAAGGTCTAAAAAGTACCTGAGAAGTTCTAAATCTTTAATCTGAAATGTAGAATGTATGTGCTACTTAAGTTGCTGTATCTGAGATAAAAAATCACTTGCCACAATAATATCATCAACATAAATGAGTAAAGCTATAAAAGAATCTGGAGATCTTTTTGTAAACAAAGCATAATCATTTTTAGACTGTTGGAATCGTTGAGACAACAGATACAATGTAGGCTTCTCATTCCACTGTCTGCTGGCCTGTTTAAGACCATAAAGAGATTTTTGAAACTTACAGACAACATTAGGAACTGATGACTGAACTCATGGTTGTAAGTCCATAGAAATTTCCTGATATAAATCACCATAAAGAAAAGTATTATTGATATCTAATCGATGCACATGCCAATGATTCATAGAAGCTAAAGCCAGAAGGAGACGCACAGAGGTCATTTTTGCCACAGGAAAGAAAGCATCAGCATAGTCTATACGTGGCTGTTGGGTGTACCCTTTTCCCACAAGCCTTGCCTTATATCTCTCTATTGAACCATCAGCCTTTCTTTTCTTTACTTTATAGACCCATTTACAACCAATGGGTTGCTTACCAGGTGGTAAGGGAACAATGCTCCAGGTATTAGTGGCCTGCAAAGCTGCTAACTCTATCTGCATGGCCTGTAGCCAGGATGCTAATGAAGCTGCCTGTTGGTATGTCACAGATTCATGCTCATTACTTATATTAAGAATGTAGGACCTGTACTCAGGAGTTAAAGCATCAAGAGAGTGATAAGACTGAATAGGGTAAGGCAAAGAAGCTGATATAATTGATTGATAAGCTGAATGACTGAGATTACAATAGTAATCTTGCAAGTAAGATGGAACATGTCTTGGTCTGATAGGTGTATGACCAGAGGGCTCATGTGATGGTATTGATAAGGAGGTAAATGGACCTGTATCTGTGAGATAGGTATCTGATCATCACGTGACGAGGAAGGGGAGGATGAAGTTGAAGGCATGATGAAATAGTAGGTGACTCAATATCACTTGAATGTATAAGATCAGGTGTAGAAGGCAGCATATGTAAAGGATGCAACTGTGGAAGAGTTTGATATGAAGTTGATGGATTATCAGTCATGCCAGAAGCCATTGGCACTGATGTTACTGGCAAGGAAGTACCATCAGAAAAAGGAAAAGAGTTCTCATGAAACAATACATCTCTAGATGTTATAACAGATTTGCATCTAATTTCTGAAGAATATGAACTTTCATATTCATAGGTATTCCAAGAAAAACACAAGGCATAGATCTAGGTGCAAACTTATCCTTATAAGGAGTGTTATCACAAGCAAAGGCCAAGCAGCCGAATATTCTGAGATGACCATAAGCAGGCTGTACTTGATGCAAAATCTCATAAGGAGTTTTATGTTTAAGAACAGGTGATGGCATCAAATTTATCAGGTATGTAGCATGCTGAGACAAAAACCTAGTAAATAATGGGTAATGAAGCATGAAATCTGAGTGCTCTAGCCACAACAAGAAGATGCTGATGTTTTCTTTTTGCTACCCCATTCTGTTGAGGAGTGTAAATACATGTAGTCTGGTGAATAACACCATGTTGCATATAAAACTCAGGCATCTTAAACTCAAGCCCATTATCACTCCTAACAACCTTGACATGCACATTAAATTGAGTAGAAGCATAATAAAAGAAACTCTGTAGAATGTGTCTAGCTTCAGATTTGGCTTTAAGAAGATATATCCAAGTATACCTTGAACAAGCATCCACTATAGTCAGAAAATATTTCTCATTGTACAAAGCGGGATGTCTACAAGGACCCCATACTTCCACATGTATGATATCAAAAGGAGACTTAGAAGCTGTAATAGATACAGGAAAAAGGGCCCTATTTAGTTTCGCTAAAGGACAAACTGTGCAATTATTGTCTGGGCTAAATGATGGTATATCTGGATGTAATCTATGCAATTCTTGAATTCTGGCTGATGAAGCATGTCCAAGCCTGGCATGCCACAGATATGAATGAGAATCTAGGCTTGATGAAGAAAGAGCAGAAGGCAGTACAGAAGGATTTAACACTTCAGACTGTGTAGGCAGGCTATAATCATGCATGTAGTAAAGTCCATGATGCTTCCTAGCTGAACCAATCATACTCCTGAATAACTGATCCTAAATGAAACAACCAGAATCATGTAATGAAACAAGCAAATGAGGGGAGTCAGAAGCTTACTTAAGGAAACAAGGTTGAAAGAAAACAAAGGAACATGTAATACATCCTTTAGAACAATGCCACTGTGTAGCTTAACCACTCCTTTATGAGTTGCATCAGCTGTGATATTTTTTGGAAGATTAATAGAGACATGCTCAATGAGATAATAGGAATGAAACAACGTCAAAGAGCAAGAAATATAGTCAGTGGCCCCTGAGTCCAAGATCCATACAAAATCAATACTTATATAACATTTACCTGCAGACATATTAGTCTGTGCAGTCATTGCAACACCTTGCAATTCCTTGCGCACACTTGTTCCTGAAACAACATCATCAACATCTAACAATTTTAAAAGTTTAGTAAATTGCTTTTGTGTAAGAGAATGCGTAGATTGTGGGGCAGACAAGGAGAAGCCTGAAATGTCAGGTCAACATCATTATTCTGAGGCTTCTCTTACATTGTCTCAGCAACTTTGTTTCTGAACTTAAAACCAGGAGGAAATCCAAGTTTTCTATAACATCTGTCACTTGTGTGCCCTATCATACCACAATGATTACATTGCAAACGTTTGTTTCCCTCATGATAGAATCTTCCATTTCCTCTCCTATAGGCTGGTCCCTGTCTTTTGTTTACATATATATTGGCCACAAAACTTTCCTGATCATCACATTTACTCATTAGAGCTATAGGAGCACTATTAAAACCAGTTATTGCATTGTTATTAGTAATTTTCCTTTCAAACTTTAGAGCCATTGCAAACACAGTTTTAATGTCTGGCAACGGTGTCATCACAAACACCTGTGATCTAACTGGATCAAACTCTTCGTTCAGTCCTTTTATAACGTAACCATTTTCAATGAATTCACTAACTTTCTTGGTAACATCACATACACATCTAAGACAATCACACTTTGGTATGGATCTTAAAGCCATTAGCTCTTCCCAGAGAACTTTCAATTTTGTGAAGTAGTCATTCACGCTGAGACTCTCTTGTTTTACAGCATAGAATTCAAATAGTAAATCAGACAGTCTAAATGGATGACCACTACCGTATCTCATAGTCAAATCATTCCAGAAATCCAAGGCACAATCATACCACATTATACTCTGTGCGATAGAAGGAGAAACACAATTCATGATCCATGATTGGATCATAGTATTTACCTGCATCTATGCTTGAAATTGAGGATCATTTGGTGTAGGTTTAGGTATAGATCCATCAATGAAACATGTCATGTTCTTCACCAGTAACACTATTTGGAATGTCCTGCTCTATGAATGAAAATTATGCGGAGTGAGTGGAGGTTGAACTAGTATGATTGCTGGACTATCGTTTGAATGTAAGTAGTATGGATTATTTGCTGAATTATGATTGAGTGTATGATTGTTACGGGAACTAGATGATGCTGCACTCGCGTTTGCCATAACCAAAACTTCAGTTATGGTATATCGTATGTGAAGAGGAATTTGTACGAAGCAAAATCAAATTGAGGACAACAGAGAATCGATGGTGAATCACCAGAGCTCTGATACCATGTTAAAATTGCATTAGAAAAAGAATTCAAACATCAAGGAAACGAGATAAAAAAACTATAACAAACAAAACTGTAAATGAGAACTTTGAATATTGCAGAAAGTTGGTGCCAAGTGCGCAGGTTGAAGAACAAGAGGAATACAAAAGATATTTTTCTGTTTCTAGTTACTTCTAATATTTACATCATCATCATGTATTTATACTAGCTAAAGAAACAACTAGAAGATAATTTGCACGTGGAAAATTATCCTCGCTCGATGCAGCAGTTGCAACGTTTGCGTGCCAACTTCGGCCACCAGCGTGCCAAGCGTGCCAGGTGTGCCAATCATGCCAAGTGTGCCAACTGTCCTGTGCCCACGAGCTACCTCACTGCTGCTCTTTATTCTAGCTTGACACTTTCAATTACTCCTCTATATAGCTGCTGAGCTATACATCCCTTGCATCAGATCACCCCTACACTTTGGTCCAATCATTGCTGAGATCACACCTCTGAATACTATGCCAATTCTTGCACTAGATTGCCACCTCTTTCTTTCCTTTGTTTTGCACTATCAATCCACTATCTTTAACAGTTGTTGATCACATCATTCAATGATCTTAATCTTTCAGACATTTCTATCATATGAGCTCTCATTACATTATTTTCAGAAGCACAGAACACATACTCTTTCGAAATCTCATCAATCCTGCCCATAATCTCATTGTTTGAAGCTTGCCATCTTCCCAGTTCTACAATCAAATCCTGTATTAAATTTTGCTTCCTCATCCTCGACCCCCTTGCTAATTTCCTGTTAGAAATCATTCTTTTCCTCTTCTTTTCATCCATCATATCATACTACTGATCACTCTCAGAAGACATTTTCTTTTGCTCGAGCGATGGCTGATGGGGGCGGGACAGGGGAGAGGGGGCTTGGGCAGCGGCTGGTGGAGATGTGTGGTGGTGTTAGAGGGAGTTTGGGTGGTGGAAAGAGTAGTTAAGGAGAAGATGAGGAAAGTAGGTGCAAAAGGGGCAATTCCAATTATACATATTCAAATAGCATTTTTTTTAATTAAATGAAGGAGTGTAAGGGTTTTATTTCAAACATCAGGAGTAAGAATGTATTTTTAAATATTAAAGGATATTGGCTATCATGCCAAACATGAGAGGGGCAAAAGGTAATTATCCCATTAAAAAAAATTAGAACACAAGTTCTTTTACAATTCACTGAAGGTATGAATTAAGTATTGTTTAAAACTTTATAGCATTTACCGCCAAATGGTGGATCGAGTTTATCTTATCAACCTAAGCATTCCACTGCCCATAAGTCATTCACAAAATTATTGGGTGTATTTTTTGTTGAGTCAAGTTACATATATAAAGAAATTGTCTCATAATAAACAGAAATAATGTATAGATTCACTTAGAGATTTTTTATTTTAAGACCTCATCCTTAACTGTTGAGGTAAAACCTTATCGACATTAAATGGGTACATTATGACGTGGATCGAGCTTAACAAAATTCAGGACAAAGATACAATATTAAGTTTAAAAAACAGATACAATAACTCATTATTAGATAATTACCTTTTCATGTTGGGAATAATTCAAGTGAGACAATATGATTTCTGTACCACAATGGTCGACCTGCCGAGCTCAGGGTAGGCTGGACCGATCCGCTAAGTCAAGACAGTTTAGATAGCGCAATTGAGTTTGCATTCTGAACAGCCACCCGACCTACCGACCTGAACTGACCAGCACTTCAGAATAGTAGTTATGTGCTATCAGTCTTCTAACCAAGCTAAACTAAAGACAGATAGTCTTCTAACCAAGCTAAACTAAAGACAGACTGATCAGACAGATCAGATCAGTCTAGTCAGTACAATTGTATTTGTATTCTGGGCTGATCACTAACCTGCCAACCTCGGCACCTTAGCGCAACAAACAACAGTTGTTCTTTCAGCCGCTTCACCCGAGCTCAACACAAAGCAAAACTCAGCACGGTGGTGCTGCAGAACGACGAATGTTCTCAGCCAAACAGCAGAGCTCAACATGACAGTACAACAACATTGATGCGCTATCCCACGATCAGCTAGGCTCAGCACGAAGCAGAGCTTAGGGTCGACAATAACCTTCACAGCTCTAGTGAGCAGAGATCCGAGGTGAGTCAGGACTCTGTCCTTAAGACGTATTGCTCCAGTATACTGTGCCCAACCGGATGGAGCAATCGTCTCCCAGGATACAATGAAATCAGTTCAGATGAGTGGCACTGCAGTGTATGAGATCTACAAACCTGTAAGACATCCTGAACTGTAGCGCCCCGACCAGGACAACGGATCCGAACCGGTGCACCCGTCGTAGCTTTCTGAGAAGACTACCAGACGTCTCATCTCTCGAAAACACATCATCAATGACGTAAGAGAATAAGCACGGAAACATGTATAATATAATTCTACACCATCAAATTTGTACATCGAAAGATAATGTAGCCATTAAGGATTGTTTATGGACGCAGCCATCTAAGTCCTCAAATAAATGAAACGAAATCTGGAATATTAAAAGATAGTCTAGAACAGCTCCCAACATGAGCTCTAAGCATCCCATTCAGCCCACTCGCCACCATCCTCTACGAAAATCATGTCATATTCAGGCTCACCTGCATCACAATGGTAGTACCCGTAGCGAAAAACGCTAGCAAGTAACCCGCTTATAAGACATACGGGATCAACACATGGCAAGACATGAGTAATATGTAAATCAAGGGGTTGATGGGGCACATGCCTTGTATAACTTCCAAAATATAGATTTATAGCATAACAGAATAAGAACAAGAATTAATAAGTATTCAACAATTCAATCGCAATCCAATTTCAATTCAATCGTACTGTAACGAATCTCGTGATGCATGGCAGTACAAAGCATGCACTACACTACACAAACCCCAAATGCTTATGCTTCTCTTTTCAAATCATTGCAATGCATATCACAATGTCCAGTCACATAACGTTATACCCTGTAGTGGGCCACAACATGTCTTTATACCCTGTGATGCACCACAACTCAACTTTATACCCTGTAATGTGTCACAGCTTGCCTTTATACCCTTTGACACATTACAGCTCACTTTATACCCTGTGATGGATACAACTTGTCTTTATACCCTGTAACGCATCACAGCTCATTTCGCAAACTTTATACCCTGTGCCGAGGCACAGCTTTTATCAAAACATAATGCAAATGCAAGTGCCATAATGCAAAAATGCACGACTTCTCATCATTCAATCACATTCAAATGTCAATCAATCATTTGAGACTCACCTCATTCACACACTCGAGCGTACCCTTTCCAACAGGTCAACATCACCTAAACATTCATTCTAAAACCCCAAAGGATAGTGTAGGAATCCTCACATTCATCTCCTCGAACTCTGTAGAGCCTCATACATTCATTCCTAACCCCTTAGGTCATTCATGTTGAAGTCCGACTCAAATACCCTACGAAGTCTCCACCGTTGATTCACCATCTTAAGTCGTGTTCCCAAGACTTAGACTAACCTCAATCAGGTCCTAAGAAGTCCCTAAGGTCACCCAAAGGATCCCGTAGCTTCTCTCTTTCTTCCTTTATTTTCCTACAAAACTGGTTACATCATATTCTACATCGAACGATCGATGTCACTTCATCCCCTCACATCGATCGATCGATGTCCGTTAGAATACTTTCTGACCTACATCATACTCTACATCGATCGATCGAAGTATTTCATCCCCTTACATCGATCGATCGATGTTCGTCAGAATACTTTCTGACCTACATCGTACCCTACATCGATCGATCGAAGTACTTCATCCCCTCATATCGATCGATCGATGTCTACGATTCCAGAAAAGAAATTATGTGATTTCTGCAGAAATTGCAGAACCAAAACTCCAATCGATCCCAAACTTTATTCCAATCACTCCAGGCCTAATCCCTGCTATAATCTCACGCTTAAACTACAGATTGAACACTATACACATACCAAACAAAGATTCAAGCCTAGAACTCAAATATTCCAACCTTATCAACCCAAAGATCTCACGTTTCACCCTCAAACCCCACACAACAAGGAAGTCACATCAAGAAGGGATTTACGGGGTAGGGATTTGCACGATTTCACGAAATCAACAACAACGAAATGATTTTCAATCTATAATGGCCAAAACATCAAAACTCATAACACATAAATCACATAGAGATTCACGAAAAGAAACTACTGCACGGTGATCCATTTTGATATCAAATATAGGCCGTTTTCTTTCGCAAATCGTAAGAACTCATAAGTAGATTACTTGCCTTTGATTACTGAGACTCGAATTGGGAAACTAACGGTGATTGGATCGGTTCCTGGAGGATATCTTTCTCTCCTTTACCCTTAAAGAAATCGGTTGGCTTGGGGGAGAAAGATGAGTGTCGACGGTTTCTGATAGAAAATAGGGAAGGCTGACGTTCTGTCAGTTTTAATTTGGGTAAGGGCAAAACTGGAATTTCTAAATTGTATTTTACTTAAATCATTTTCTGTAATAATTAAATTCTAATATTTAATTCTGAATTAAATACTACTTAATTCTAATATTTAATCCCTCAATACATACCAATTAATCTAAAAATTAATTCTTAATTCATTACTATTGACTGCCATTAATCTCATTTAATTTCCTTCTATCCTTTAATCATTCTACGGAGGGTGGGGGGCATAACATTCCACCCTCCTCACAAAAAGTTTCGTCCTCGAAACTGATGTACCTTATTGAAATAGATGTGGATATAACTCTCTCATTTGCTCCTCAAGCTCCCACGTGGTTTCACGCTCCGTATGATTACTCCATTGTACTTTGACATACAGAATCACGCGCTTGCGCAGGACTTGATCTTTCCTATTCACAATCTTCACTGGATGTTCTTCATATGTGACATCTTCTCTAACATCCAATGGTTGAGCCTCAAGGATATGACTCGGATCCGATACGTATTTTCTCAGTTGGGACACATGGAATACGTTATGGACTTGCGACAAAATCGGAGGCAAGGCTAATCGATATGCTCTTTCACCAACTTTACCAAGCACCTCGTATGGACCAATATATCGAGGGCTTAGCTTACCTTTCATCCCAAATCTCGCAATTCCCTTAGTAGGTGAGACTCGTAGATAAAACATTTTCGCCTTCCTCAAACTCTAAGGGTCGTCTTTTAGTATCGACCCAACTCTTACTACGATCTTGCGCCACCCTTAGTCTCTCTCTTATGATTTTCACTTTTCCAATTGTCTGTTCGACCAACTCCGGCGCAGTGATCATCCTTTCCCCAACTTCGTCCCAACAAATCAGGGATCTGCACTTCCGTCCGTAAAGAGCTTCAAACGCTGCCATGGCAATTGTACTCTGATAGCTGTTATTGTATGAGAACTCCATCAGCTTTAGCATTCTATCCCAGTTTCTTTTAAAATCCAAAGCGCACGACCTCAACATGTCCTCTAAGGTCTGGATTGTCCTCTCCGACTGTCCATCTTTTTGAGGATGATATGTGGTACTCATTCTTAGCTCGGTACCCATCGCTTTCTGAAATGCCCTCTAGAACTTAGAAGTGAACTTGGGATCACGGTCCGATACAATACTGACGGGGACTCCATGCAAGCTCACAATGTTATCCACATATATGTTGGACAATTTCTCATAAGAGGTACCATGTGGCATAGCTATGAAATGGGCTGTCTTTGTCAAGCGGTCTACAATTACCCAAATCATCTCATTCCCATTTCTGGTTTTGGATAATCACGAAGTCCATAGTCACGTGCTCCCACTTCCATTCTGGAATCTCTAGTGGCATCATCAAACCACCAGGTCGTTGATGTTCAGCTTTGACTTGTTGGCATACTAGACAGCTTTCAACATACTCCGCAATAGTTCTTTTCATTCCTATCCACCAATAATTCCTTTTGAGGTCTTTGTACATTTCTGTGCCCCCGGGGTGGATAGACATTCTCAAGTTATGCGTTTCACAAAGCAATTCCTTTCGAAGCTCATCATTATCAGGTACACATAACCGGTTCTGGAACCATAAACTTCCATCTTCCCTCAATTGGAAATCCTTTACTGGTCCCATAGACAACTTGTTGCGGATTTCTTTTAGTGTTGTATCATCATACTGCGCTCATTTAATTCTGTCTACCAAATCTGGGGTTATAGTTAAGGCGGTAAGGACATTTTCTACTGAGTCTATGACATCCAAACCAAATTCTTCGATCTCGCGCTCTAAAGGAGACTGTCTTGCGTGGGTCGATTTTTGGCTCAACGCGTCTGCCACTCTATTCGCTTTACCCGGATGATAATTTATGGTTAAATCATAGTCCTTAAGTAGTTCCAACCATCTCATTTGTCTCATATTCAGCTCTTTCTGCGAGAACAGATATTTCAGGCTCTTATGATCCGTGAACACGGCACACTTCTCTCCATACAGATAGTGCCTCCAGATCTTAAGAGCAAATACCACAGCTGCGAGATCCAAGTCATGCGTCGGGTAGTTCTGCTCATATGGTTTCAACTGTCTTGACGCGTACGAAATGACTCGTCTATTTTGCATCAATACACAACCTATAAACAGAAGGTTAGTTTAAGACTGGTATATGTATATACAATGCATTAGTTGTAATGATGTACATACCTAGTCCTTGGACTCATCACTATAGATCACGAAACCGTCGGTGCCGGAGAGTTGTGCCAACAGCAGGGCTGTGGTCAATCTCTTCTTGAGCTCAGAAAAGCTCTGCTCGCATTCAGCAGTCCATTCAAACTCAGTCTTCTTCTGTGTAAGTCGACTCAATGTTGAGAATCCCTCAACAAACTTCCTATAGTAGCCTGCCAAGCCTAGGAAGCTTCTTACTTCAGTCACGTTTGTAGGTCTTGGCCATTCAGTAATGGCTTCTATCTTCTTAGGATCGACAAAGATCCCATCCTCCGAAATCACATGACCGAGAAAGGCTACACTTCTTAGCCAGAATTCACACTTGCTGAATTTGGCATAAAGCTTTTGTTGCCTCAAAATTTCCAACACCACTTTCAAATGTTCCGCATGAGCTTTCTCGTCAGGGGAGTAGACCAAAATGTCATCGATGAACACCACTACGAATTGGTCCAACTATTCTCGGAATACGGTGTTCATCAAATCCATAAAGGCTACTGGGGCATTAGTCAATCCAAAAGGCATCACCAAAAATTCATAATGCCCATACCGAGTCCGAAAACCTGTTTTAGGTACGTCTCCTGCTTTCACGAGCAACTGATGATACCCCTGCCGAAGATCAATCTTTGAAAACAATCGGGCTCCCTTTTAGTTGATCAAATAAATCCTCAATCCTTGGCAGAGGATATTTGTTCCTGATGGTGATTTTGTTCAACTCTCGGTAATCAATACACAACCGCATGCTGCCATCTTTTTTCTTCACAAACAATACTGGAGCTCCCTAAGGTGATACACTGGAACGAATCAACTTCTTGTCTAACAATTCCTGAAGTTGTCCCTTTAGCTCCTTAAGTTCAGCTAGAGCCATTCTATAAGGTGTCTTGGATATAGGTTTAGCTCCTGGGATCAAATTGATTTCGAACTCCACTTCTCTCGATGGTGGAACTCCCGGTGAATCATCCAGAAATACGTCCTTAAATTCATTGATAACTGGAATCTGATCTATGGAGGAAACTTCTTGCTTCACGTCTAACGCATATACCATAAGTCCCTCTGCTCCCTTCTTCAAAGCCTTGAAAGCCTTAATTGCCGTCAAGTATATCTTCTTTGGGGCTTTGGTTAGCTTGATATTTCCTTGTACCGTTATTTCATTCATCTCAGGGTCCTTAACGGTCACTTGCTTAAGTCTGCAGTCAATATTTGCATGATACATGGTCAACCAATCCATGCCCAATATCACATCAAAATCCTTCATTGTAAAAGGATCCAACGTAACGGGAAACACCTTCCCATCCAACTCCAACTCACAGTCCTTATACTGGTGATGTGAAACCAATACTTGTTCACCAGCTGCCTGCACCCTGAAGGGGGTTTCAAGCCATTCGGGTAGACAGTCGAGTCCTTTGACGAATCGCTTAGAGATGAACGAGTGACTCGCTCCACTATCAAACAATACGTTCGTAGGCACTTTATTAACTAGAATCACACCTAAACACAAAGAAGGTAGCACATAAAGGTTCTCACGCATAGCACATTTGATTTCCTCTTAAACAACTAGTATTCAACTTAAACAACTAATATTCAACTTAACTCGTACCTGTCACAACGTCCGTGCTCTCCTGCACTTCGGCGTCCGTCATTGCATGGACTCTGGCATTGGTCTTGGGCCTAACTCTCTGTTGCTGTGATGGCCCGACGTCTCCCTATGGTTTTTGCTTCCACTCAAGACAATCTTTGATTCTGTGGCCCGTCTTGCCACACTTAAAACATCCGGTCTTCTTCTAACATTCTCCAACATGACTTTTTTGACAATGTGGGCACACTCCGGGCGCCTGGCGATTAGGCTGATTCTGCTGTGGTGCCCTCTGAATCTGAACCGTCGGTCCTTTTCTAGGAATCTTGACCCAACGTCTGGGTCTACCTCCACTTCTGTCATCCCTCGGTCTCTTACTGGTATCATCACGAGCCTCTCTAGGCTGTGACATGCGCATGTCACTCTCCACATGGCAACATGCATCCAACATTTCTTCAAACATTTTCAGACTAGACCCCGCTATAGCTGTCCGAATGCGGGGGTTCAATCCTTGCTCAAACTTGAGCATCTTCATTCTGTTATTTTCCAATACCATGAGTCCGAACTTTCCCATGGCATGGAACCTGTCAGCATAATCTGAAATGGACATTCTTTCTTGCTCCAACTTGTCAAACTGTCTCATCTTCTCCAGAATGGCAGTTTCAGGCAAGTAGTAATCTTTATAGGTCTCAACAAATTGTCTCCACATGATGGGGGAGTCATCTTAGGTAGCATACCATTCCACCAAGCGTTCGCCTGGCCACTCAGCAAGGACGTGGACAAATCCACCTTAAGTTCCTCAGGCACTTGTACCAGCCTGAAGCATTTCTGTACCTCATCCAACAAGAATCATGCTACCTCTGGATCGGTGGTCCCCTCAAAAGTTGGGGCATGCATCTTTCGCATCTCCCCAACATAGTACCTGATGCCATGTTGAGGTGGTGGTGAGGGAGGTTGCTGTTGTTGTTGTTGCTGTTGAGCAACTCCTTGTGCTATCACTGTGATAGCGTCCATTAGTTCTTGGGGAAATATCATCTGTGGTGGTGGAGGGTTCTCGTTCCCGTTGCCACCGTTTCCTTGGTTATCTCTTCTGGGAGGCATTGTCTGCAAAATCAACTCTTATTAGCATTCACCAATTCCAAAAGCAAATACTGAAGGCCGATATGCGTTGTACAAGGCGGAACTCGTAAACCGGAAGAAAATAAAACAGATGATGAATCAAGTTTTATCGCGCTCGCACACACCCAACCCAATCAAACTTATATTTAAGATCATGTACTTAGACCTAAAGATCAACTTAAGGTCAAAATCATAGCTTAGAACTCTACATGGCATAACCTAGGTCTCCGGGGTAGATCTGAAGCCTAGGCTCTGATACCACCTGTAGCGCCCCGAGCCGGACAGCGGATCCGAACCGGTGCACCCGTCGTAGCTTACTGAGAAGGCTACCAGACGTCTCATCTCTTGAAAACACATCATCAATGACGTAAAAGAATAAGCTCGGAAACATGTATAATATAATTCTAAACCATCTAATCTATACATCGAAAGATAATGTAACCATCAAGGATTGTTTATGGACGCAGCCATCTAAGTCCTCAAATAAATGAAAAGAAAGCTGGAATATTAAAAGACAGTCTAGAACAGCTCCCAACATGAGCTCTAAGCATCCCATTCAGCCCACTCGCCATCATCCTCTACGAAAATCATGTCATATTCAGGCTCACCTGCATCACAATGGTAGTACCCTTAGCGAAAAACGCTAGCAAGTAATTCGCTTATAAGACATACGAGATCAACACATGGCAAGACATGAGTAATATGTAAATCAAGGGGTTGATAGGGCACATGCCTTGTATAACTTCCAGAATATAGATTTATAGCATAACAGAATAAGAACAAGGATTAATAGGCATTCAACAATTCAATAGCAATCCAATTTCAATTCAATCGTACTGTAACGACTCTCGTGATGCATGGCAGTACAAAGCATGCACTACACTACACAAACCCCAAATGCTTATGCTTCTCTTTTCAAATCAGTGCAATGCATGTCACAATGTCTGGTCACATAACTTTATACCCTGTGGTGGGCCACAACTTGTCTTTATACCCTGTGACGCACCACAGCTCAACTTTATACCCTTTAATGTGCCACAGCTTGTCTTTATACCCTATGACACATTACAGCTCACTTTATACCCTGTGATGGTTACAGCTTGTCTTTATACCCTGTAACGCATCACAGCTCATTTCGCAAACTTTATACACTGTTCCGAGGCACAACTCTTATCAAAACATAATGCAAATGCAAGTGCCATGATGCAAAAATGCATCACTTCTCATCATTCAATAACATTCAAATGTCAATCAATCATTCGAGACTCACCTCATTCACACACTCGAGCGTACCCTTTCCGACAGGTCAACATCACCTAAACATTCATTCTAGAACCCAAAGGATAATGTAGGAACCCTCACATTCCTCTCTTCGAACTCTGTAGAGCCTCATACGTTCATTCCTAACCCCTTAGGTCATTCAAGTTGAAGTCCGACTCAAATACCCTACGAAGTCTCCACCGTTGATTCACCATCTTAAGTCGTGTTCCCAAGACTTAGACTAACCTCAATCAGGTCCTAAGAAGTCCCTAAGGTCACCCAAAGGATCCCCTAGCTTCCCTCTTTCTTCCTTTATTTTCCCACAAAACTGGTTGACATCATCCCCTACATCGATCGATCGATGTCACTTCATCCCCTCACATCGATCGATCGATGTCTGTCAGAATACTTTCTGACCTAAATCATACTCTACATCGATCGATCGAAGTACTTCATCCCCTTACATCGATCGATCGATGTCTGTCAGAATATTTTCTGACCTACATCGTACCCTACATTGATCGATCGAAGTACTTCATCCCCTCACATCAATCGATCGATGTCTACGATTCCAGAAAAGAAATTCTGCGATTTCTGCAGAAATGGCAGAACCAAAACTCCAATCGATCCCAAGCTTCATTCCAATCATCCCAGGCCTAATCCCTACTATAATCTCACGCTTAAACTATAGATTGAACACTATACACATACCAAACAAAGATTCAAGCCTAGAACTCAAATATTCCAACCTTATCAACCCAAAGATCTCACCTTTCACCCTAAAACCCCACACAACAAGGAAGTCTCATCAAGAAGGGATTTACGGGGTAGGGATTTGCACGATTTCACGAAATCAACAACAAGCAAACGATTTTCAATCTATAATGGCCAAAACATCAAAACCCACAACACATAAATCACATAGAGATTCACGAAAAGAAACTACTGCATGGTGATCCATTTTGATATAAAAAATAGGCCGTTTTCTTTCGCAAATCGTAAGAACTCATAAGTAGATTACTTGTCTTTGATTACTGAGACTCAGATTGGGAAACTAACGGTGATTGGATCGATTCCTGGAGGATATCTTCCTCTCCTTTACCCTTGAAGAAATCGGCTGGCTTGGGGGAGAAAGAAGAGCGTCGACGGTTTCTGATAGAAAATAGGGAAAACTGATGTTCTGTCAGTTTTACTATGGGTAAGGGCAAAACTGGAATTTCTAAATTGTATTTTACTTAAATCATTTTCTTTAATAATTAAATTCTAATATTTAATTCTGAATTAAATGCTACTTAATTCTAATATTTAATCCCTCAATAAATACCAATTAATCTAAAAATTAATTCTTAATTCATTACTATTGACTGCCATTAATCTCATTTAATTTCCTTTTATCCTTTAATCATTCTACGGAGGGTGTGGGGCATAACATGAACTTCTTGGTATATAGAAATGTTGAAGTGTTTGGGAGAATGAATATGCGGAGATGCAAAAAGAGATTGTAGAGGAAAGGAAAAGAATTTATTAAGTGTGAATGTTGATGACTAGAAAGGTCTCCTCAGCCATTATTTATGGGGAAATTATGAGGTTAGTTTGTTACAGTCGGTTCAATCTAAGCCGTAATGTTAGATACCAGCTCTACTTGAGCCATTGGATCAGATAACAGCACCAAGTCTGTCCTCAGCCATCAGATCAAATAATTGTTCAACATCAGCTGTCAGATCATAACAAATTCAGGTTATCTCAGCCGGTTAAAGTTAAAAAACTTTTCAAAATTTAACCTTATCCTATCTTAACAAACTGAAGAGTTTGAACTAAAACAAACTTCACTCCAGCTGATAAGATCCAACCCGGTGCTACAGGACCCGACCTGCAGTCTATAGCCAGCAACCTGGCCTGTAGCCCAGTTCGCAACCTGAGCCCATCAGCTTAGTCCCTCACCTGAGCCCATCAACTACGCAGCTCAGCCAGCTATCTAAGCCCATGCCCAGGTACAGGCCAGGTTGAGCTGACTTCCCCCCCTTTACTTTGAGTATTAATTTTCATTCACCAGTATCAGAATCGAATGCTTCAAAAGCCTACAATTATCTACTCGTTGCGTAGATAATTAAGGACTCAATAATTTTCACTAATCATTAGTGAATCATAATCTTAGCTCAAAATGCGTTGCTACCACAGTTTGCAACTTGGTCCAATTTCAATTTCTTTTCATTTTCTCCAACAATCTCCCACATGAATAGGAATTAATGCTAATGTTTATGCAGACTCTACCCAGAAGTCAGACAAGAAAATGTTACATCCGTAGAGGTAGCTTCTAGCTTTTAACCTTTCTTATTGATATACTATCGGATCCACTTGGCTAATTAGTGAACTTGATGTCTGGAACTAATCGGCCTTTGTTTTGAATCTAGACAATAGTACTCACACTACATTTCCTTTAACAAATTTTTGGTTCTCATGATTGTGTTCATTTTGCCATGAACTGCCTGGTTTCAGAAAGTGTGTTAGAGAACTTTGGCCTTACAAAATTCTCATAGAAGCGGCGACACTTGACACTTACATAGGTGTTTCCTATCAAGAGTATCCTATCATACCCCACTTGACATATCAAGATATAGGAACCATTAAAAGCCTCAGCTTACCCTCATTCCTTTGTAGACAACACTTTTATTTAAGAGAATGGGTATGTTCTCACTAAACTCCATAACTTAGTTGTCCCATTGAACCAAGATTCTGGGATATCCAGTCAACAAGGTTGGGTTACATTTACAAAGATTCATGCTTTATAGGTTTTAGTCCCATTCCATTTGTCAAAAAATTGACATATGATCTCTAGGCAAGCCTTTTGTAAGCGAATCCACAAGATTACCTTTGATTTTATATAATCAATGGAATCACACCATTAGAGACCAACTGCTTAATGGTATAATATCTCTGATGCATGTGTCGAGACTTACCATTATAAATGTTGCTTTGAGCTCGTCCAATTGCTGACTGACTATCACAGTGTATGCTGATTGGAGCGATTAGCTTAGGCCAGCAGGACATATCTTCCAGGAGATTCCGTCTAGTGCTATAAACTCCATTTTTATAGTGGAATGAGCTATGCACGTTTGCTTCATGGATTTCCACAACACAGCACCTCCACTAACCGTAAATAAATATCCACTCGTGGATTTAGAATTCTTACTGTCAAATATCCATTTGGCATCACAATCGCCTTCTAACATTGCTGGATATCTCGAGTAATGTAATCCAAGATTCATTATATACTTTAAGTATTTATCACTCTATTCAGAGCATTCCAATGATCATTACTTGGATAACTTGTAAACTTGCTCAATTTATTTACTGAGCATGCTAATTCTGGTCTTGTATAGTTCGTTATGCACATCAGACTTCTGATTATTTGCGACTACTCCGATTGAGCTACTGGCTCGCCTTGGTTTATCATTAAGTGTGTACTCAAGTCTAGTGGAGTTTTCACCAGTTTCACATCAAGCATATTGAAACATTTTAGAACAGATTCAATATAGTGAGTTTGTGACAATACAAGTCCCTCGGTCATCCTGGAAATTTTAATTCCTAGAATAACATTATCAGCTCTCATATCATTCATATCAAAGTTTCACGTCAACATCTTCTTTGTATTTAAGAGGATGTCCCAAGTACTGCCCATGATTAGCATGTCGTCTACATAGAGACATACTATCACATATGCATTCTGCGTGTTCTTAATGTAGACACTTGTCACACTCATTGATCTTGAAACCATTAGCTATCATAGCTTGATCAAATTTTAAGTGCCACTGTTTAGGCTCTTGTTTAAGTCCGTACAGCGACTTGATAAGTCTACAGACTTTCGATTCTTGTCTTGGAACCACAAACCCCTAGGGTTGTTCCATATAGATTTCTTTATCCAACTCACCATTCAGAAAAGCAGTCTCTACATCCATCTGATGGATTTCCAGATCATAGACTACAGCAATAGCAACTAGCATCCTTATCGAAGTGATCATAGTTACCGGTGAGTAAGTGTCAAAAAAGTCAAAGCTTTCCTTTTCTCGACAGCCTTTAGCTACCAACCTGGACGTGTACTTTTCGATAGACCCATCTTCTTTCATCTTCTTCTTGAAAATCCACTTGCAACCGAGTGGTTTACTTCCCTATGAAAGGTCAACCAATTCCTAAGTGTGATTCTGAAGAATCGAGTCTATATCACTGTCAATTGGCTCTTTCTAGAATGGACCTTATGGAGTTGACATTGCCTTGAAAAAGTTTCTTGGCTCATTTTCTACCATATAAGTTAGACAATTCAGAACAAACGAAGTTGGCACTATGGCTCGCTTGCTTTGATGAAGCTCCTCATCTTCTTGAGAGTCGTCTCACGCATTCGCTTACTAGTTCTTGTTTCTTGCCTTTCCTCAGAAAGACACTCTGAAGAACACTTCATTCCTTGACTCTATGACAAATTTTTCATATATGTTAGGAACATCCGATTTGTGCACCAAGAACCGATACGCACTACTGTTCGTTGCATATCCGATGAATATGCCATCAACCATTTTAGGACCAAATTTCACTTGTCTTTGTTTAGGTACAACAACATTTGCCAAACACCTTCACACTTTCAAGTATTTGTAACTAGGTTTATGGCCTTTCCAAAGCTCGTATAGGGTTTCATCCATTTTCTTAGATGAAATTCTATTTAAAATGACGTTAGCTGAGACAACAGCTTCCCCCCCACAAGTTTTAAGGTAAGTTCGAACTTATCAACATAGCATCCATCATCTCTTTTAGAGTTTGGTTTTTGCGTTCGACAATACCATTCGATTGAGGTGAATATGGTGTAGTCGTTTGATGAATAATGTCATGTTCTAAACATAATTCATTAAACGGTGCATCATATTCGCTACATCTATCACTACAAATTGATTTAGTTTGTTTGCTGAGTTGATTCTCAACTTCATTTTTATAGTCTTTAAAAGCGTCAACGGCTTCATCTTTGCTACTAAGCAAATAGACATAATAGTATCGTGTGCAATCGTCGATAAAAGTTACGAAATACTTTTTACCACCTCTTGTTTGCACAAATTTTGAATCACACACATTGGTATGAATTAAATCCAAAAGTTCAATGTTCCTTTCTATTGAAGGAAATGGTGACTTTGCCATCTTCACTTCAATACATATTTGGCATTTTTCAATATCAAAATTTAGTTTGGATAGTAAGTCAAGCTTAACCATTCATTGTATTGACTTATAATTAACATGTCCCAAACGAAAATGCCATAAACAAGGAGACTCAATCATGTAAAACAGAAGAGGAAGGAATATCATTAGCCTCTGCATGCAAATCTTTCGTTGGTACAATAATGATGACATTTAACTTGAACATCTTATTTGTTAAATATCCCTTCCCCAAATACATGCCATTTTTCGAAAGAATAACTCTATTGGACTCTAACACTAGTCTAAAACCATGCATGACTAGAAGAGTTCCAGATACTAAATTCTTCTGAATGTCCGAGACGTGCAGCACATTCTGCAGAGTCAGATGCTTCCCCAAGGTCAGCTTTGGAACAACTTTGCCCTTGCCTTCGATCTTCGATGAACCGAGTTCCCATGTAAAGCTGTTCTTTGTTCCAGGATGGTACTTCATGAACATCCCTATGCTGGAGTGGACATGTCTTGTGGCACCAGTATCCATCATCATTCGCGCATGTTCCCCACAGCATTGCACTCTGAGACTACCGCACAAAGGTTTAGATCGTCCATGGCATCAACAATGTTTGCCTTTGCCTTGGTCTACTTCTTTCTGGGCTTTCTGAATTCATTGATGTCATGCCCCTGAATGACACAATTGTAGCATTTCCCGGTGAACTTCTTGGCGATCTGCTTGCCTTTCTTGTTCACCCCAAGTTGGCCCTTCTTTTTCTTGGCCTCTGCAACATGGGCCTTGGCCTGACCAGCACTGGAATTTGGCTTCCTTTCAGATCTGCGATTGTCTTCCTCTATGCAGAGTCGGACAATCAGATCTTCCAATGCCATATCCTTTCTCTTGTGGTTGAGATATCTTCTCAATTCCCTCCACGAAAAAGGTAGCTTCTCCATCACTGCAGCCACCAAGAATGATTCACTGAGCAACATGCCCTCCTCTTCCATCTCGGCTACAAACGTTTGAAGTTCCTCAACTTGAGAAACAACAGTGCGAGAATTTGACATTTTGAAATCCAAGAATTTACCGATAATAAATTTCTTAGTGCCAGCATCTTCCGCACGATATTTTTTTCCAAAGCCTGCCACAAAGACTCTGCCGTCTTGTACGTATAGTACAAGTCATACAAGGAGTTGTCCAAGCACCCCAGAAAATGGCTCAAGCAAACATAATTGTTGAAGTTCTATGCTTCAACAAAGAGTTTGTGTTTCATATTCTAGGTCTGGTCCTCCTCAGGATCCACCAAAGGCGGGTCCTCGGTCAGAAATGAGGCCAATCCTATGGCAGTCAAGAAGAATAGCATCTTCTGCTGCCAGCGTTTTAAAGAAGCTCAACTTCTCCAGCTTTTCCACTTGGGCCACTGCAGGACCTTGTGCAGGAGCAGCATGCCTCGGCACCCCAGCATTTGGTGCCATTGGAGATAAACTGTGTACATCTGCGCCTTGAACTGAGCTAGGGCTGTCAGAAACAAACTGGAATCAGTATAGAATCAAACGAATACGTCTTAAGAATTGTTGGAAATAATTCAAGTCAGACAATATGACTTCTGTACCACATTGGCCGACTTGCCAAGCTCAGGGTAGGCTAGACCAATCCGCTAAGTAAAGAGAGTTTAGATAGCGCAATTGAGTTTGCTTTCTGAACAGTCGGCCGACCTGCCGACATAAACTGAATAGCACTTCAGAACATTAGCTTTGTGCTATCAGGATTCTAGCCGAGATGAGCTAAAAATACACTTATCAGATAGATCAGATCAGTCCAGTCAGCGCAATTGTATTTGCGTTCTGGGCTGATCACCGACCTGCCAACCTCGGCACCAGCACAACAAACAACAGTCGTGCTTTCAGCCGAGCTCAACACAAAGCAAAGGTCAGCACAGCAGTGCTGCATAACAACGAATGTTCTCGCCAAACAGCAGAGATCAGCACAAAGCAGAGCTCAGCACGACAACACTGTACAACAACAATGCTGCGCTATCCCACGATTAGCTAGGCTCATCATGAAGCAGAGCTTAGCTCGGAAATAACCTTCATATCTCTACTGAGCAGAGATTGTAGAGAAAAAGGGGTTTGAGTGATTTCAAAATGCATGATTTAAATAACGTGTTACAAAGAAATGCATGACATATTTTATGACATAACACGTTGTTGCATAAAAGTTGCCTTATATAGTTCATATATAATGTTGTCGTACTAACGAACCATGAAGCTTTAAAGCTTACATCAAATGGCAAACATTTGTTGTGTTTGAACTATTTTCAGGTGCCATCATTAATGAACTAAACTAGTTCATTAAGTGAAGTACTTAGTTATTTAAACTAAGTAGTTCATTAAAGGAAGCAATATTGGAAAAGGCACAAAGGCAAAGAAAGACTTCCTTCTCCTCTCCACACATATCACACGCATATAAACATATATATATATATATATATATATATATATATATATATATATATATTCAGATTTTTTGAAAAAGGCACATACACATTTATTCCAACGTACTACCGACACGTTATATATTTTACGTACATACGTTAACATCACACCACCATACTTAACTAATATTTATGAGTATATTTAGGTCTTATATCATATGATATAAGTCATGGTGATGAAAAATCTAATGCGACACGTTAAAAGGTTCTAAACCAAAAATTGTCGTATCGGGCGAATACCGAAACTTCGCCAACGTGTCACGTACTTGCAATAAATAGATGGCCAGCCCCTACACTTCAAAAATATTCACAAATTTCGTGGGTTTCATGCTATATGCAGCCATAAAATCATTCCATGTTGGCACACACAAATCACCCCACATTAAGGCCAAATTGTGGAGATTCCAATTTCAATTTTGTCACATGATCATCCAATGAGAACATGCCAAGTAAGCAAAGACATGTCACAATGATGTCATATACTCTTCCAAGGACTTAGAAGATAATTTTGAAGAGAGGAATGAGCTATAGGGGGGGGGGGGGGGCGGGGCGGCCAATGTGATTAAAAAGGAGAGAAGAAGAGCAAAACAAAAACAAGAACAAGTCTTGCAAATTCAAAGATCAAAAACGCCTAGCATCTTCTTTTCTACACTCTCTTTCTTTCTTCTTCCTAAAAGCCTATTGTACTCATATTCATATACTTGAATAGGCTTCATCTAGATCACCACATATTCTTTTATCATTGTAAAAGTTTGATCAAAGTGTGATCAGTCTTGGACTTGCAAGGTGGTGGTGTTCGTGTGCATTGTTTTCACATACAAGGTTTGTAAAGGGTTGGAGTTGGTGTGTAACTCCATCAACCCTGTGGTAAGGTTTTTTTTGTGTTGTGTGATTAGTATGAACCGAGGAAGGTTTCCTCAAAAACTGTAGTAGGTTGTTTATAACCGAACCAGTAGAAAATTCTTGGTGTCATTTACTTTCAGCACTGTTTATTATTTTTGATCACGCTCGTAAAAATAGTAAATGGATTTTAAAAATTACGAAATATTGAAAAATCATAGCCACACGTCTTAAGGTTAATTTGGCACAAGTTTCAACCCTTTTGGACAAGTATAAGTCATCCAAATGTCCAAAGTTTTGTGACTAGTGCAATCTGATTTTCAGGCTTGCAAAGGTTGAGACTTTGATCGTATTTGACTAACTTCCCAAAAGAATTTTTCAAAACTGTTTCAACCCATTTAAATAGAACTTATAAGGGGTTAGTCTTTAAATTTTCAGAGTATTTGGAGTTACGTACAAATAGGAATTAATTTTTCAAATCAGTGTACCGTTTCTAGCAGATTTGCGCAATCTGACCAGCAATGAATTTTCAAGGGGTTAGAGGTTGAATATAAATCTAAAAGTTTTAGGCAACACTCATAACATCTGAGGCTAAGTTCTCTCCAAATTTCAGAATTTTTGAAGACCCGCAACTTAGTTTTCAAAACGTTTAAAACTGGTCCGGAAAACAGAAACTATTTTCAGAAGTAGAGTTCTTGGTTTAAAACTATTTTAAAAACCACATTTTCCGCACCAACTATTCAACCCCCCTTCTAGTGGTGCTTTCCAGATCCTACAAGTGGTATCATAACAGGAACACTCACAACAAGAAGATCCAAAGATCTTTATGACATGGCAACCCCTAGCCACGAAACCGAGGAAAAAGATATGTCAAGCCAAATGCATCCACTATTTGAAAATGAGGTAAATTCTGATTCTGATTCGGATTCTGAACTATCTTATGATGATTTATATGTTGAATATCTTGAATTACATAAGTTTGCTAGAACTCTTGCAAAACAAAAGAAACGGTTAATTGAAGACAAGAAATTGTTAGAATCTTCTAACACAAATCTTGTGTCTCAATTAAACGATTCAAAAGAAGAGTCATCTTGCATCATAAAGTCATTAAGGTCTGAAATTTCATCATTGACATCTGAGAACACTGAAATAAAATCCAAGATTTCAAACTTGAAATCAAGGAATACGGATTTAGAGAAAATGATGAAACGATTTGATACGGGATCTAACATGCTATATCGCATTATTTTTTCCCAAAAACATGACAGTGATAAAACTGGATTAGGATACATTGAGAAAAACAAAGCATCATCTAAACCATCCAAGTTTGTTTCATCTAAGAAAGTAGACACATCAAAGGTATGCGTAGTGTCTAAAGTAACGCAAAGACCCCCTCTCCCCTTATCTCGTCATATCTCTTCTTCATATCATATGAAGTATAATTATGTGCCGTATAAATATGAGAAGAAGAATAGTATACCACTCATCTCATCTCATCGTGCTTCTTATCATACAAAGAGAAATCATGTGACATATAGAAAGCCACTGATGCATATGCGACATTCAAATCATAAAAATGCATCTAGACCACTCCCCGTGCATGCAAACCAAAAACGAAAACCATACTATATGCATGATGGGATTCTTGGCCAAAGGCCAAACGCATTTACCCCTAACGTATATTATGTTGCGTTTTCATCACCTTTCTCACCTTTTGGAAGACCTAGAAAGGTCACCCAAATTTGGGTACCCAAAGGGACATTCTCAAAGGGTTGAATGAATAAACCTAAAGAATGCACTTTCAAGATTATTCGAAATGCATGATTTTTTCTCATCTTTACATGCGATTTTGATTGTCTTTCCAAAATAAAGGGGGAGAGAATGCATGATTTAAGGGGGGAGAGAGAAACTGATTGCATAAATCAAAGGGGAGCGAATTTGAAATTTGAAATCAAAATTTGAATTTATACACGATTGAAGGGGGAGTGAAAAGATTTAAATCATGAATGTAGGATATTTTGAAAATCATCAAAAGGGGGATATTGTAGAGAAAAAGAGGTTTGAGTGATTTCAAAATGCATGATTTAAATAACGTGTTACAAAGAAATGCATGACATATTTTATGACATACTACGTTGTTGCATAAAAGTTGCCTTATATAGTTCATATATAATGTTGTCGTATTAACGAGCCATGAAGCTTTAAAGCTTACATCAAATGGCAAACATTTGTTGTGTTTGAACTATTTTCAGGTGCCATCATTAATGAACTAAACTAGTACATTATGTGAAGTACTTAGTTAATTAAACTAAGTAGTTCATTAAAGGAAGCAACATTGGAAAAGGCACAAAGGCAATAAGTTGAAGAAAGGAAAGTTCTCTTTCTCCTCTCAACACATATCACACGAATATATATATATATATATATATATATATATATATATATATTTTCAGATTTTTTGAAAAAGGCACATACACATTTATTCCAACGTACTACCGACACATTATATATTTTACGTACGTACGTTAACATCACACCATCATACTTAACTCATATATATGAGTATATTCAGGTCTTATGTCATATGATATAAGTCATGGTGATGAAAAATCTAATACGGCACGTTAAAAAGGTTCTAAACCAAAAATTGTCGTATCGAGCGAATACCAAACTTCGCCAACGTATCACGTACTTGCCATAAATAGATGGCCAGTCCCTACAATTCAAAAATATCCACAAATTTCGTGGTTTTCATGCTATATGCAGCCATAAAATCATTTCATGTTGGCACACACAAATCACCCCACATTAAGGCCAAATTGTGGAGATTCCAATTTCAATTTTGTCACATGGTTTAGGCGCCACTTTAAGATCATCTAAGTGCTAAATATTAAATTTTAATTTATGTATATTATGTGTAACATAATATATATAACATGTGCGAAAAGTTAGAATTTAATTAGAGAAAAATCGGGTAATCGATAAACATCGAAAATTCGGTTTTCTACGTACACGACACATGGAACATTTTTGGCATATCATATAATATGTATCTAGACACTTTTTACATATTTCATATATCTCAAAGTGTTCTAGAAAATTCAATTAAGGGCTGATTAGAATATACCATGTGTGTATTATTAAATGTGCACTATTTTACAAAGTTTGCAAAAATAAAATTCAGCACATGCCCAAGTCATTATACACGCCTATAACAGCCATGTTGGAGCATATGTGGAGCCTTGTTAGCATATTGATTGGTCAAGAATGAAGCATACAATGTTGATGACATAAAGGAAGGAGCTACACAAGGTAACAATTCAAACTTATGTTACATTTGTAACACATGCTGAAAATTTCAGCATGTGCTAAAGAGCTGGCCGATTTTAACACCCTTATGAGCCATATTTTGTGTCTTGATTAAGTTGGATTGATTGGAAGGTGATTTGGAAGTATTTTGAATAAGTTATGGAATTAAAGTCGTGATATTTTTGAATATCACACATGCTGAAAATTTCAGCATGTGTGGGAATGTATATGGCCGAATTTTAGGCCTCATTGATGTCTAATGTTTTTCCAAAAATTGATAAAGATGTCTTGTACTAAATGGTGATTCATTTTCAAGAAATAATCAAAGCAAACTTGGCAACATTTTGAAAAGAATACAAATGTGTCACATGCAGAAATTTCAGCATGTAAAGACTCTTTATGGCTGATTTTTTGCATGCTTTTTGGAGAAAATTGTCTTGCTAATTTTGGGTGATAATCTTGTGAATTATGATAATCATTTTATGATGATTTTGGCACATGTTTTAAGTGTTATTCTCAAATTTGTGTAGTCATCAAGTGATGACAACATCCAACCAATCAATGAGTGCCAAGTAAGCAAGAGTTTAATGATCATCCAATGAGAACATGCCAAGTAAGCAAAGACATGTCACGATGATACCATATACTCTTCCAAGGACTTAGAAGATAATTTTCAAGAGAGGAATGAGCTATAGGGGGCGGCCAATGTGATTAAAAAGGAGAGAAGAAGAGCAAAATAAAAACAAGAATAAGTCTTGCAAATTCAAAGATCAAAAACGCCTAGCATCTTCTTTTCTACACTCTCTTTCTTTCTTCTTCCTAAAAGCCTATTGTACTCATATTCATACACTTGAATAGACTTCATTTAGACCACCATATATTCTTTTATCATTGTAAAAGATTGATCAAGGTGTGATCAATCTTGGACTTGCAAGGTGGTGGTGTTCGTGTGCATTGTATTCACGTACAAGGTTTGTAAAGGGTTAGAGTTAGTGTGTAACTCCATCAACCCTGTGGTAAGATGTTGTTTGTGTTGTGTGATTAATGTGAACTGAGGAAGGTGCCCTCGAAGACTAGAGCAGGTTGTTTATAACCGAAGCAGTATAAAATTCTTGGTGTCATTTACTTTCAGCACTTACTTTCAGTTTCAGTATTGTTTATTGTTTTTGATCACGCTCGTAAAAATAGTAAACGGATTTTAAAAATTACAAAATTTTTCAGAATCATAGACACACATGTTAGGGTTAATTTGACATAAGTTTCAACCCTTTTGGACAAATATAAGTCATCTAATCATCCAAAGTTCTGAGACAAGTGCAGTCTGATTTTCAGGCTTGCAAAGGTTGAGACTTGATCGTATTTGACTAACTTCCCAAAAGAATTTTTCAAAACTGTTTCAACCCATTTAAATAGAATTTATAAGGGGTTAGTATTTAAATTTTCATAGCATTTGGAGTTACGTAGAAATAGGAATTAATTTTTCAAATCAGTGTACCGTTTTTGACAGATTTGCGCAATCTGACCAGCAACGAATTTTTAAGGGGTTAGAGGTTGAATTTAAATCTGAAATTTTTAGTCGACACTCAAAACATCTGAGGCTAAGTTCTCTCCAAATTTTAGAATTTTTGAAGACCCCCAACTTAGTTTTCAAAACGTTTTAAAACTGGTCTTGAAAACAGAAACTCTTTTCAGAAGTAGAGTTCTTGGCTTAAAACTATTTTAAAAACCACATTTTCCGCACCAACTATTCAACCCCCTCCTTCTAGTGGTGCCTTGCAGATCCTACAAGTGGTATCAGAGCAGGAACACTCACAACAAGAAGATCCAAAGATCTTTGTGACATGAAAACCACTTGTAGAGAAAAAGGTGTTTGAGTGATTTCAAAATGCATGATTTAAATAACGCGTTACAAAGAAATGCATGACATATTTTATGACATAACACGTTGTTGCATGAAAGTTGCCTTATACAGTTCACATATAATGTTTCCGTACTAGCGAACCATGAAGCTTTAAAGCTTACGCCAAATGGCAAACATTTGTTGTGTTTATACTATTTTCAGGTGCCACCATTAATGAACTACACTAGTTCATTAAGTGAAGTACTTAGTTAATTAAACTAAGTAGTTCATTAAAGGAAGCTACATTTGGACAAGGCACAAAGGCAACAAGACTAAGAAAGGAAAGTTTCCTCTTCCACCTTTAACCACATATATACAAGCCTACATATATATATATATAAATATATATATTTTCAGATTTTTTTGAAAAAGGCACATACACATATGTTCCAACGTACTACCGACACGTTATATATTATGTACGTACGTTAACGTCACACCACCATATTTAATTTATATTTATGAGTATATTCAGGTCTTATATCATATGATATAAGTCATGGTGATGACAAATTAAATACGACACGTTAAAAGGTTCTAAACCAAAAATTGTCGTATCGAGCGAATACCGAAACTTCGCCAACATGTCATGTATTTGCCATAAATAGATGACCAGACCCTACACCTCAAAAATCACTAAAAGTTTCGTGGGTATGATGGTGGTCACAGCCATAAAATCATTCCATGTTAGCACACACAAATCACCCCACATTAAGGCCAAATTGTGGAGATTCCAATTTCAATTTTGTCACATGTCTAGGCGCCACTTTAATCAGCCTTGTTAGATGAATACTAAAGTTTATATTATATATATTATGTGTAACATAATATATATATAACATGTGCAAAAAGTTAGAATTTAATCAGAGAAAAATCGGGTAATCGATAAACATCGAAAATTCGGTTTTCTACGTACACAACACATGGAACATTTTTGGCACATCATACGACATGTATCTAGAAACTTTTTACATATGTCATACATCTTAAATTGTTCTAGAAAATTTAATTAAGGGCTGATTGGAATATACCATGTGTGTATTATTAAATGTCACTATTTTACAAAGTTTGCAAAAATACAATTCAGCACATGTATATACATATCATACACGCCTATACAGCTTGATGGAGCCTATGTGGATCCTTTTTGACATATTGATTGGTCAAGAATCAAGCATAGAATGTTGGTGACTTAAAGAAAGAAGCTACAAAAGGTAATATTTCAAATTTTGTCACAATTGTGACACATGCTAAAAATTCAGCATGTGCACTAAAGTGCTGGCCGAATTTTACATGATTATGGCTCATATTTTGTGTCTTGATTAAGATGGATTAATTAGAAGACAATTTGGAAGTGTTTTAAATATTTTATGGAATAAAGAAAGCGATATTTTTGGATATCACACATGCTGAAAATTTCATCATGTGTGCAATGCATCTAGGCGATTTTAAGGCCTTGTTATTGTCTAGTTTTTATCCCATAAAAGATGAAAATATCTTCTACTAAATGGTGATTCATTTTTAAGAGATAAATCAAAGTAAACATGGCAAAATTTTGAAAAGAATACCCATATATCACATGCTGAAATTTCAGCATGCAAAGTCTCTTAATGGCCGAATTTTTATGTCTTTTTGGAGAAAAAATATCTTGCTTAATTTATGTGATGATCTTGGAAGTTATGGTATGGTGATTTTGGCACATGTTTTTAGTGGAATTCTCAGATTTTCCTAGTGATCAAGTGATGACAACATTCAACCAATCAGTGAGTGCCAAGTAAGCAAGAGTTTAATGATCATCCAATGAGGAGGTGCCAAGTAAGCAAGAACATGTCACAATGATGCAACATATTCTCCCAAGGACTTAGAAGATAATTTTCAAGAGGAGAAGGACCCAAGAGGGGGCGGCCAACATTGTTAAAAAGAGGAGAAGAAAGCCAAACAAAAGCAACACAAGCCTCACAAGTTCAAAAGTGCAAAAAGAGTCTTCCATTCCCTTCTTCTTCTACGTCTTTCTTTCTTCCTCCTAAAAGCCTATTGTACTTACATTCATATACTTGAATAGGCTTCTCTTAGACCACCACATATTCTCTTATCTTTGTAAAAGATTGATCAAGATGTGATCAATCTTCAATCTTGAAAGGTGGTGGTGTTCGTGTGCATTGTATTCATCATACAAGGTTTGTAAAGGGTTGGAGTTGGTGTGTAACTCCATCAACCCTGTGGTAAGGTGTTTTTGTGTTGTGTGGTTAGTGTGAACCGAGGAAGGTGTTCCTCGAAGACTGGAGTAGGTTGTTTATAACCGAACCAGTATAAAATTCTTGGTGTCATTGACTTTCAGCACTTATATTCTGTTTCAGCACTATGTATCCTTTTTGATTACGTTCGTAAAAATAGTAAACGTTTTTCAAAAATTACGAAACTTTCCAGAATCATATACACACGTCTGAGGGTTAATTTGTCACAAGTTTCAACCCTTTTGGACAAGTATTAGTCAATCAATCGTCCAAAGTTCTGAGACTAGTGCAGTCTGATTTTCAGGCTTGCAAAGGTTGAGACTTTGATAGTATTTGACTAACTTCCCAAAAGAATTTTTCAAAAATGTTTCAATCCATTTAAATATAACATATAAGGGGTTAGTGGTTAAAATGTTAGAGCATTTGGAGTTACGCATAAATAGGAATAAAATTTTCAAATCAGTCTACCGTTTCTGGCAGATTCGCGCAATCTGAGCACCAACAAATTTTCAAGGGGTTATAGGTTGAATTTAAATCTGAAATTTTTAGGAGACACTCATAACATCTGAGGCTAAGCTCTCCAAATTTTAGAATTTTTAAAGACCTGCAACCTAGTTTTCAAAACGTTTTAAAACTGGTCCTGAAAACAGAAACTGTTTTCAGAAGTTAGGTGTTTGGTTCAAAATAATTTTAAAAACCACATTTTCTGCACCCACTATTCAACCCCCCTTCTAGTGGTACCTTGCAGATCCTACAATTGGTATCAGAGCGCAGGAACACTCACAACAAGAAGATCCAACGATCTATATGAGATAGCAACCACTAGCCAGAAACCGAGGAAAAAGATATGTCAAGCCAAATGCCTCCACTATTTGAAAATGAGGTAAATTCTGATTCTGACTCAGATTCTGAACTATCTTATGATGATTTATATGTTGAATATCTTGAATTACATAAGTTTGCTAGAACTCTAGCAAAACAAAAGAAACGGTTAATTGAAGACAAGAAATTGTTAGAATCTTCTAACAAAGATCTTGTGTCTCAATTAAACGATTCAAAATAAGAGTCGTCATGCATTATAAATTCATTAAAGTCTGAAATTTCATCATTGACATCCGAGAACACTAAATTGAAATCCGAGATTTCAAACTTGAGTTCAAGGAATGCGGATGGAGAAAATGGTGAAACAATTTGACACGGGAACAAACATGCTAGATCACATCATTTCTTCACAAAAGCATGATAGTGACAAAATCGGACCAGGATACGTTGAGAAAAGTAAGTCACTAAATAAAGCAACCAAATTCATTCCATCTAAGAAAATAGATGCATCAAAGACATATGTGGCATCTAAGAAGACACCTAGACCTTCTTCTATGACATCACATCGTGCTTCTTCTTCACATCATGCAAAATATAATTATGTGCCATATAGATATGAGAAGAAACAAGTGATGCATACGCGACATTCATATCACAAAAATGCATCTAGATCACGTCCCGTGCATGCAAACCAAACTGCATATCAAAAACGAAAACCATACTATATGCATGATGGGATTCTTGGCCAAAGGCCAAACGCATCTGCCCCTAACGTATACTATGTTGTGCTTTCATCACCTTTCTCACCTTTTGGAAGACCTAGAAAGGTCACCCAAATTTGGGTACCAAAAGGAACATTTTCAAAGGGTTGAATAAATAAACCTTACGAACGCGCATTTGATACTATTTAAAATGCATGATTTTTTTTTATCTTTACATGCGCTTTTGATTGTCTTTCCAAAATAAAGGGGGAGAAAATGCATGATTTCAGGGGGAGAGAGAAAGATTAATTGCATAAATCAAGGGGGAGCGAATTTGAAATTTGAAACTCAAAAGTTGAATTTATGCACGATTGAAGGAGAGCGACAAGATTTAAATCATGTATGTAGGTTATTCTGAAAATCATCAAAAGGGGGAGATTGTAGAGAAAAAGGGGTTTGAGTGATTTCAAAATGCCTGATTTAAATAACGTGTTACAAAGAAATGCATGACATATTTTATGACATAACACGTTGTTGCATGAAAGTTGCCTTATATAGTTCATATATAATGTTACCGTACTAACGAACCATGAAGCTTTAAAGCTTACACCAAATGGCAAACATTTGTTGTGTTTATACTATTTTCAGGTGCCACCATTAATGAACTAAACTAGTTCATTAAGTGAAGTACTTGGTTAATTAAACTAAGTAGTTCATTAAAGGAAGCTACATTTAGACAAGGCACAAAGGCAACAAGACTAAGAAAGGAAAGTGTCCTCTTCCTCCTTTAACCACATATATACACGCCTACATATATATATATAAATATATATATATTCAGATTTTGTTGAAAAAAGCACATACACATATGTTCCAACGTACTACCGACACGTTATATATTATGTATGTACGTTAACGTCACACCACCATACTTAACTCATATTTATGAGTATATTCAGGTCTTATATCATATGATATAAGTCATGGTGATGACAAATTAAATACGACACGTTAAAAGGTTCTAAACCAAAAATTGTCGTATCGGGCGAATACCGAAACTTCGCCAACGTGTCACGTACTTGCCATAAATAGATGACCAGACCCTACACCTCAAAAATCACTAAAATTTTCGTGGGTATGATGGTGGTCACAACCATAAAATCATTCCATGTTGGCACACACAAATCACCCCACATTAAGGCCAAATTGTGGAGATTCCAATTTCAATTTTGTCACATGTCTAGGCGCCACTTTAATCAGCCTTATTAGCTGAATATTAAAGTTTATATTATGTATATTATGTGTAACATAATATATATATAACATGTGCAAAAAGTTAGAATTTAATCAGAGAAAAATCGGGTAATCGATAAACATCGAAAATTCGGTTTTCTACATACACAACACATGGAACGTTTTTGGCACATCATACGACATGCATCTAGACACTTTTTACATATGTCATACATCTTAAAGTGTTCTAGAAAATCAAATTAAGGGCTCATTGAAATATACCATGTGTGTATTATTAAATGTGCACTATTTTACAAAGTTTGCAAAAATAAAATTCAGCACATGTATATACATATTATACACGCCTATACAGCTTGATGGAGCTTATATGGAGCCTTTTTGGCATATTGATTGGTCAAGAATCAAGCATATAATGTTGGTGACTTAAAGAAAGAAGCTACAAAAGGTAATATTTCAAATTTTGTCACAATTGTGACACATGCTGAAAATTCAGCATGTGCACTAAAGTGCTGGCCGAATTTTACATGATTATGGCTCATATTTTGTGTCTTGATTTAGATGGATTAATTAGAAGACAATTTGGAAGTGTTTTAAATATTTTATGGAATAAAGAAAGTGATATTATTGGATATCACACATGCTGAAAATTTCAGCATGTGTGCAATGCATCTAGGCGTTTTTAAGGCCTTGTTATTGTCTAGTTTTTATCCCATAAAAGATGAAAATATCTTCTACTAAATGGTGATTCATTTTTAAGAGATAAATCAAAGTAAACATGGCAACATTTTGAAAAGAATACCCATGTATCACATGCTGAAATTTCAGCATGCAAAGTCTCTTCATGGCCGAATTTTTATGCCTTTTTGGAGAAACATTATCTTGCTTAATTTATGTGATGATCTTGGAAGTTATGGTAATTATTCTATGGTGATTTTGGCACATATTTTTAGTGGAATTCTCAGATTTTCCTAGTCATCAAGTGATGACAATATTCAACCAATCAATGAGTGCCAAGTAAGCAAGAGTTTAATGATCATCCAATGAGGAGGTGCCAAGTAAGCAAGAATATGTCACAATGATGCAACATATTCTCCCAAGGACTTAGAAGATAATTTTCAAGAGGGGGCGGCCAACATTGTTAAAAAGAGGAGAAGAAAGCCAAACAAAAGCAAGACAAGCCTCACAAGTTCAAAAGTGCAAAAAGAGTCTTCCATTCCCTTCTTCTTCTACATCTTTTTTTCTTCTTCCTAAAAGCCTATTGTACTTACATTCATATACTTGAATAGGCTTCTCTTAGACCACCACATATTCTCTTATCTTTGTAAAAGATTGATCAAGATGTGATCAATCTTCAATCTTGCAAATTGGTGGTGTTCGTGTGCATTGTATTCATCATACAAGGTTTGTAAAAGGTTGGAGTTGGTGTGTAACTCCATCAACCCTGTGGTAAGGTGTTTTTGTGTTGTGTGATTAGTATGAACCGAGAAAGGTGTTCCTCGAAGACTGGAGTAGGTTGTTTATAACCGAACCAGTATAAAATTCTTAATCTCATTGACTTTCAGCACTTATATTCTGTTTCAGTACTGTTTATCCTTTTTGATTACATTCGTAAAAATAGTAAACGTTTTTCAAAAATTACGAAACTTTCCAGAATCATATACACACGTCTTAGGGTTAATTTGGCACAAGTTTCAACCCTTTTGCACAAGTATTAGTCAATCAAACGTCCAAAGTTCTGAGACTAGTGCAGTCTGATTTTCAGACTTGCAAAGGTTGAGACTTTGATAGTATTTGACTAACTTCCTAAAAGAATTTTTCAAATAGATGACCAGACCCTAAACCTCAAAAATCACTAAAATTTTCGTGGGTATGATGGTGGTCACAACCATAAAATCATTCCATGTTGGCACACACAAATCACCCCACATTAAGGCCAAATTGTGGAGATTCCAATTTCAATTTTGTCACATGGTTTAGGTGCCTCTTTAAGATCAGCTAAGTGCTGAATATTAAAGTTTAATTTATGTATATTATGTGTAACATAATATGTATAACATGCGCAAAAATTTGGAATTTAATTAGAGAAAAATCGGGTAATCGATAAACATCAAAAATTCGGTTTTCTACGTACACGACACATGGAACATTTTTGGCATATCATATAACATGTATCTAGACACATTTTACATATTTCATACATCTCAAAGTGTTCTAGAAAATTCAATTAAAGGCTGATTGGAATATACCATGTGTGTATTATTAAATGTGCACTATTTTACAAAGTTTGCAAAAATAAAATTCAGCATATGCCCAAGTCATTATACACGCCTATAACAGCCATGTTGGAGCATATGTGGAGCCTTATTGGCCTATTGATTGGTCAAGAATGAAGCATAGAATGTTGATGACATAAAGAAAGGAGCTACACAAGGTAGCAAATCAAACTTATGTCACATTTGTAACACATGCTCAAAATTTCAGCATGTGCTAAAGAGCTGGCCGATTTTAACACACTTATGAGTCATATTTTGTGTCTTGATTAAGGTGATTTGGAAGTATTTTGAATAAGTTATGGAATTAAAGTCGTGATATTTTTGAATATCACACATGCTGAAAATTTCAGCATGTGTGGGAATGTATATGGCCGAATTTTAGGCCTCATTGATGTCTAATTTTTTTCCAAAAATTGATAAAGATGTCTTCTACTAAATGGTGATTCATTTTCAAGAAATAAATCAAAGCAAACTTGGCAACATTTTGAAAAGAATACAAATGTGTCACATGCAGAAATTTCAGCATGTAAAGACTCTTTATGGCTGATTTTTTGCATGCTTTTTGGAGAAAATTGTCTTGCTAATTTTGGGTGATAATCTTGTGAATTATGATAATCATTTTATGATGATTTTGGCACATGTTTTAAGTGTTATTCTCATATTTGTCTAGTCATCAAGTGATGACAACATCCAATCAATGAATAAGTGCCAAGTAAGCAAGAGCTTAATGATCATCCAATGAGAACATGCCAAGTAAGCAAAGACATGTAACAATGATGCCATATACTCTTCCAAGGACTTAGAAGATAATTTTCAAGAGAGGAATGAGCTATAGGGGGAGGGTGGCCAATGTGATTAAAAAGGAGAGAAGAAGAGCAAAACAAAAGCAAGAACAAGTCTTGCAAATTCAAAGATAAAAAACACCTAGCATTTTTTTTCTACACTCTCTTTCTTTCTTCTTCCTAAAAGCCTATTGTACTCATATTCATATACTTGAATAGGCTTCATCTAGACCACCACATATTCTTTTATCATTGTAAAAGATTGATCAAGGTGTGATCAATCTTGGACTTGCAAGTGGTGGTGTTCGTGTGCATTGTATTCACATACAAGGTTTGTAAAGGGTTGGAGTGTAGAGAAAAAGGGGTTTGAGTGATTTTGAAATACATGATTTAAATGTGCACAAAAACGAGCATAAGATAAAACGTGCATGATATAAACAATCGCGTGCATGATATTGCTTAGTACTTGCCTTATTTAGCTTACATATAATGTTGCCGGACTAACGAGCCATGAAGCGTTAAAGCTTACATCATATGGAAAACATTTGTTGTGTTTATACTATTTTCAGGTGCCACTATTAATGAACTAAACTAGTTCATTAAGTGAAGTACTTAGTTTATTAAACTAAGTAGTTCATTAAAGGAAGCCACATTTAGAAAAGGCACAAAGGCAACAAGGCTAAGGAAGGAAAGTTTTCTCCTCCTCCCTCCTTAAATATATACACGCTTATATACATATTAAATATATATTTTTTCAGCTTTTTTGAAAAAGGCACATACACATGTATTCCAACGTACTACCGACACGTTATATATTTTACGTACGTACGTTAACGTCACACCACTATACTTAACTAATATTTATGAGTATATTCAGGTCTTATATCATATGATATAAGTCATGGTGATGACAAATTAAATACGACACGATAAAAAGTTCTAAACCGAAAATTGTCGTATCGGGCGAATACCGAAACTTCGCCAACGTGTCACGTACTTGCCATAAATAGATGGCCAGCCCCTATACTTCAAAATTTCATAAAAATTTCGTACACATGACTGTATATTCAGCCAAAAAATACTTTCCATGTTGGCACACACAAATCACCTCACATTAAGGCCAAAATGTGAAGATTCCAATTCTAATTTTGACACATGATGAATGGCGCCACTTTAGACCAGCCAAGTGCTGAGTTTTAAAGTATATATTATATATATATATTATGTGTAACATGATATATATAACATGTGCAAAAGTTGGAATTTAATTAGAGAAAAATCGGGTAATCGATAAATATCGAAAATTCGGTTTTCTACGCACACAACACATGGAACGTTTTCGGTACATCATGTGACACGTATCTAGACACTTTTTACATATGTTATACATCTTAAAGTGTTATAGAAAATTAAATTAAGGGCTGATTGGAGTATAACATGTGTGTACTATTAAATGTGCATTATTTTACAAAGTTAGCAAAAATAAATTTCAGCACATGCACATACATTGTCTAACGCCCCTACAGCTGAGATGGAGCTTATTTGGAGCCTTGTTGGCATATTGATTGGTCAAGGATCAATCATACAATATTGGTGAATTAAAGAGAGAAGCTACAAATGGTAAGAATTCAAACTTTGTCTCACTTATAACACATGCTGAAAATTGCAGCATGTATGCCGATTCCTACATATTAATGTGATATATTTTATCATATTTTATTGTGTGATTGATTAGGAGAAGAAAAGGAAGTAATTTGAATATTATTTAAATTCAATAAAGTGTGATATTCTACATATCACACATGCTGAAATTTTTCAGCATGTGTGTGACATGTCATGGACGAATTGTTGAGCATAAAGGTGTCCAAGTTCATTTCTTATGTGATAAGAATATTTACCATCAATTGGTGATTCATTTTAAAAAGAAAAATCAAATAAAAATGGTAATATTTTGAACTTTATCTCCATGTGTCACATGCTGAAAATTCAGCATGGTAACACCACATTATGGTCGATTTCTTGGCTTAGCAAGGAAGAAAATTTCGTCTTGCAATTTATGTGATAATCTAGAGCTTTATGGAAATTATTTTGTGATGATTTTGGCACATGTTTTAAGTGTTATTCTCAGAATTTTCCAAGTCATCAATGATGACAACATTCAACCTATCATGAAGTGCCAAGTAAGCAAAGCTTAAATGATCATCCAATGAGAAGATGCCAAGTAAGCAAGACCATGTCACAATGATGTCTTACATTCTCCCAAGGACTTAGAAGATAATTTTCAAGAGGGGAGGCACCAAGGGTGGACGGCTGCAACAAGGTTAAAAGGAAAGAAGTTGAGCAAAACAAGACAAGCACAAGCATTGCAAAATAAAAGTGAAAAACGCCTAGCTTTTCTTCTTCTACATTCTCTTTCTTTCTCTTTTCTTGAAAGCCTATTGTATTCATATCTTTGAATCTTGAATAGGCTTGATATATACCACCACATATTCCATATCTTTGTAAAAGATTGATCAAGGTGTGATCAATCTTCAATCTTGCAAGGTGATGGTGTTCGTGTGCATTGTATTGAACATACAAGGTTTGTAAAGGGTTGGAGTTGGTGTGTAACTCCATCAACCCTGTGGTAAGGTGTTTTTGAGTTGTGTGATTAGTGTGAACCAAGGAAGGTGTTCCTTGAAGACTGGAGTAGGTTGTTGATAACCGAACCAGTATAAAATTCTTGGTGTCATTTACTTTCAGCACTGATTTTCTGTTTCAGCACTGTTTACTATTTTTAATCACGTCCGTAAAAATAGTAAACGAATTTCAAAAATTACAAAACTTTCAGAAAACATATACACACGTTCTAGGGTTCTTTTGGCACAAGTTTCAACCCTTTTGGACAAGTATAAGTCATCCAAACGTCCAAAGTTCTGAGACTAGTGCAGTCTGATTTTCAGGCTTGCAAAGGTTGAGACTTTGATCGTATTTGACTAACTTCCCAAAAGAATTTTTCAAAACTGTTTCAAATCATTTAAATAAAACTTATAAGGGGTTAGTCTTTAAATTTTCAGAGCATTTGGAGTTGTGTACAAATAGGAATTAATTTTTCAAATCAGTGTATCGTTTCTGGCAGATTTGCGCAATCTGACCACCAACGATTTTTCAAGGGGTTAAAGGTTGAATTTTAATCTGAAATTTTTAGGCGATACTCATAACATCTGAATCTAAGTTCTCTCAAAATTTCAGAATTTTTGAAGACCTGAAACCTAGTTTTCAAAACGTCTTAAAACTGGTCCTGAAAACAGAAACTATTTTCAGAAGTTGGGTTTTTGGTTCAAACTAATTTTAAAAACCACATTTTCTGCACCCACTATTCAACCCCCCCTTCTAGTGGTGCCTTGAAGATCCTAAATGGAGTTGGTGTGTAACTCCATCAACCCTGTGGTGAGGTGTTCTTTGTGTTGTGTAATTAGTGTGAACCGAGGAAGGTGTCCTCGAAGACTGGAGTAGGTTGTTTATAACTTAACCAGTATAAAATTCTTGGTGTCATTTACTTTCAGCACTGTTTATTATTTTTGATCACGCTCGTAAAAATAGTAAATGGATTTTAAAAATTACAAAATGTTACAGAATCATAGCCACACGTCTTAAGGTTAATTTGGCAGAAGTTTCAACCCTTTTGGACAAGTATAAGTCATCCAAACATCCAAAGTTCTGAGACTAGTGCAGTCTGATTTTCAGGCTTTCAAAGGTTGAGACTTTGATCGTATTTGACAAACTTCCCAAAAGAATTTTTCAAAACTGTTTCAACCCTTTAAATACAACTTATAAGGGGTTAGTCTTTAAATTTTCAGAGTATTTGGAGTTACGTAAAAATAGGAATTAATTTTTCAAATTAGTGTACCGTTTCTGGCAGATTTGCACAATCTGACCAGCAACAAATTTTCAAAGGGTAAGAGGTTGAATTTAAATCTGAAATTTTTAGGAGACACTCATAACATCTGAGGCTAAGTTCTCTCCAAATTTCAGAATTTTTGAAGACCTGCAATTTAGTTTTCAAAACGTTTTAAAACTAGTCCTGAAAACAGAAACTGTTTTCAGAAGTTGAGTTCTTGGTTTAAAACTATTTTAAAAACCACATTTTCTGCACCAACTATTCAACCCCCCTTCTAGTGGGGCCTTGCAGATCCTACAGAGATCCGAGGTAAGTCATGACTCTGTCCTTAAGACATATTACTCTGGTATAGTGTGCCCAACTGAATGGAGCAATCGTCTCCCAGGATACAACGGAAGTTAGTTCAGACGAGTGGCACTTCAGCGTATGAGCTCTACGAACCTATAAGATGTCCTGAACTTCTCGGTATATAGAAATGCTGAAGTGTTTGGGAGAATGAATATGCGAAGACGCAGAAGGAGATTGCAGACGAAAGGAGAAGAATTTATTGAGTGTGAATGTCGATGACCACAGAGGTCTCCTCAGCCACTATTTATAGAGAAATTTTGAGGTCAGTTTGTTATAGTTAGTTCAATTTCAGCCGTAGGATCAGATACCAACTCGGCCTGAACCATTGGATCAGATAACCGTATCGGGTCTGTCCTCAGCCATCAGATCAAATAATTGTTCAACATGAGTATTAGATCATAACAAATTCAGGTCAGCTCGGCCGATTGAAGTTAAACAACTTTTCAAAATTTAACCTTAGCCTATCTTAACAACCTGGAGAGTTTGAACTGAAACAAACTTCACCCCAGCTGATAAGTTCCAGCCCGGTGCTATAGGACCAGCCTGTAGTCTGAAGCCTGCAGCTTGGCCTGTAGCCCAGTCCGCAACCTGAGCTCATTAGCTCAGTCCATCACCTGAGCCCATCAGGTACGCAACTCAGTTCGCTACCTGAGACCTTGCCCAGGTACAGACTGAGCCGAGCTAACTTTCCCCTTTACTTTAAGCATTAATTTCTGATTCACTCGGTATCAGAATTGAGTGATTCAAAGGCCTACAAATACTCGTCGCGTAAATAATTAAGGACTCAGTTGTTTTCACTTATTATTAGTGAAACTAATCATAATCTTAGCTCAAAGTACATTGCAACTTGGCCCAATTTCAATTTTTTTTCCATTTTCTCCAACATTTCAATCATCAAAACCAGATGGAAATAAACTCTGAAAAAAGGATTCGACTTTTAGTTTGATAAAATAAAAAATCATATTCCGATTTTAATTCAAAAGGACAGGATTGTGAGGACAAAAACGAAATAGAAAAGTCTCAAAATTGACTTACCCATACGAATTCAACACATAATTATCAGCGAATGCTGCTTGTCTATCCATATTTTCTGTAAAAATTGTTTCGTGCACCACCAGAAAAGAAAAATAAATAAAATTCTTCACATATAGAATTTGTATGGTAATTACTTAATGATTCCCTTCCGTATTTGACTTAATGTTTTTCTAACCAACATTGTGTGTCGGTGTATATCATTCCTCTATATACACTGAATTTTGGTGTTGCTATATCATTGTGTTGCTGTACTTCTAGAACAAAACAGTTATATTTTTGTTTTCCACATAGTTGTAAATACATCGTTATCTACTCTACATTGAACCTTCATAGACATATTTTGAGCATGAAGCATTTCTTATGCGTTGGTTTTCAATATTTGTCTTTCCTCTTGATAAGAATAATGTAAAGTCATACCAAAATGTTTTCCAAACAAGAAAGAGCTTCACTAGTAGAATCTCTCCATAAAAATGTTTTGGAACATTTTCTACAATCGATCCGTTCAGATAAATTTTTACAACAACAATCCATCTGGATAAACGGTCCAATTATGAGGTTTAATTAACATGTAGATTTTTTATCCTTCATGTGAAATATTTACAACTTACTTTTTTACTCTGTTCAGCTCTGATATATTTTTAGTTTTTAGTTTAATGTACCCTAAAAGATTGTTTATGAAATTTTTTTAGATGAACTGTCTTCCTAACTTATCTATTGATCCATTATCTTTTTCTTTGACACTTTGTTTGCAGTGTACCAATAACCGAATTACAGTGTCTTGGAACTGACGTTCTTTAATATTTTGAATTTAAACACGTTCAATTGCGTCTATACCGTAATGTTAAATGTTGTACAAGATACGGCCTTTTAGTATAGTCATCGCATAAATTTTGAATGTCACAACAATTATAGCAACATACCACGATCATCTTTTCTTAAACACCATAATTTAGTCCCTGACCATGGGGAGGAGAGAGATTATTATCAAATTTAAAACAAGATGGGGTTTCATGCTTTTTTTTTGTCAAAATACAAAGGATAAAAAATATTTTTTCTTCATGAAAAAGTGCAAGCAAGGGATTAAACAAAAATATCAGACATCCCGATCAAAAGAAAAAGGGGAAAAGGCTTTCAATATTAAGAGTATAGTAGTTTTGGCACATTCAAGTAGAGTTTATTATTTTTTTAGGAAACAAAAAACCTTCTTGCAATTACAAAGTGATGGTGTTATATCCCGTGTTTTCTTAAAAAATAAAATAAATAAATAAATAAATATATGTACATATATTAAATGCATTTTTGTGCACATATGTAAAAAAATAAAAAAAAATAAAAGAATGAATAATTGGATAACGACATAATGGGGGATTTAATCCCCCATTAACCACCTTCCCCTTTTCATGCCCTCACGCCCCATAAATTTCTCTCCCACCTTCCCACATTTAGCCTATACATTTGTTATACAAAAAAACCTTGCATCCCCACTATTCTTTCTCCCCCACTAACATTCTGCCAGCAGCAACGAGAGCAAAGGAAAAAAATATTTTACCTCCAAACCCCCAAGCAGCCGTGATCAACTAGAAACAAAAGGAAAATTTATCTTCAATTCATTCCGAATCCATTTATGGTATAGTATAAACCATTTAAGGCAAGTAACCTTAGTGTATTTACTATGATTTTGACAAACTATATGCTTATATTTTCGATATCAATTTCGGATCATGCATCAGTACTTTTGGATTGCATAGATTAATTTTATATATATGTTGCACCATTTGTATATGTGAAATGTTTTATACTTTTTTGAATTTTGGTCACTCTTTTGGTTGAATTACAAATTTTGTGTGTGTGTTATATGTAGGTGCGCATAGTCAGTGGCCTATAAGCCCACTGTTAAAATGTGGGTGAATTTACAATTTAGTGTGCATGTGTGTCAAGAGTGTTAATTTGTGAGTTACTTAAATGGTGTTTTTTATAGTTACTGCCGCCACTGTCCATCAGGGGACAGTGGCTAACCTTTTGTTTTAAGAATTATAATCGGTGGATGTATCAAAGGCAGTGGCCTTCCTTAAGTTATTTATGCATATGTCCATAAGTGTGGTACACTAGAAATTACACAAGTAATAGTTAATGTTGGTATAAGTGTAATGCATATGTATATACAACGGTAATATTCATTTAATAGTAAATTGTTTATGTAACCTTGCATATACCATTATTTTTTTTGTTGTAATTTTTGTACATTTGTAGGGTATACGTGACAATGGGTGGGCTGAGGGGGTATGTGGTGAGATAAGGTGGGTTCGGATATTGGACTGGGAGAGAAGTGGACCGAGGGAGTTACTTACACGTATAAACGTGTATATGCACATGCATGAACATAAGCATATATACATGTATATGTGCACGACTGAGATCAGATTTTTGGTATTTTGGTAATTTTGGAAATTAATTGAACTATTTGTTTTGTTTATTTGAATTTGGTCCTTGTTGGTAACTTTGACTAACTTTTGGACTTGGAAAATAATTTTGGAAAATTTGCATTCATATTTCAAAATTCTCCCCTACAACATGAGTTATATTGTTAAGCCGGATTGGTTCCAAACAAACGGAGCGTCCGGGCATATTGGCTATTTTGGATATAGAGCGCCCAGATATATTGTCCACCATTAGGCCGCCATAGACGTAACTACATAGTCTGGGACAGGGTGTCTATAGTATATTGACTATTGGGGGACCAATTCGTAAGTCTTACGGTGTAAGTCACTTGTAGGGAAAATGCTATACCATTGCATTTGATTTTGAACTTTGGACCGATTAAACCGGATTTTGGTTAATTGAATTTTTGGACCGGTTTTTGGGACATTAGACATGTTGGAATTAGAAACTTTGGTTTTGAAATTTTGGAATATTGGCATTGTATTGTTTTGGAAAATTGCATCACGTTTTGGCTTGGACTAACCTTTGCTTGGCTATCGTTTGGTTTGACTTGGTTATTGATCTATTTCATTGTATGTCTTTGCTGGGTCTATTTGCTATCTTTGTTTTGGGTGTTAGGGGTAAAATTGTAAAATCATTTGCGGATAAGAAGCATTTTATTTTCTGTATTGTTATTTACTGTTATTACACTTGCTTCTCCGTGCATGATTCCATGGTAAATATGTTAAGGTTACTTGCTGGACGAAGTGTCACTCATACCACTCTTTATCATTTTCTTTCAGACGATCAGGAGTACGATTCAGTATATGTCGAGGAGGATGCCTAATGAGTATATTGGTCGTGTTTAGTTGGACCGTGGATACTACTGACATTCGGATTAGATCTTGTGGGTTTTCAATTCATTTACTTATTGGAGTCTTAGACATTTACTTTTATTTTCGATGATGTATTAGCTACTATTGTTCATACCATTGTACGTTATTCATTATTTATGATGATTTGAGGTTTTATTTCGACTTCCGCTGACATCGATTTGCGTCACGCTGCTAACATGTTTCGCATCGATTTCAACGTCTTGTATTTTCTTTAGCGAAATACAGAGGATGAATCGTTTCGAGTACTAGGGATCAGGACGGATCGCTACAATTGGTATCAGGGCATGACTCTAGATCTACTGCGAAAATGTGGTTTAGGCCATGATTTTAGAAATTAAGTTACTATCTCGCCCGTAAGTCATGATCCTAGACATATTTAACGATTTTGATTAAGAGTTGATCTTGGACATAAGTACTGAACTTAGCCTTAAGCGCTGATTATATACTAAGAATGATTATAGAAATAAGATGTGATCTTAGACTTAAAAAATTATGGTACTAAAGACGACCCTAGAATAGGTTATGACCTTAGACATAAGAGTAAGATTGGTTAAGGGACCCGTATACCAAGAAAAATACCATATGTTTTTACTTACTTACCTTATTTAAGTTCTGATCATAACCCTTCGCACATTTCCTTAGCCGCGATCTTAGTAACCCTAATTGAATAATGTACAATTAATTTATAAATTGCAATGTTAACTAGAATGCCCCACTGTGGACTTTGGTTGACATATTAATAGGTGAGGCGGTTACTCAGACTGCCCCACAGTAACATCAGCATGAGACCCGGTACCATTAGGGTAAAATAAAGCGGGCCCATAATCCTACTTTGGACTGTAGTGACATAGTATGTTTAGGACTATGTCCAGATCGTAGTTCTAAGAAATAATTTATAGTAGAATAATAATTACTAAGAAATGACTTATAAGCGTTATGATCAGTAGAGTTAGTATATAATACCGTAAAAAAGAGTTATAGGTTACGATTAAGATGCTGAATCTAGAATTAACAAAATAGGTCGACGAAATTAGTCTTATTAGAGATATTGATCAGTAGTGATAGGTGAGAATCGTTTATAGTAAGTACATTGGAATGTTAAATTGTCACAATATTTTTGATTAAGTGTTGATATCTAAGAACATGGAGTTACTTGGTTTAAATTTATAAGGCTTGAATTGAAATAAATTAAGTATGGACAAGTAGTGGTTACTATTCATATGTGATTTAACTTAGTTAGAATTAGCGGTTGAAATAACTAAATAAAAAATTATAGGTTAGTGTGACGTGCAGAAGCATGGTGAATTAGAATACCTTAAGTCAATCAATGTTTAGTATGCCATGCTAGGATTGGACAGTTAAGTTAAGGATTTCACCATAGTAGGTGAGGCTAGACTTTTTAAGAAATGGTAAAGATTTTCATTTGACCGTATGGATGACTGAAAAATTATACGAACTATTGGACTGTAATTCTCCAAGTAGTCAACTGTTTTCATATAAGCACATACACCAAGATATATTCTACATTTCAAAGGTACTTCAAAGATTAAATATTCTGACTGATTTTGTTTTTTACATTGTCTATTAACTTTACAAGGTTACTTCTTTTCCGAATTTGTGTATCAAAATAATGAAGCCCCAACTATCGTTGACAACTCTAAAAAATAGATATATTTTAAAATATCGATGTTTTTGAAGAGCGATATGATTGCATATTTCTTGTACAATATCGAAAATTTTTGTTTAACCTACCCTAATTTTCTCAAAATTAATGTTATTTGTCGACTATCGGAATTGTAAATGTCTCATCTATTAAAAGTTATTAAATTTATTTATCTGTTTGCGATAAACTTACTAAATTTTCGTGAAACCAGGAAGTAGCATTCAAAATATATACTTCCTTTTAGAAAAAGAAAGGCACCGTATTCAAACCGTTTTATAAAACTTAGCATTGTCGAGTTTCAACTGTTTTAACACGGTTTTACCGGGACACTTTTGCGAACAAGTTATATAATTGTTTGTATAAGTGGTCACATGATACGCCGCTTTGAGAAAACAAATATATTTATAAACATTTGGTTCTTGTGTTTAAAAAACACTTAGAATAGATATTATTTCAGATAATTAAAACTATATTACAAATTATAGCTACATAAACTGCATGTAGAGAAAAAGGGGTTTGAGTGATTTCAAAATATGTGATTTAAATACGACATGAATGACAAAAACGTGTGTATGATACAAACGTATGCATGATACATTGCTTACTACTTGCCTTATTTAGCTCATATATAATGTTGCTGTACTAACGAGCCATGAAGCGTTAAAGCTTACATCATATGGCAAACATTTGTAGTGTTTATACTATTTTCAGGTGCCACCATTAATGAACTAAACTAGTTCATTAAGTGAAGTACTTAGTTAATTAAACTAAGTAGTTCATTAAAGGTAGCTATATTTGGAAAAGGCACAAAGGCAACAAGGCTAAGGAAGTAATGTCTTCTCCTCCTCTCCTCATTCATTATACACGCCATATACATATATAAATACATATATTTTCAGATTTTTTTTAAAAAGGCACATACACATGTATTCCAACGTACTACCGACACGTTAAATATTTTACGTACGTACGTTAACGTCACACCATCATACTTAACTCATATTTATGAGTATATTCAGATCTTATATCATATGATATAAGTCATGGTGATGACAAATTAAATACGACAGGTTAAAAGGTTTTAAACTGAAAATTATCGTATCGGACGAATACCGAAACTTCGCCAACGTGTCACGTACTTGCCATAAATATATGGCCAGCCCCTACACCTTAAAAATCAATAAAAATTTCGTGCTAATGGTGATGTCTTCAGCCATAAAATCATTCCATATTGGCACACACAAATCACCCCATATTAAGGCCAAATTCTGGAGATTCCAATTTTAATTTTGTCACATGTAATGGCGCCACTTTAGACCAGCCAAGTGCTGAGAATTAAAGTTTATATTATATATATTATGTGTAACATAATATATATAAAATGTGCAAAAAGTTGGAATTTAACTAGAGAAAAATCGGGTAATCGATAAATATCGAAAATTCGGTTTTCTACGTACACAACACATGAAACATTTTTGGCACATCATACGACATGTATCTGACACTTTTTACGTATATCATACATCTTAAAGTATTCTAGAAAATTAAATTAAGGGCTGATTGGAATATAACATGTGTGTATTATTAAATGTGCACTATTTTACAAAGTTAGGAAAAATAAAATTCAACACATGCATATACACTTGTACACGCCACCTACAGCTGAGATGGAGCATATGTGAAGACTTGTTGGCATATTGATTGGTCAAGAATCAATCATACAATGTTGGTGATTTAAAGAAAGAAGCTACAAATGGTAAGGTTTCAAACTTTGTCTCATTTAAAACACATGCTGAAAATTTCAGCATGTTAAAGTATAGCTCGCCTATTTTTTGAGTAAAAATGCATATAATTGGTGTCTTGAATTATGTGGTTAATTGGAAGAAGAAATGGAAGTAATTTGAATAATTTTCAAAGCCATAAAGTGTGATATCTTATATATCACACATGCTGAAATTGTTCAGCATGTGTGGAATACATCTTGATCGTTTTTATGGCTATGTGGTTGTCCGAAATTTCATTTCCAATTTGATAAGGATATTTGTTATCAATTGATGATTTATTTTAAAGAGAAAAATCAAAGAAAAATGGAAATATTTTGAAATTTAACACTATATATCACATGCTGAAATTTCAGCATGCTAAATTCTCTTTATGGCCGATTTCTTACCTTGGTGTGGAGGAATTTTGTCTTGCTTAATTTATGTGACAATCTTGTGGATTATGGAAATTATTCTATGTTGATTTTGGCACATGTTTTGATGAAATATTCAGATTTTCCAAGTCATCAAATGATGACAACATTCAACCTATCATGAAGTGCCAAGTAAGCGAAGCCTAAATGATCATCCAAAGAGAAGATGCCAAGTAAGCAAGATCATGTCACAATGATGCCATACATTCTTCCAAGGACTTAGAAGATAATTTTCAAGAGGGGGATAGCACCATAGGGGATGGCCACTCAAGCATAAAAGGAAAGAAGATGAGCAAAAACTAAACACAAGAACAAGCATTACAATCTTGAGTTCAAAAACGCCTAGCCTCTCTTCTTCTACACTCTCTTTCTTTCTTCTTCTTGAAAGCCTATTGTACTTATATTATTATTCTTGAATAGGCTTGTATTAGACCACCACATACTCTTTATCTTTGTAAAAGATTGATCAAGGTGTGATCAATCTTCAATCATGCAAGGTGGTGGTGTTCGTGCGTATTGTATTCGTCGTACAAGGTTTGTAAAGGGTTGGAGTTGGTGTGTAACTCCATCAACCCTGTGGTAAGGTGTATTGCGTGTGTGTGACTAGTGTGAACCAAGGAAGGTGTTCCTTGAAGACTGGAGTAGGCTGTTTATAACCGAACCAGTATAAAATTCTCGGTGTCATTTACTTTCTGCACTTATATTCTGTTTCTGCACTGTTTACTCTCTTTGTTTACATTCGTAAAAGTAGTAAACGATTTTCAGAAATCACGAAAATTTCCAGAAACATAGCCACATGTCTTAGGGTTAATTTGGCACAAGTTTCAACCCTTTTGGATAAGTATAAGTTGCTCAAACATCCAACGTTTTGAGACTAGTGCAGTCTGATTTTCAGACTTGCAAAGGTTGAGACTTTGAGTGTATTTGACTAACTTCCTGAAAGAACTTTTCAAAACTGTTTCAACCCAATCAATTACAACATATAAGGGGTTAGTGGTTAAAATTTCAGAGCAATTGGAGTTAAATACAAATAGGAATAAATTTTTCAAAATAGTCTACCGTTTCTGGCAGATTCGAGCAATCTGACCACCAACAATTTTTGAAGGGGTTAAAGGTTGAATTTAAATCTGAAATTTTTAGGAGACCCTCATAAAATCTGAGGATAAGTTCTTTCAAAATTTCAGAATTTTTGGAGACCTACAACCTAGTTTTAAAAATGTATTAATACTGGTCCTGAAAACAGAATCTGTTTTTAGAAGTTGAGTTGGTTGGTTTAAAACAAATTTTAAAAACCACACTTTCCGCACCAACTATTCAACCCCCCTTCTAGTGGTGCCTTGCAGATCCTACAAGTGGTATCAGAGCTCAGGAACACTCACTACAAAGGATACAACGATTCAGTGAGATGACAACCACAAATCTCAAAACAGAGCAAGAAGGTTTGTCGATCCAAAGGCCTCCTCTTTTTGGCGGTGAGTCGTTTATTCAATGGAAACTAAGAATGAAGCTTTTTCTTATGGCTATAGATATTGATCTTTGGTCGATTATAGAAGATGGTCCTTTTGTTCCATCTAAGTTGTCCACCGTAGACGGAGTCACAATAGAAGTTGTCAAACCTAGACAAGAATATACAAGTGATGATAAAAAGAAACTTAGCATGAATGCTAGGGCTATGCAATTGCTATTAAATGGATTAAGTAAGAGTGAGTCCAGTTATGTCTCAAACTGTTGTAGTGCACAAGAAATATGGTGGATACTAGAAATGAAACACGAATGCACGAGTCAAGCAAAACAGTCAAAGAAATAAGAACAAGTCAAATGATAAAGATGTTAAATGTTATGAATGTGGCAAACTTGGACATTTATCATATGACTGCCCCAATAAAGAAAAACAAACAAATAAATACCCTGATAAGGAGCGGAACAAGAATAGACTCGTCTCAGAACCCAAGCAAAGGAAACGTACTCTAAAGGCCTCCACCTAGAGTGATACATCGGATTCCGAGACTGAAACCGAAGAATAGACTGCACAAGTATGCTTTGTGTCCAAAGCATCTAATGAGGTATCATCTGATTCTGATTCTGACTCTGAGCCTTCTTATGATGATCTTTTTAGTCAGTATTTAGAATTGCATAAATTCACTAAGACTCTTGCTAAGGAAAAGAAGCGATTAATTGAAGACAAGAAACTGTTAGAATCTTCTAACGAGAATCTTGTCGCTCAATTGAACGATTCAAAGAAAGAGTCATCATGTATCATCACTGTATTAAAGACAGAGATTTCATCATTAACCACTCAAAACAACGAAATGAAATCCGAGATTTCAAATTTGAAATCAAGGAATATAGATCTAGAGAAAATGATGAAACAGTTTTATACGGGATCTAACATGCTGCATCGTATTATCTTATCTCAAAAGCATGACAGTAACAAAATGGGTTTGAGATACGTTGATACTAATGAAGTATCCACCAAACCAACTAAGTTTGTTGTGTCTAAGAAAGTAGACACCCCAAAGCCTCAAATGGCGTCTAAGATGACGCACAAGCCAGCTCTTCCCTCATCACGCCCCACCTCCTCTTCATATCATGTGAAATACAATTTTGTACCTTATAGATATGAAAAGAAAAGAGTGATGCATACACGACATTCATATCATCCACGCACTACGCACACACACACAAGGACATATCAAAAACGTCCTTCATTCAATGAGTATAAAGGAGTTCTTGGGCAAAGGCCCAAAGTGCATTCACCACATGTCTACTATATCGCACCTTCATCTACATTCTTGCCATTTGCTAGACCGAGAAGGATCACCCATGTATGGGTATCGAAAGGTACTTTTACCAAGAGGTGATTAACTAACTCGAAAGGACCCAAAGTTAAAAAGGTACCTAAATCATCTTTGCACATTGCAGGGAGCCCACACATTGAAAGATACAACTATAAAGTGATTCCTTGACAGTGGCTGCTCGAGGCACATGACGGGTGACCCGAGCTTGTTCACAAAATTAAACAAGGTCACAAAAGGCGGATCCGTGACCTTTGGAGACAACAACAAAGGCAAGGTCATCGGAAAAGGTACGATAGGAAATCCAAGCACCCTTCAAATCTCCAACGTCTATTTGGTAAGCAACTTATCTTACAATCTTCTTAGCATTTCTCAATTTATTGACAATGGCTTTGATGTGTGCTTCACTCACCCTTACTGCAATAAAATAAATAAAAATGGAGAAACCTTTTTAAAAGAAAAACGAGAGGGTAACATTTTTACGCTTTCTATGGATGATGTGGTAGATGCTAAAGTTAAGTGTTTTATGTCAAATGAACCCAATCTGAATTTATGGCATAGACGTTTAGGACACATTGGTATTTCCACACTAGAAAAACTCCAACGAAAGAACTTAGTATGAGGATTGCCTGCACTTGATTTAGACAACTTTCAGTTTTGTGAATCTTGCATAAAAGGCAAACAAACATGTGAGTCACTTAAGCCTAAGAATGAAATAAGCATGACTATAGTCTTAGAACTACTACACATTGATTTGTTTGGTCCTAGTCGCACTACAAGCCTTGGTGGGCACCACTATGCATGCGTAATTGTTGATGATTTTTCTCGTTATACTTGGACTTTATTTCTTGCACATAAGGATGATAGTGCCGTTGAAATTGCGAAATTAATTAAACAACTTGAAAATCAATACGGTGTCAATGTGAAAAAGATAAGAAGCGATAGAGCAGGTGAATTTAAAAACAAATATATGATTTCATTTTGCGAAGAAAAGGGAATCAAGCATGAGTTTTCGCCACCAAGAACTCCACAATTAAATGGAGTAGTAGAAAGAAAGAATCGAACATTACAAGAAATCGCTAGGACTATGTTATGTGAAAATAAATTACCTATATTTTGTGGGCGGAAGCCGTAAATTGTGCATGCTACATAGTAAATTGCCTATCTATAAGAAAGAAAATAAACAAGACGCCTTATGAGATATTGAATGGTAGCATGCCTAAGATTGACTATTTTCGTGTGTTTGGATGCAAATGTTTTGTTTTGAATACAAAAGATAATTTAGATAAATTTGAATCCAAATTAATTGAATGCATCTTTGTTGGTTATTCTATAAATTCAAAAGCATATAGATGTTATGATCCTCTCACTAGACAAATCATAGAATCTATTCATGTGAAGTTTAATGAATTCGGTGAAATTGATAAAGATAACGAATATGATGATGACTTTGAATTGAAACCTGTGTTGAATGAAGATGATGGTACATTTGATATGCATGACATGAATGACACACTAGAAATGCATGATCACTTAGAAATGCATGATAACATAGAAAACAATCAACCAAGATGGCATAGAGATCACCGACATGATCTCATCATAGGCGACATCACTCACGGTGTGCGACCACGTAGAAGTATTACTTCAGATGAAATAAATCAATTTCATGCTATGATTTCTGAAATTGAACCCAAAAATGTGCATGATGCTTTGAGTGATTCTTCTTGGATTGATGCTATGCATGATGAGCTTAATCAATTCGTTAGCAATGATGTATGGGATTTAGTGCCTCGACCACAAGATAAGACCATAATAGGCACAAACTGGGTGTTTAGGAATAAAATGAATGAAGAAGGAAAGGTCGTTAGGAATAAAGCTAGACTTGTAGCACAAGGCTATAATCAAGAAGAAGGAATTGACTACGACGAAACATTTGCACCCGTAGCACGTTTAGAAGCTATACAACTATTACTTGCTATTGCTTGCATGAAAGATTTCAAATTGTATCAAATGGACGTAAAAAGTGCATTCTTAAACGGATTTATACAAGAAGAAGTATACGTGAAGCAACCACCCGGTTTTGAAGATTTGAAACATCCCGATCACGTGTACAAACTAAAGAAGGCACTATACGGACTAAAGCAAGCGCCGAGAGCATGGTATGATTGTTTTGCTACTTTCCTTTTAGAAAATGATTTTAAATGAGGTACTATAGATACTACACTATTTTTGAAACAAGACAAATCGGATTTACTTATTATTCAAATCTACGTTGATGACATTATTTTTGGTTCTACCTCACATAAACTTGTTGAAGATTTTGAAAAATGCATGAAATCCGAATTTCAAATGTCTATGGTTGGTGAACTTTTCTATTTTCTTGGCTTGCAGATTAAGCAAACGAGTAAAGGCATTCACATAAGTCAAGCTAAATACATTAATGACATGATTAAAAGGTTCAACTTTGAAAAGTTGAAACCATCCCCCACCCCTATGAGTGTCACCACCAAATTGGATAAGGATGAACATGGTAAAGATTTTGACAATGCCTTATATCGGTCTATGATTGGTTCTTTACTATATTTAACTGCTAGTAGGCCTGATATCATGTTCAGTGTATGCATGTGTGCACGTTTTCAGAGTCAACCTAAGGTGTCTCACTATAATGCGGTAAAAAGAATATTCCGTTATATTGAGCACACGCCCACCTTAGGAATTTGGTACGATAAGGATTCTGAATTAACTTACATGCTTATATTGATGCGGATTATGGTGGCTGCAAAATAGATAGAAAGAGCACGAGTGGGACTTGCCAATTTATAGGAAACTCACTCATTTCATGGTTTTCCAAAAAGCAAGCGAGCGTTGCTTTGTCCACTACTGAGGCTGAGTACATGACACTTAGCCTTTGCTGCACACAGTTGTTGTGGATAAAACAACAACTCTCGGAATTTGAAATTACCATAAATAGAATCCCTATATACTGTGATAGTATGAGTGCCATCAATCTGTCTAAGAACCCCTTGTTACACTCTAAGGCTAAGCATATAGAAGTACGTTATCACTTTCTTCGTGATTATGTAAACAATGGTGATATCGTCATAGATCACGTACGCACAGAAGCACAAGTAGCGGATATCTTTACAAAAGCCTTAAATCAAGCCACGTATGAATCTCTTCGGTCTAAATTAGACATGATTTCAGTTGATATGATATTATTTGACGTGTTTTGATTTTCTTTCCTTAGTTACAGGTATCTTTTGATTTATTTTCCAAAATAAAGGGGGAGAGAAAGCATGATTTAAGGGGGAGAGAGAAAGATTTAAGGGGGGAGAGAAATATACTAATTGATAATTGATACTGATTGCACAAATCAAGGAGGAGCTAGATTTGAAATTTGAAATTCAAATTTTGAATTTATGCATAATTGAAGGGGGAGCGATAGGATTTAAATCATGTGCATAAGTTATTTTGAAAATCATCAAAAGGGGGAGATTGTAGAGAAAAAAGGGTTTGAGTGATTTCAAAATATGTGATTTAAATACGACATGAATGACAAAAACGTGTGCATGATATAAACGTATGCATGATACATTGCTTACTACTTGCCTTATTTGGCTCATATATAATGTTGCCGTACTAACGAGCCATGAAGCGTTAAAGCTTACATCATATGGCAAACATTTGTTGTGTTTATACTATTTTCATGTGCCACCATTAATGAACTAAACTAGTTCATTAAGTGAAGTACTTAGTTAATTAAACTAAGTAGTTCATTAAAGGAAGCTATATTTGGAAAAGGCACAAAGGCAACAAGGCTAAGGAAAGTCTTCTCCTCCTCTCCTCATTCACTTTACATGCCATATACATATATAAATACATATATTTTTAGATTTTTTTAAAAAGGCACATACACATGTATTCTAACGTACTACCGACACGTTATATATTTTACGTACGTATGTTAACGTCACACCATCATACTTAACTCATATTTATGAGCATATTCAGATCTTATATCATATTATATAAGTCATGGTGATGACAAATCAAATACAACACATTAAAAGGTTTTAAACCAAAAATTGTCGTATCGGGCGAATACCGAAACTTCGCCAACGTGTCACGTACTTGCCATAAATAGATGGCCAGCCCCTACACCTTAAAAATCAATAAAAATTTCGTGCTAATGGTGATGTCTTCAGCCATAAAATCATTCTATGTTGGCACACACAAATCACCCCACATTAAGGCCAAATTGTGGAGATTCCAATTTTAATTTTGTCACATGTAATTGCACCACTTTGGACCAGCCAAGTGCTGGGAATTAAAGTTTATATTATATATATTATGTGCAACATAATATATATAACATGTGCAAAAAGTTGGAATTTAATTAGAGAAAAATCGGGTAATCGATAAATATCGAAAATTCGGTTTTCTACGTACACAACACATGGAACATTTTTGGCACATCATACGACATGTATCTAGTCACTCTTTTACATATATAATACATCTTAAAGTGTTGTAGAAAATTAAATTAAGGGCTGATTGGAATATAACATGTGTGTATTATTAAATGTGCACTATTTTACAAAGTTAGCAAAAATAAAATTCAGCACATGCATATACATTTGTACACGCCACCTACAGATGAGATAGAGCATATGTGAAGCCTTGTTGGCATATTGATTGGTCAAGAATCAATCATACAACGTTGGTGATTTAAAGAAAGAAGCTACAAATGGTAAGGTTTCAAACTTTGTCTCATTTAAAACACATGCTGAAAATTTCAGCATGTTAAAGTATAGCTGGCCGATTTTTCGAGTAAAAATGCATATAATTGGTGTCTTGAATTATGTGGTTATTGGAAGAAGAAATGGGAGTAATTTGAATAATTTTCAAAGCCACAAAGTGTGATATCTTATATATCACACATGCTGAAATTTTTCAGCATATGTGGAATGCATCTTGACCGTTTTTATGGCTATGTGGGTGTCCAAAATTTCATTTCCAATTTGATAAGGATATTTGTTATCAATTGATGATTTAATTTAAAGAGTAAAATCAAAGAAAAATGGAAGTATTTTGAACTTTAACACTATGTATCACATGCTGAAATTTCAGCATGCTAAATTCTCTTTATGGCCGATTTCTTACCTTGGTGTGGAGGAATTTTGTCTTGCTTAATTTATGTGACAATCTTGTGGATTATGGAAATTATTCTATGTTGATTTTGGCACATGTTTTGAGTGAAATATTCAGATTTTCCAAGTCATCAAATGATGACAACATTCAACCTATCATGAAGTGCCAAGTAAGCAAAGCCTAAATGATCATCCAATGAGAAGATGCCAAGTAAGCAAGATCATGTCACAATGATGCCGTACATTCTCCCAAGGACTTAGAAGATAATTTTCAAGAGGGGATAGCACCATAGGGGACGGCCACTCAAGCTTAAAAGGAAAGAAGATAAGCAAAAACAAAACACAAGAACAAGCATTACAATCTTGAGATCTAAAATGCCTAGCCTCTCTTCTTCTACACTCTCTTTCTTTCTTCTTATTGAAAGCCTATTTTACTTATATTATTATTCTTGAATAGGCTTGTATTAGACCACCACATACTCTTTATCTTTGTAAAAGATTGATCAATGTGTGATCAATCTTCAATCATGCAAGGTGGTGGTGTTCGTGCGTATTGTATTCGTCGTACAAGGTTTGTAAAGGGTTGGAGTTGGTGTGTAACTCCATCAACCCTGTGGTAAGGTGTATTGCGTGTGTGTGACTAGTGTGAACCAAGGAAGGTGTTCCTTGAAGACTGGAGTAGGCTGTTTATAACCGAACCAGTATAAAATTCTCGGTGTCATTTACTTTCTGCACTTATATTCTGTTTCTGCACTGTTTACTCTCTTTGTTTACGTTCGTAAAAATAGTAAACGATTTTCAAAAATCAAGACAATTTGCAGAACCATAGCCACATGTCTTAGGGTTAATTTGGCACAAGTTTCAACCCTTTTGGATAATTATAAGTCACTCAAAGATCCAAAGTTCTGAGACTAGTGCAGTCTGATTTTCAGACTTGCAAAGGTTGAGACTTTGAGTGTATTTGACTAACTTCCCGAAAGTATTTTTCAAAACTGTTTCAAACCATTCAATTAAAACATATAATGGGTTATTGGTTAACATTTCAGAGCAATTGGAGTTAAATACAAATAGGAATAAGTTTTTCAAAATAGTCTACCGTTTTTGGCAGATTCGAGCAATCTGACCACCAACACTTTTTGAAAGGGTTAAAGGTTGAATTGAAATCCGAAATTTTTAAGAGACCCTCATAACATCTGAGGCTAAGTTTTCTCAAAATTTCAGAATTTTTGGAGACCTACAACCTAGTTTTAAAAATGTATTAATACTGGTCCTGAAAACAGAATCTGTTTTCAGAAGTTGAGTTGGTTGGTTTAAAACAAATGTTAAAAACCACACTTTTCGCACCAACTATAACCCCCCCCCTTTCTAGTGGTGCCTTGCAGATCCTACATTGCATAGTTACTTGACAAAAACATATCCACCCACAGCTTTTGTATATTAGGATGTTGATGATATGTCAAAAGAAGTAAGGACATGATCACATAGTTCGCTCATAAGCACATAAAAATTTATTTTGAAGACTAGGTTCTATGCGAAGTGTAATAATTAACATGTAGGAGTACTCAATGGACAATCAATTGGTTATATAACTAGGAGGTGAATCATAAATAATGAGTTTAAGAATTCGGAATTGTATATTACATGCATATAAGTTGAATGATACATATTCAGTGATATAAGTGAATGAGCTTAACATCCTAAAAATAAGGTTGATATGATGATATTCGTGACGTATACTAAGTGAATAGATTAAATAGGACTACACTAAGCTATGAGCCACGTAATATCGAAGTTTCGAGGCTTTTTGTAAGGGAAAAAGTCTGTTACATCCTATTTTTTAAAAAAATAAAATAATAAATAAAAATATATATGTATATATGTACATGTATTAAATGCATTTTTGTACATATGTGTAAAAAATAAAAAAATAAATAAGTAGATAACGGCAGAATGGGGGATTTAATCCCCCATTAACCACCTTTTCCTTTTCATGCCCTCATGCCCCATAAATTTCTGTCCCACCTCCCCACATTGAGCCTACACTTTTGTTATAAAAAAAAACGTTGCTTCCCCACTATTCTTTCTCCCCCTCTGACATTCCCCCAGCATCAACAAAAGAAAGGAAAAAAATATTTTACCCCCAACTCCCCAAGTGGCCGAGGTCAACTAGGAAGAAACGGAAAATTTCTCTTCAATTCATTCTAAATCTATTTATGGTATAGTATAAACCATTTGAGATAAGTAATCTTGGTGTATTTACTATGATTTTGACAAGCTATATGTTTATATTTTCGATATCAATTTCGAATCATGCATTAGTACTTTTGGATCGCATAGATGAATTTTATATACGTGTTGCACCATTTGTATATGTGAAATGTTTTATATTTTTTGGTCTTTTGGTCACATCAATTTGGTTGAATTACAAATTTTGTGTGTGCGTTATGTCCACGCCTTGTATTTTTCTTAGCAAAATAGGGCGGGTAAGTCGTTCTGAGTATTAGAGATCGGGACGGGTCGCTACAGATATAGACTCGGATGAAGGGCAGAAGAAGATTGTTAGTCAGTATATTGCTTTTACTGTTGCACCAAGAGAAAATTCAAGCTTGAAGTCAGAACTGAAAATATATATATATATATATATATATATATACATACATATATATACACACACACACACATATATGCATACATACATACATATATTATTTTTAAAAGACAGGTAGAACCGTCCAATTATTTTATTAATAATTTGCCCTCACTCATGACGGAAGAATACCGTGGTTACATGTGAAGTGGGGGACTCTCCCACTGCATAATGCATATGATGAATACAAAAATCCTGCAAACATGAAACACAATGAAGAAATGGGGATTGAGTGAAAAATAACAGCCTACACAATAATCTATGCAGCATCGAAATGTTATTAATTAAACATAAAGTAGCATTGCATCTGCTGAAGTGAACGAAAGTAACAGAGCATCTAATATAACATAATGCTAGCCATGTAGAAGCAGTCAATCCTCCAAGACCATCACAGCCAGGATAGCCCACGTCCATGTCGAAAACAAAAGAAGGCATAGTCCAAGACGGCACACCTCATAACAATGAAAAAGTCAATTTACTACCGGAAATAATGCCATGGGGCAAAATGAAATGAAACACATAACCGTGTTTCCTGTATTCTCCCAGAACACATGCAACCAAATGAGAAAAATGCCAACTCAATGAGAGACTCGTTATGCCAGCATGCTGTCCGCACCTAGCGTTCTCCCTTAAGAATAGTGGCTCACAGATATCCATAAAAAATGACATTACCCCAGGAATTATAGCAAAGATAAACAGAAGGCTAACAATTAAACAAAAAAACATACTAAGATTGCCTGCATCAACTAATGATACATTCAACAACTATATAAGCTTGCCAACCCAATGGGAGACTACCACCATCAGAAGCGTAGGGAAGGCACATATATATCCAAACGAATAATGCCTTGGACTTCACAAGGCATGGGACAAAGGGATGTGTACAATGTCAACTCTGTAGATCGTAATCCTTGCTGTGAAACGCTGTGTGATGCATAATTGGCTTCCCTAGGGAAATGTTACAACGTAGAGTTATTCAGGCATAGAAAGGTGGTGGCTCTTTTAATTTCCACTGCCAATGTGCCCATGTAATGATCAACGCATTGCAACAAAGATAGAAGCGACAGGCAATTAGTTTCAACGATCAGTTCATCATAAATCTGAGCATCGTAAATCAATGCAAAGTTAAGCAATTGCAATTCATCACGTATCGGGCTAGTGAGAGGCAATGGAAAACAGATAGCCGACATTAATGCCCCCTGATCATTGCGCAGCACAGCTCCGCCAGCTGCTACACATCTTTCGACAGCTACATCAACATTTAGCTTTAACTTGCCAGAAAGTGGTAGCTTCCAATGAATAACTTGGATGTGGTGCGACTTCAATGACAGTGAGAAAGATCGCACAATCAAGAGAAGAATAGACTTAGGGAATTTTTTTTCCAATAGTGGTCGCACATCATGCATAAACACTAGCTCGAACGTGTTCAAACGAGCGACGATAAGAAAAAATATCTTCACCAAAACAAATAGCAGCATATTCTTTCCAAATAGACAATGCTACTAACATAGGAACAACGACCCTCAACTGACCTTCCATTGTATGAGTTGACGAATGTTTCAACCATCTTAGCAAATGCACATAAATAGTCGAGTGATTATGCATGGCACCTGAAAAAATGCGACCCATTTCCAGCCAAAGAGCGCGAATGGCAAGAAAAAGCAAGAAAACATGATCCTGGGTGTCTGAGTCACGCATAGAAAACACACGTTGCAAGGGGAATATCGATATCCAATTACACAAATTATCAAAAAGTGGGAGAGAACAACTCATTAGCTTCTAGAGAAATAAACAACCACCTGGATGCATGCCAGCCCACCATACATAACGAAAATGAGTTAGTGGTTATATAAGCGGAGAAACTTCTTTGTAGCAGATTTTAGAGTAAATTGACTATGAGACTCATCCAACCAATACATACCATCAGATGTTACCTCAACTTGGTGAAGCATAAATTCCTGAACTCTGCAGAGAAGCTTCCAGTCTGCTGAGTCATAGACATACGCATAAAGAGAGCCTTGTCTTCCATATTTCTGATGGCAAAAATTGGACCACAACAAATGCGTATTATGATAGTTCCACCAAATACGACAATCATAAGCGTGCTGGAGAGATGAGAGGCTTCGTATCCCAGTCTGCCGACCTCAACTGGTCTACAAACCGAATCCAAAGCGCTCCAATGGTGTCGACCATTCCACAAGAAAGCTGCCATCTTGCAATTTAATTAGCCTATAATACTCTGAGGGAGCCGTGAACTTGCAATGATGTGTGTAGGAATAGAACAGAGTACATGACGGATAAGTATTAGACGCGCAGTAGTGTTGAATAATTTGGACGACCAAGCATTAAGCGTTGCATCAAAATGCCTAAGTAAAGAGACACCGTAACTTGCACGATGTATCCCCTTATACAAATCTGACCCAAGGTATTTGATGGGAAGCACAGCCAGTTGCATACCCAATGTATGCGATGCTCGCGGCTTGGATGCCCCCAAACCGACCACAGCTTGATTTTTGTGATAATTTACGAGTTTCCTGGATGCCTATTGATATGCCTCAAGAAAAGCCCTGAATTTTACCAGATTGCATGTTGACCCATTTAAAAAGATCATCAAATCATCTGCGAAACCCTGATAGGAGACACGTGGAACACGGCCTGCTTAATCCTGAATTCATTAGTGCATTTAATCACTGCGAAAATCCCTCAGATGCAAGAATAAATAAAAGAGGGGAGAGAGGATCCCCTTGCTTTACTCCATGGCCCATTATGAAAAATCCAACAAGTTTGCCATTAATCAACACTAAGCACATGGTTGCCGCAAGATTATTAACAATAAGACGAACGAACCGAGGCATAAATCCCATCTTGAAAAAAAGTTTCTCAAGACAAACCCAACATACCCTACCAAATGCTTTGGCCATATCCAATTTGATCAGCACGTGGCCACCTCTCGCTGGCCTATCCATGGATCATTTCCTTTGGTAAAAGAATTTGCTTTGTGATTCCCCTACCCTTCATGAAACTCGCTTGTTCGGGAGATATAAGCCCAGGAAGAAGCAAAGACAACCGTGTAGAAATTAAGCGTGTGACAACCTTAGATAGAGAATTTGTCAAACATATCGGTCAGAATTCTGCAAAAGATTGAGGATTAGCCACTTTAGGAACCAATGTAATGAGTACTGATGGCATCGCTCTCGGAACATGAACACGCAGAAAGAATTCTTGGATAGCCTTGTGTATATCAAGGTGAATGATATACCAAAAATGACAGTAAAAGGGACATGGAAAGCCATCCAGACCCGCAACACTGGTGGGACTAAGATCCTAAACAGCTTGCTTTACCTCATGAAGCGTGGGCATAGACAACAAAAATATGTTATTTTCCTCTGAGAGAAGACAGGGTATATGCTGAAGTATGAACTCATGCTAATAAGTAGGTTCACCACTAAATGCCTAATAAAAGCGCACAACCTCAGCTTCAATAGCCTGTAAAGACTGACACACAACCCCATCTTCCCCAAGAATCCGACGGATACACTCCCGGCATCCCCTATCCCTCACCATCTGATGGTGAAATGTTTTATTTGCAAAAGTGCGATACTCCGATGATACTCATCCCGTGGCTATCTAAGGGGTTAGCATCATAGTCTCATTCCCTTCTGATAGCCTCAGTTTCAGTTAGGGCAACAATATCAAATAGATTACCAAATACGTCATTGTTCCAACGATGCAAGGCTGATTTAAGTTGCCGTAATTTATCATTGAAACCCCACATCCCGTCAAAAGTTGAAAAGGATTGCCAGCTATGTCGCACAAAAAAATCAAATCTGCATGCGAAGTCCACACGTATAAATACCAAAAGGAAGCAATGCTTGCACTAGCATCTGGCGCGCACTGTAGATAAATGGCGCATGATCCGACGTCTCCCTACTAACATGCTGAGAATGGACCTTTGCAAAAATATGATAAAAGGCCTGCGAACACATAAAACGGTCCAGACGTCTCCATACCCAACCAATACCCCGTCCATCACACCAATAAAAGGCAAACCCTGATAAGGAATAGACTGAAGCGAGCAAGTAGCGACGAAAGAGTTGAAATCCACTAAAGAGCGTAGAGCTGGCTCTGATCTGCCCTTGTGTTCATCCTGAGTAAGAAATGTATTGAAATCACCCCCAATTAGGGAGGGGATATCGATAGCGTTTTGAAAATGCATAAGATCAGCCCACAATGGACGACGAGCAGCCACCGATTATAAGCCATAGACGGATGTACACAAAAAGACATCACCTGTAGCTAACCAATCTATATTTGTAATAGATATTCTGGATCCCATGCATATCTCCCTCCAGTGAAAGCACCGAATCCCTCCAAAAAAAATCCCAAATATGTCAATCACGTACAGAGTCAGCATGCGAAAAACCAAAGCCAAACGATATGAAACCAAAACCGAATCACATGAATTTGGCTCAATCACCACAAGTAAATGTATATTATAAATTTGAATCAATGATAAAATTCGATCAGTGGAGGTACGCATACCTCGGACATTCCATATCAAAACCTTCATTTTGATAATAAGTTGACGGAGCTTGAGACATGAGTAGCACGCGAATGTGTTAGCCTTGGTGAAGTGGGGGGGGATAGCCTTCTGTGAGCGACGTAAGAATTTAGGATGCACCACAAGGTCACCCCCACTTTTTGAGAGATCTGGCGGGGCGGGCAGTCGCGACATGCTTTCACCAGCCCGACATGAAAGCATATTAGCAGATACAACTGTGCGGACCTAATTACGAATGAAATTAAGATTTCCCTCATTTGTATTATCTTCATAATAATGCCACTGGAGATCAATGGCAACCTCCAGCTCACTATCAAATATAGAATAAGTTTCAATCGGACCATGCAGTGAATCACTAATTACACCATCATCAATACCCTTCAGCCATGAAAGATCTTGTACATAAGAAACGGGAGGAGGCTGCAAGAGAGTGGTTGGATGAACATCCACATTAGGAACTATGTCCTGTAGCGATGGTGTGTCTGTTGTGGCAGGTTCCGGATTCTGCGAGGTGGACATACAAGAAACAGTAGTCTGCCCCATTAGATATTTCATGATTCTTTTTGGGTGTCCAACGCTGAGTTTGTTCCTTAGAGGCATCTGGGCGTGCTGGCCGAACAGTGTTTCTAGTAGGTTCTCCATCTACTGCAAGAGATTTATAAGTTGATACCTCCTTACCACATGCAGCGGCAACATGTCCCAACCGAAAGCATTGTGTACAATATGATGGGAGATCCTCATAAACAACCGTCTGAGAAATTAAACGAGAGATCCCTGAATAAAGACGTGTGTGGGTAATTCCTTTGAAACATTAATCTCAACACAAAGACACGCAATTGATGGGTGAAGAACCGCTGAAGTAGCATTATCAAGCTTCACAGGGGTTCCGGACATCCTACCAATTTGGAAGAGAGCATCCTGTAGATGAAAATACACAGGATGTCTGGGCCGGGTAACCCATACCAGAAAAATAGGGGACCTCAACTTTAGGATCATAGTCCGGCATCCATTTTGTGACCCACATATGCCAACTGGCAATAATCATTCTTTGGCACGAAAAGCATCACCGAAAATCCTGATTTTGATCAAAATGGATTAATATGTGAGAGGCATCAAGAAGACCAAGCCTTACCGTCTCTTTAAAGCCAATGCGATCAATAGCCGCTTTGATCGTGGCCATAGGTGGTCGACCATACCAAAATGTTCCGACAAGAGTGAAATGATATGGAGCTGCCAATGATGTAATCTCCTCATCCATGAATTCGATCATAGGACAGCCCTTGTATTTTTGAATCTACTTCAGAGATAATGCCAGACTGGGTGAAGAAGTGAACAACGATGCATATGTGCATGGAATGGGCAAAGCAGTCATGGTTGTAGAGGAAGGTGGTAGAATTGTCGGCAGAGGCTCCATCGGGAGACAGTAACCGCGGCAGAAGAAAAAAACTGGAATAGAAACGTTGAGAGCAACAATAGCAAATTGTAGGAAATTCAATCAGAAATTGACACGAAAGGCGGCAGCGGGGATTCATGGTAGCACCGTCGATCGCCGTTAATCGCATAGGAGGGCCGTCCGCTGCATCCATTTATGTATATATCCATACATACATACATACACGCACACATATATATATGTACATATATATATATATATATATATATATATATTATCAGAAAGATATTTATTATAACAAAACCTCACTTATGGCGGAGGAATACCATATTACAAACGACAATGTATCATTATAGGTAAAAAGATAGTGTAAGGATGCTATGATTGCCAATCTCCAATCATGCATGATATGCCGCATTAAAACCTTGCCAAGTAAAACCACCCTTGTGGATAAAACCTTAGCGAAGGAAAAAACGTACATATTTGCATCCTTGGAAGAAAAGCATTAAATATTACATGTAGCTACTATATACATGAACATGTGTACAAAAAGAAGGCTAAGGAGTATGCATCCCATCCGGAGTATTTGTAGTAGTATAGTGAAAGTGTGGCATAGTGGCATCCATCCGTATGAGTCCACGAACAAGTGATGGCAATGAGGCAAGAGATGCATAGTAAATCGGTGTAGAGACAGACATTGCTTGCTGTGAAAGAAAATGTGCAACTTGATTGACCTCCCTTGGTGCATATATGATCGACAGAGACAACTGACATAGCAATGAACAACCCGTGTAATTCCTTTATGCAAGTAACAGCCCAGATATTTCAGAGGCAAGGATGATTGACACATATCAAGAAGCCGCAATAATGCTTGACGTTTCCGTACTCCTATATGTGTTGAAAAACAAATCATACTCTTGTTCCAGTTTACAGCTTGACCTAAGACTCGTTCATAAGATGTTAGAAAGCATTTAAATCAAATGAGATTAGTCCTGCTTGTTGATAAAAACACCAACAAATCATCTGTATATGATAAGTGTGATACTACTAGCGGCATGCGACCCATAGTATATGGGGTAAGGAACGAGGTTGATATCAAATGTTTGAATCTTCTGCTGAAAGCTTCTGCTGCAATAATGAACAAAAGTGGGGAGAGTGGATCTCCCTGCTTTACTCCACAGGTTGGTCGAAAAAATCCACATGGGATGCCATTAATAAGGAGGGAAATATGCGTACCCTCTAAGTGATTCATGATTAGCTTTGTAAAATGTATGGAAAAGCCAAACATGTCCAAAACTTGGCATAAAAAACGCCAATATACCCTGTCAAATGCCTTGGCCATGTCTAATTTAATCAAAGTCTTACCTGGCCGTTGTCCTTTGTCAAACCAATGTATAATCTCCTTTGCTAACAACACCTGTTCAGCTGTTCCTCGTCCTTTTTGGAAGCCTGCTTGTTCTAGGGAGATTATACGTGGAAGAATAGTGTTGAGCCTATTAGATAATATTCTGGTTTGTATTTTGCTCATGAATGTCGATAGCGCAATGGGCCGAAAGTCTGCAAACGTACGCTGCGATTGACCTTTAGGAAGCAATATGATCATGGTGTGAGACATGGCGCGTGGTAGAAGAAAGCCAAGGAAGTATTCCTGAACTGATTTGTGGACATCTGAAGATATTACATCCCAGCCTGTGCGAAAGAACCACCCATTATATCCATCTGGACCCGCAGCACTGTTTGGATTTAATTCTCAAACGGTCTGCTTGACTTCGTCGATTGAAGGCATTTTGGTAAGCATTTGGTTATCCTCATCCGAGACTAATGTAGGGATACTTTGAAGAAAATCAGGATTATCATCAATAGGTTGAGCTATAAACATACGTGTATAATAATCAATAGCTGCTGCATCGACTGTATCTTGCGTATCACATAGTGTTCCATCTTCGGTGTGAATACTGTGTATAGCTTGACGTCGACGTTTGTCTTTAACTAAGGCATGATAGTATCTCGTATTGGCTTCACCCTGTTTTAACCATTTGACACCAGCCTTTTGTTTCCAGTATGACAGCTCTTGAGAAGGTACGTGAGACAACGTGGCTTAAGACTCATAATAAGCTTGCCTAGCCTCTGCTGTGGGAGATGCATCGTAGGTCTCTTCTAATGTGCGTGTGACTTGTTCCGCATGTTGCAGTTTATTGAATATGTTGCCAAAAATAGTCTTGTTCCAATGAGAGATGTCCTTTTTAAAGTGCTTTAACTTATAGCATAAGCCTCGCATTCCTCCTACCGTAGGGTAGGACTCCCAAGTGGTACGCAGAAATGTAGTATAATCTTGGTGAGTAGTCCAAACATTGAGAAAACGAAACAGCTTAGGACCATCAAATTCTGCATTAGCACATTGTATCAGTAAAGGGCAATGATCTGATGTTGTTCGACTAAGGTGTGTCAAGCGAACCGAGGAGAAGAGGTTGTAGAATGGCTCATTACAGAAGGCCCAATCCAAACGTCTCCAAACTTGACCTAATCCACGCCCTCCTTGCCATGTATATGTTGTTCCTATATGTGGGATAACATGCCAAGCTCCATATTGAGTCATTTCATTGAAGTCATCAAGAGCAGCTAAAGATGGAGTGGATGCGCCTTTGTGATCAGTAATAGACAAAAACGATATGTATATATATATATATGTATATAATATATATGCATACATATATATTTTTTTTATAAACGCAAAATTTTATTAATGATGAAACTCATTTTTGGTGGAGGAAAACCATATTACAATCGTCAGAGTATGCGAATAAATGAAATAACGAACTAATAATAACATATCTCCAGTCGTATATCTCCAGTCGTATATTACATATATATATATATGTATATATACGTATATGTATGTATGTTTGTGTGTGTTTATTAATAAAATCTAAGACGGTACCTCCCGTCCTTATATAAAAAAATGTATGTTTGCGTGTATAGTTTATCCAGTGAAAATATTAATAAACTATTCAGTGATTTATTGTTAGGTGTTATGTCCATAACAATAACTGTGGAGGAAAGATGAATAGAGCCTTGGGCAATTTTTGGAATTTAAACATACAAATAAAAATTCAAAGTCTTATTTTTTGATATTTTTGTATTAATACATGATTTAATGAGAAAGAACCACAAATAAGCATACAAATTAAGAAAAACTATATTTAAATACGCTCCAATGGCCACTTTTCATCTCGATTTAGATCATACCAACTCAAATGCTCTGCAAAATAAGACAAAAGAAGATGAGAAACAATGAGTGGAGACCCAAGATTTAGAGTGATTCGAATCTCTTTGATTCTACTTTGCTACCACTTTGTTATTAAAGTGGATTTTCAACATCAACTTTTCTTATCACCTTCAACAAGGAACATGAATAAGAATAGCAACACTTACACTAATAATTAGTGCAACAACAACTACAAACTATAGCACAAACACGAACATTAGCTACTACAACAGCTACAAACAAGAGCACCTTTTTGCTTCTTCACAACTTTAACAAAGTTTTACTCTAGAGCTTTCACCATATGGGTTTTGGAGAAGTAATATTACACTTTCAAATAAGTCTAAATAACAAATAAGATATCAAATATGCATAGTTTCTCTTGTGCTAGACTTCTACTCTCACAATACAATAATGAAAATAAGCAACAGGAGAATAATAGGCTTCAAGCATTTTGCACATTTTTGAGAACTTTTTATAAAAATAGGGGAGAGCTTGAAGAAGATGAAAGTGTGTTAATTCCTTCTTCAATATATAAAAATCTCGTTTTTACAGCCTCCATGTAAGTGTTCCACTCCACTAATTGCCTTGAGTAAGTTAAACTTCCCTCAACAATCTGATAGTTAATTTTTTTGATCTATAGTCACCTTAGAGAATCTTAGATAAATGTACAATAGTCAAAATAGCTTTACAGACACTAGGGGAAAATCATAATTAATTTTGAGAAGATTAGACAAAGAAGCACTTTAAATCAACAATTTATTGTTGGGTCCATTTTGGTTAGTTTTCATCCATTTAGCTCTCCAATAAAAAAGAGCTTTTCTTATCACTACAAGCATTTAATGCATGACCCTTTTTGTTAAAAAAGAAACAAGAAGAAACTTGATGTGATTTTTATTTTTAGGCTTGAAAGGTCTAGTTATCTTCATAGTTGTAGGAATCTTATTGACATTGGTTGTACATAAGAGGTTTATCTTAGGAAATACTATCTTGGTTGGAGAAGTAGAAACTTTGAATCCTTTTGCTTCCTAAGAGGTTTTTCATGAAGAACCTTCTCACATGTCATCTTATGGAGGTCTTAATATTCAACACATTTGTTCTGAAACTCTAAGTTTTATAGAGTTGAAGATTCATGCATCTCTAAAGTGACGTCATGCTCTAATTGAAGCAGAGGAAAAGACTCATGTAATTTTTTTTTTTTAATTTTCATATACTAAGTTCCTTTCTAGCATGCTTGTACATTAAAAGTAATTTACAAATTCTCCATGTAAAGCAATATATTCATTTTGAAATAAATCAATTGAGGAAGTTGAAAGAACTACCTATTTTTGTCATCTTGAATAATTATGAGGCATATTGCTTTTATGTCATCACGATCATCTTCATCTATGTCAGATTGATGATATCGCTTGCTAACTCCTCAAGCTCTTTGCATGTCTTATATGGAGGGAAGATGTCTTGAACCTTTATTAGTTCTTGTGTGAGAGAGAGAAAGATGAAGGATTTCAAGAGCTCTCCATTCTAGCTCATAATTCTTTGTATCATGCTCATTATTGTAGTTAACCAACTCCTCCGCGCTATTTCCGATTTTTATCCAAACCTAGTTGGTAGGAAGCATTCCATCCATAACCACTCTCCAAATGTTATAACCGCATCCACACAAATATGCACTCATTTTATATTTTTCATAAGGAATAGTTATGAGAATCAACAAGGGAACCTTGGTATTTAGTGCCATAATTATATTGGAAGGTTTGATAGTTGAATTAGTAGAAGTGGAGGTTGTCATTGCTATATTTTTCAATGATCTTTAACTTTGCTACTTGCGAAAATTGGCCAAGCAATCAAGGTTAAGCTCTGATAAAATTTGTTTGGTCTGTACCAAATGAGACATCAATCGATCTATGCCTCAATTTTAGAGGCTGATGTAACATCGATCAATCAGTGTTGAGGGTATGATGTTGGAAAATGTGATTTAAATTTTGTACCTTATCTATATAGATCGATATATGTCTCAACTTTATTGATTGATGTATACATATATCAATCTTTGTTGAAGTTATGAGTTTGGACAGTGTGGTTTCAATTTTTTACCTTACTTACATAGATCGATCTATGTCTCAATTTTAGAGACTGATGTATATACATATTGATCTATGTTGATGTTGGACAATGTGGTTTTAATTTTCCAACTTACCTACACAGAATGATTGACATAATTTTGGGGGATCTACGTATACATCAATCGATACATGTAAGGTATAATGTATATGTTTTTAGAGTTCTATTGTTTTTGTTTTTGTCGTTGTTTTGCATTATATGTTACACGTTTATTAGAGTTTTAGTATCGACAGCCTCCTATTTGTATTTCCTAGATTTCCTCACTAACACACTAGCACATTTTATCCCTATTATTGTGTCATTTATGTAGGTACATATAGAGCCAAGTGTATTACTGAAAGCAAACTCTCTATTCCTTGGGATAGAGGTATTGTTTGCCTGCCACTCATCCACCCAGACTCTAGCGATATGTTTTGCCACCGTTAGGATATACTGGGTATGATTGATTGATTTTGATTTGATATTCTAACATTATGTTTCAAAAAGATAACTACTGCAGATAACCTTAAACTTGCTTAACAACTATAAGTTCAACTACAAAAAAATACCTAGGCTACCTCATCTAACTTAACGACAAGATGAGCACTTAGTATTTACTTGATTCATTGACACATTCAAAAGCTCTGATCCCTGGAATTTCAAGTTTTTCTTAGTAGAATAGTGTGGAAATCACACGTGCCAAATTTTTTTTTTTTTTTTTTTGCAACCACAAACAAAGAAGTATTGATGCTCAGCTTGTCTTGTGATGATTAGAAGCTCCACAAATATATATATTTGTCAAGCATAGGTGCAAGTAATATGTTCTCTATTTTGTACAAGTTTGTCCTCGTTAAAGAAAAATAGGAAAGCTATTGAAGTATTGTAGTAGACAGTGCGTAAATGCCTTCCAACTCTTCTATCTCTTTGTATACATATGCTCATATATTGATCAATTGCAGCTTTCCTTATTCTCTTATTGGGTCAACTCCAATAAACTCAAATCGTTGCCAACATATTTATTTCTCTTTTGATCATATATAATTTGCCACATAACTTAAGAAAAACAAGATTTATATATATGCTCAATTAGGCCTACATTGGCCATGAATGCCCATCATATTAGATAAAAAGAAGAGAGAGAACAAAGCTGAAATGTTTTAAGAATCGAGTATGATAGTAAAAATTTTGAAACACATGGAAACAAGGTTGATTGTTTAAACACGACTTGACGTGGACGTTTCGTCAATGAGTTGAACGCTTGACCCTTAAAAATCTGTGCAGAAGTTGACAAAAGGTTCCTAGGACGTTTGACTTGGCATTGAAAATTTACTTGCTAATGCGACGAAGATTCGGACCTAAGCAATTTCTTGAAAGTTTGTGAAACATGTAAGAACGTTCGACAACCTAAGCATAAAACGTGCAGCAGAGAGATTGGATTTGCAACCTCAACTTTTAGGCCCAAGCAATTTTTCCGGAAAGTTTGTCAAGTATCTCAAGATCATTCTGACCTAGGAATCGAATGTTTAATCCCAACATTTAATTTGGCTTTAGAACGTGTTGAAGTTTTGAAACTTATTTTTTTTTTTAAAAAAAAAAGATTTTGTTCATTTACCAAGTTAACAGATCACTGAATCCGTATATTACCGTACTTCTATATGTAAGGATCGTTAATGAAACGCATCATTCCGGACCACTACGTTACTAAAGGCAAGCTTTTGTGAAGAAAGGTTACAGGTTGGTGTAGAATAGAATGAATGTTATTTTTTTCAAAGAACAACAAAGTACAAGGCCAATCTTATACTACTCCTCTTAGCTCTAGAATGGAAAATTAGGATTTGGTCTTAATTTGATCTTGATTTGATACAACAAGGTATGATTTGAATTTGATTTGATTCTCTAGCATTCTTCCTCAAGTTGATCACTCGGATCTCCGTTGCTCAACTTGCGAAGTGTTGCTTCAAACACTCTTCCAGTTACTGCTTTAGTAAGTATATCGGCAAGCTGCTCTTCAGACCATACAAAAGGTATTTCTTCCACTCCTTCATCTAGATTCTCCTTTATGAAGTGCCGGTAAACCTCGATGTGTTTGTTCGATTGTGTTGTACTGGATTTTCAGAAATACTTATTGCTGTCTTGTTGTCGCATTTCAATTTCGCCAGACCTTGTACTGAGAGACCAACTTCTTTGAGCAACTTGTTGAGCCACAGAACTTCTACAATCCCTTTCGCAATTCCTCAGAATTCTGATCTGCGCTTGACAAAGCAACCACCTTCTATTTCTTACTTCTCCATGTCACGAGGTTTCCCCTACTAACGAGAAGTATCCTGATGTTGATCTCCTGCCAACCAGATTACCTGCCCAATCTGCTTCAGTGTACACTTCGACTTCATGGTGTTTGTGATTTCTGAACCAGATTCTTTTCTGATATGTTTTCTTCAGATACCTCACGATCCTCATGACGACCTCCATATGTTCTTTCTGAGGTTTGTCTTTCTGATGTTTGTGCATGAACTGACTCACCACACCAACAACAAATGCAATGTCACGTCTTGTGTGAGAAAGATAGATGAGTTTTTCTATCAGCCTCTGATAATGCTTTTTGTCAACCTCTGATGCAGCTTCTTATATTTCCAGCTTTTGATTGGTCACCATAGGTGTGTCACTGTGCTTACAGTCAAACATTCCTACTTCAGTTAGAAGGTCAAGAATATACTTCCTCTGTGATATGAATATGTCTTGTTTAGACCGTTATACTTCAATTCCTAGGAAATACTGGAGCTCTCCTAGATCTTTCATCTCAAATTCTGCGAATAGGCTTTTCTCGAGCTGACTAATCTCCTCCTCATCACTGCCAATAATCACAATATCATCCACATAAATAATCAAACATGCAATTAAGGTACCTCTCCGCTTGAGAAACAAGGTGTGATCTGCATTACTCTGTTTGTATCCATTCTGTTTCATAGAAAGGGTTAATCTTTCGAACCACGCTCAAGGAGACTATTTCATGCCATAAAGAGACCGTCTGAGCCTGCATACTTCTCCTCCTTTGAACTCTACTGAGAAACCAGGTGGTGCCTCCATATACACTCCTTCCTTTAGCTCTCCATGTAGAAAGACATTCTTGACATTGATTTAATACAACGTCCAGTCTTGATTCACCGCAATAGAGAATATCACTCGAATTGTATCCATCTTGGCTATAGGAGAGAATGTCTCATAATAGTATATGCCATAGGTTTGTGTATACCTCTTTGCTACTAACTTGGCTTTATATCGCTCGATAGTGCCGTCAGCTTTATACATGATAGTGAACACCCATCGACATCCTACCGGTTTCTTCCCTTTAGGTAATGTACACTTTTAACATGTGTTATTTTTTTTCCAATGCATCCATTTCCACCTTCATGGCCTCTTTCCACTCCTTCCTTCTGATAGATTCATCAGCCGTTCGTGGAATTTCCTCTGCACACAATAAGGCAAACAGTGCTTGTGTCTTTTTCGCCAGGTTTACTAGATATCTGGTCGCTCGCGCTGGTTGTTCATAGGAGTACCTCTTAGGTGGTATCCCTTGGTTTCTTCGTGGAGGGAGATATTGTACCTATGGCTCAGGCAAAGCATCATGAGGTTCAAGAGCAGGTATAGTAGATGGACAGGTATCTGGAGGAGACTCACTTACCTCATGAGGAGTATTCACGGGAGGGGAATTACTGGACAGGGGCACTTCACCTTCGGTACTATCTGTAGTGGATTCAGATGACTCGGTGGTGCCATCTAGTTGCCTGTGTTGGCCAACCTCTGACTCCCTATGATTGTTGACCCATTCGAAAGGTTCCGAGTAGATTGGTTCACTACGAACTCCCCTGAACCAAAGAATGGGATCTGTAGAAATATTCTATTTCAAGGAAGGCACAATCAAGGGTGACATATATACGATGAGTACGAGGATTGTAGCAGCGATACTCCTTTTGATGGGTAGCGTAACCTACAAAGAGACACTTTTCGGCACACAGATCCAGCTTGGTGCGGTTTTATTGTGGAACATGAATGTATACAATGCACCCAAATATCTTGGGCGGAAGAGTCATTATGGAGTGTATAGTGACTCAAAGGGCTAGAGTTTGGATGGGTGTTTGGTGATTCATTATGCGAGAAGGGAGACAATTGAGAAGATAAGTGGCAGTCGCAATCGCCTCAGGCCAGAACTGTTTTGGAACATTAGATTCTAACATCATTGCCCTGGTCATTTCGAGGAGTAGGCAATTCTTATGTTTGGCAACCTTGTTCTGTTCAGGAGTATTTGGGCAAGACGTTTGATGAATGACCCCATGTTTTTGGAAGAAAGTTTGGAGATGACCAGACATATACTCACCTCTATTGTCAGAACGGACAATTTTAATTTCTCAATGGGACTGAGTTCAGACTAGTTGAAAGAACTCAATAAGTTTAGTGTGCACCTCTGATTTATGTTTAATTAAATAGATCCAGGTCATTCGAGAATAGTCATCAACGAACAAGACAAAATATTGAAAGCCTCGGGGTGTAGCAAAGGGTGCTGGCCCCTATACATCAGTATGAACTAACAAAAAACACTGCTCATCACGAGTATTATTTGGATAAAATGTACTGCGATGATGTTTACTAAGAATACATGTTTCGCAAGTAATATGCATGTCTGTATGAGTAAATAAAGTAGGGAATACAATCCAAAGGTAACCAAACGATGGTTGTCCTAGTCACCGATGCCACAACCACACTTACCGCTGAGCCGTCCCGTGGACAAGATTAGACTGACCCTGTTGAGTTACCTCCTCCACATAGTACAGCCCTCCGTGCTTAATGCCACGTCCAATAATCTCCCTCAAGTGAATATACTGCAAAAGGCAAAAATGACGATATAAGAGGGCAACGCAATTGAGTTGTTTAGTAAGCTGACTAAGTGAAAGTAATTTAGAGGACAAAAATGGCACATATAGCAGTTGTCTAGTTTAAGATGCAGAGATTGCAACTGAGCCTCTTCGGACTTGGATCTCCACTCGCAGTTTCGATGTGGGGTTTTTTTACTAGTAGAGGAGAGAATGAAAAAATCACATGGATTGTATGTCACAGTGTCTGAGGCACCACGATCAAGAATCCACTAGGAACACTTGGGTGAGGCAGACGAGGGGATTAATTTTTGTTGACAACTGGGGGTAATATAAGAAACTGCGTGATTTTGGGATGGTTTTTGGTGATTTTTTGAGGTTGGAGCGTCAAACTGTAGTTTTTCTGAAGTGGGAGGGGTATTCTGTAAGTTTGTCGAAGTCTGAGGGTCAAACTGTATGTTTGCTGAAATGGAGGGGCCACTCTGTAAACCTCCTGAACTCTGAGGACCACGCTACACAATATCCGAAACCTGGGGACTATTTTTGCAATATGGCAGGGTGCAATTGCTTGAAATATGTAAGGGCAAATTTGGAAGAATAGAATTAGGGTTGGGTATAAAAACCCCAACCATAATCCCCTTACCGTCCGCCGCTGCACTCTTCTCTCTTTTCTCATTCATGCTTGGGTCACTGGCGACTGCCTCTATGATAGTGCCTCCCGTGGTAGCCGCAGCCACTGCTGCCTTTCCTGGCTATTCCTCCGTTGCCACTGCTGCCTTACCTGGCTTCACTGCTCCTTGTGCACTCCACTAGTCGGGGTAACCCACGAGCTCGAACCAGTCCTTCTTTATATGTTTTCTCTTTCCGTAATGTGTGCAGAGTAGCTTCTGTTTATCCTCTTTGTCTCTCCGCGATGATCTCTGTGAGCGGGAGAGGTTGTCCACCCCTGTCTGTTTCCTGTTGGTTTGACTTGGATTTGTATGCCTGACCCAATCCCTAAGGAGGAATCCATAGATTCTGAGGGGTTCCCTTTGAGGATGGCCATTCATGTCCCTTCCCGTCTGATTGAAGCATATGCTACCTCAGGCAGAGGTAAAAGGGTCCTTTTTCAGTAACTCCCTCTTGATGACATCGAAACTGTCATCAACTGCCATTAGCAGTTGATACAGGCGTTGCTTTTGGTCTTGTTGTTGTATATTTTGATGTCATCTGAATCTTTCATTGGATTATGATCTGTTCTGCGTATCTCCATCCATATGCTATATAGTCGGTTCCATAAGTCATCCAACGTGCCTTCTCCTGGCCTGATTGAGTGTGCCCGTTTGTGGAGGTCAAAGACCTGTAATCAATCTGTCCTTGTGCCGTAAGTTAGCGCAAGTCCATCCCACAGAGCCTTTGCCGTGGGATACTGTGATACATTGTTTACAAGATTAGGCTCAATGTTTTGAATGAGCAACGTAAACACACATTGGTCATTCACTTTCCACTATGTGAAGGCTTGCTCGTGGCTGCTGGTGATGGGGGCACACCCGTAAAGTGTTGACTTTGTCCCCGGCCTCCTATTGCTTTCTTCATTAAGGCATCCCATAACTGATAATTGTCTCCACTTAGTTTGATTCCAAGTGAGAGATTATCAGAGTTGGTGAGAACCTGAATATTCAGACTATTGCATAGTAAATTAACCAACTAGATGGCTAACTCACTGTTATCAGTTTTGGGTTCACCTTCTGCTATTTTCCTTGATTAAGCTTGACAGTTATTCTGCTGGTTTGAGGGCTTTTGTCGCTGAGAGGGGTAGAATGAGAACGTTATTGGCTTTGTTATTGTTTCTGGCTTTCTAGTCGAGAAAGGTATACCAGGAACAATGCTGACTCCTTGGTCTGAGTTTCTTATCAGATTGCTGGTGTTCTATGAATTTGGTTTTTTCTTCTGGGATGCTTAGAACAAACAGTTTGATCTGAGAAGAAATTGGGACTATAATTTCTATTCTGAGTCCTGCAGATAGCAAACCGGCTCTGATACCATGTAGAATATAATGGAAGTTATTTTTTCATTGAAGAACAACCGAGTACAAGGCCCATCTTATACTATTACTCCTAGCTCTAGAATGGGAAGTTAGAATTTGATTTTGATTTGATACAACAAATCCTATCTCTAAATTAGGTATGATTTGAATTTGATTTGATTCTCTAACAGTTGGAACAGAGAAATACACAAAGCGGATACAATACTGTTGTCTAAGTCAGTAATGGCTATGCCATTGTATCCTGTCCAATTGAGTTAAAAAGGTTGCTGGTCTAGTTTGCAATAGGCGTTTTATGTAGGTTTTGACAAAGCCTCACCAATCTAGAAAACCGTTGAACTCTTAATTTACATCTTTCACGAAGTTATATTAGACTGAGACAGTAGAAATAGGAGTATTAACCCTTTGCTCCAAGAAAAGTAATATGTTGTCTATTAACACTTGACAGCGCTTTTTTGGTGGGATATGTGCATGACTGAGCAGTCTACTTATCTCAAAATGAAATTGAGAGTCTGGCATTTGTGTAACATTCACTACAAAAAAAAGCCATATAGCGACAGATATATTTCGTCGCCATTATGTCGCTAATGGTATTTAGCGACGAAATGGCGACGAAATATGTATGTCGCTATATGGCTTGTCGCAAAGTTATTTTCGTCGGTACGACGTTGTTATATTGCGACGAGAGCAAGTTCGCTGGCGGTTCATCGTAAAATTGCGACGTAAATCTGTCAGGTCTGTGACCTGTTTTTTCCGTTGTCGGTTCGTCATCTTTTTCGTCGCTATTTTAAAATTTTTGATTTTTTTATATGCCCGGTCTGTGATATTTATGTTTCGTTGCAGGTTCGTCGCTATTATTTAAATTAATATTAAATATTAAATTAATATTAAATATTAAATATTAAATATTAAATATTTATAATTTATTAATAATATAAATATATTATTAATTAAATAGTTTTTATTATTATTTAATTTGTATAATATATTTTATTTTGTATATAAAATCATTTGTACGAATATTATACAGAAATACGGTATTTGCATATTGAAATTCGTATAATTAAACAACACAAATGAAATAGAATCCGTATAAATGTCACATAAAATATAAAAGAACAAAGAATATGTCAATACAATAAATGAAACAGTCAGTACGAAAAATCAAAAAATGAAATACTATGCAGAGGAAGGTGGAGGGGGATCATGCGGAGAAGGCTGACCATCCTGAGGGCGAGGCTGAGGCTACGAGGAGCTGGAAAGGAAAGAGCGGAGGATCTGCGATAGCTGCGAGAGTTCCTGCTTCGTATCCTGATGCGCCTGCTGAAGTGACTGCTGCAGCGTCTGTTGGGTCTGAGTGAGCTGCGACCGCAGTGCCTGTACACTCTCCTCCTGCTGCGCCTGCTGAAGCGACTGCTGCAGCGCCGCATGATCTGCGTCTAGGCGCGAAATATCCTCTGGCGTCGCAGAAGGCGCGGAGGTGCTGGGCTCGGAGGAAGCACCTGGATGCAGAACTTCAGGGAAGAATCGCGGCGCTACTGATCCAACCCTATACACCTCCCTCTTCTTCTTATTCTGAGGGCCGATGGTCCGAACCACATCCCAATAAGCACAGTTCTTGTCGGCCTCTTCTCCCCTTCTCTGCCAGTAATCTGTTGTACTCGTCCTGAAATGAGAATAAGAATTGTTAGGGTTTAGGGTTTAGAAATAAAACAAACTAAGGAAAAAACAAATTATATCGTAGACTACTTACACTGATGTCGCGGGCCTTTGCCGTGATCTAGTCCTCCGTCCTGTCGGAGGCTTTCTTCCGATGCGTCTTGTAGAAGAGATCGTAGGAGGCTGGCCACTCCCCTGTCTCCGCGTGTTGAAAGAATGAAATAAAATATGTTAGTGAAATCCAGAATTTTAAAAATTCTGGCATGACCTATTCGTTTATCGGAGGTATCCTGGCCTTAAAGGCCTCTCCTAAGTCAAATCAAAAATAAAAAGAAAAAGGCAAATGAACACATATACTACTTACATTAACCATATACGAATACCAAGAAAACAACAGCGGAACATAAGAAATCAATGAATCTAAATAATCCACTTAAGTCAATGAATCTAAATAATCTAATGAAATCAATAAATCTAAATAATCTAATATTAAAATACTTACCATAGCACGCATCATGGTGGCATGGGAAACTAAACCACCTGAGTGTGTGGCAGGTGCTGGGGCCTGTAGATTGGCGCTGTGCCGGTTCGCCGTGTTCTGGGCGCTGTGGGCTTGGTTAGCAGGGTTCAGCTACCCTTCTATCCACCCCGCCCAGCTGGCCTCGGATACGTAGGGAGGCCTCGCAGAAATGGGGTCACGCTCCCACTTGGTCTTGAGCGAGTTGACGAAGTCCCTGTAGCGTTTGGCGGCCCTCTGGCGCCAGGCCTACTCCACGTCGTGGGCGATGTCGGCTGGCCAGCTGTACGCCTTCTGCAATTATTATACGGAGGAAAAATAAAAATATGGTTAGAAAAGTAATGATCGATTACGCATCAAAAAGTGAAATTCATCAAATTTGAATACCTGAAACACATCCCAGTAGAACCTATGTGTCTGCGAGGTGACACGGGACCAGGCATATCCAGCAGAGTCCTGCCTCAGGTGAAAGGACCGAGTGATGCAACCGGAAATCTGGCCCGCGTCCGATGCAAACCTGAAAGAGGTGAAGTTGTTAGGAAAAAATAACTCGTGAAATAGATTTGAAAACATGTTAAAAAATATAAATCATTACTTACGTATGGATAGACTGTGACCAAAGGAGGGCACGACGCCCTGGTATGAAACCCTTGTCCGATGCCGCATCAGACGCCGGATGATGGACTGAACCGGTGGGAGTGGATGGCGTCGGAGATCAGGGGGAGTGCGGACCTATCTGCAGGCCCTAAAAGGTCTGCGTCCGCAGCCAGAGCGACGGTCGACACCGAACCAAGCAGCTCATGCTGAGAAACGAACAGATCGAACTGTCCTGAGAGGGCCTGTCTTGCTGGTGGGTAGGTGGGTCGAGTAGGTAAACCCTCACTAGCCATCAGATCTGCAAGGGTGAAAATTTTAAAAGGCACATTCAACAAGTTTAGAGTTGGTTGGCCAAACAAATAAGATGTCCAAAAAATGACAAGTGTTTACATACATTTAATGCAAGATATTAATAATTTTGAAAATTTCGGCATAACCTATTCGTTTATCGGAGGTTCCCCGGCCTTAATGGCCTCTCCCAAGACAAATCCAAATCCAAACATGTCATAATTAACCAAACTACATAATCAAACTTCATCATCAAATTACACTTCACAGTTTACATCACTTGAACTTGAAACTTAAAGCATATATATGCATCACCTCTAAACAAGTTATACATCACCTCTACATCCTTATGATACATCACTTGTAACATGAATTATGCATAAAAATGGTAAATTTAAGAGAATTATGGGCTGCCCAAAGTAAACACAATTCAGTTTAATAACAAACAAGCTTCAACCATAAACTAGCTAAACAAAATACACGGCTTCAATAATATACATCATTTGAGCTTCAAACTTGAAAAATAAATAAAAGCTACTTAATACATCACTTGTAACATAAAATAGGCATAAAAATTGAGAATTTAAGAGCATTAGGGGATGCCCAATAATATTGATAATAAAACCTCTTTATTAATAATAAATGTATAACATAAAACATCCAAATTATGGCCTAGGGCACATATACTAACACTTTTGACCATTCGTTTATTTCATACCATTAAGCCTCTTTTCCTTAGCTTCAAATAAACATAACCAAGCATTAAAATCTCATAAACATGTTACATATGAAGATACACACAATACAGTCCCACATAGGTGCTCATCCTAGCATAAGAAATAACTTAAGACCCTCGAATCTCCTCAAACATGAATACAAGTCAAAACAGTTACTTAACCTTCAATTCAAGTGAAACTTTTGCATTATAATGGCTCATAATCATGTCTTAATATGCTTAATACCATCCCTTAGTCATGGGTCAAGGACAAAGGCATACAAAATCAGCCCCTAAACTTTCAAATATTCGAATAAAGTAGACCATAAATGTGCTATTTAAATCATTCTAGTAGCATGATGAAGGTGAGTCAACCTATCCCTTTAAAGCTCCTCAAAACTGTGGGTTAGGGGATGAGGGAATCCTTTTATTTCCAACTTATTTTACCTTATAAGATAAGAGTTGAAAGGTGGTGTCTTAGTCTTGGAGTAGCTTGAAGAATTGTTCTTGGTGAACCTCCTAAATGCCGAATAAAACTTTGGGGGGTGGAGATGGAGGAGAGTTCTTGGTGAACCCCCACCCACAGCCACCCCCAACCACCACTGCCCCGCCATTCACCACCCCAACCACCCCACAGCCCTCTCTATAGTCCCCAACCCACCACCAACACCCACAACCCAAACCCAAAACAAAAAATTGAATCTATAACTAATTAAAATCATTAAAAACAAAATAGGAAGAAAAACTAACCGGAGAAGGAGGTCACCGGAGAATGGCGGAAGCTGGATGGGAGAGTTCTTTGGCGGGGGCTGAAATGGGGAAGATTTCGCTGAAATGGGCGGGGGCTGAAATGGGCGGGGGCTAAAATGGAGAAAAAGAAAGGGGATTTTTGGTTTAATTTCGAAATTTTGCGACGAAATAGCGACGGGTTTTCGTCGCTATTTCTTGTGTCGTCGTTATTCCAAACGTGCGACGACATGTTTTGTCGGTAAATCGTCGGTGCTCTTCAGTATTTTAAAAAAAATAGAAAATATAAAGTACTTACAGACACACATTATGTATATACATGTGTATAAGTACATCAACACATACACACTTTCACATAAAGAGGTACATAAAAATTTTGACTAACGTCAATCTTCATTTTCATCCGCATCCTCATACGCATCTTCATTTTCATCTTCATCTACATGCTCGTCGTCCTCTTCATCCTCGTATTCCTCTTTGCCTACATCTTCAATATTGTCAGCCGGTTTTATGTTGAGATGAATTTCTATGAAACCGCCGTTCGGGTCATTTAGAGGAAGATTGTGTACTTCAACATGTGTCGTATCCACAACGCGTGGGTTTTCTTCTTGAAATGCGGCATCCATGCCATCTGAACCCGGCTGGATACTGACATCAAACTTGCTCGATTTCACTTTGCACACGGCTCACCAGTCTTTTGAGCTCGCATTCATCCTCGTCGTCGTATACGATAGATAGTACACCTGGGACGCTTGATTAGCCAAAACGAATGGATCGTACTTTCTGTACCGTCGCCCTTCGTGTATGTCTACCAACTTATATCGGTCGTGAACCTTTGTGCCAGCGCGATAACCTTCTCGAGTTGGATCGTACCATTTGCATTTGAATAGCACCACCCGCTTTATAGGCAACACGGGATATTCGAGCTCAATGATGTCAGTAAGGTAGCCGTAGAAGTCATCCTCGTCCGGGCTATTGTCATACCGCTTGACACACACTCCGCTGTTCTCCGACGATTTTCGGCTGGAATAGGAGACTGTGTGGAATCTATAACCGTTCACAAAACACATGTCGTAGCACATGACTCTGTTCAATGGACCCTCGGCTACTGGTCTCAGAATGTAACCGTACTCTTCGTCAGCCAGATGACCTTTGCTTGCCTGTAAAACGACAAGTAAGTATACATCAGAGGGGCAATAAATGCGTATCACATGACGTACACGTAACCAGCAAATATGTAAACTTACATGCCACCTGAACCAATCAGCAAACTTGGCATCTAACTCATTATTTATTGCATCGTTCGATATACCTGGTGAATGTTCTTGCAATAAATCAACGAACAAGCTGAAGAAAATTACGAATGAGTACGCTGTATACCTTTGTAATATAATGGATAGAGTAGCGCAAGGTATTTACAAATTAAAATTGGATATCATTTATACCTCTGGAAACGGTCAATTTGACGGCAGTTGAACAGAACATAAGAATGAGGAATCTTCATATCGCTGTCCCCCAATATCATTTCCTTTCCCTGTCCGTGAAATCTAATCGGATGTGTGAATATCGGGAGGACACCTGATCTGGAAATGCCGTCGTCGTTTCGGGGAACATCTCTACACCTCGACGGAACATCTGGCTCGAAGTAATGAGACACGAAGGTTGAGGCTTCCTCCGTCAGGTAGGCATTGCACATCGAGGCCTCGACTTTCGCCTTGTTCCTGATGTTCAACTTCAAATGCTTGAGATATCTGTTCATATAGTGAATACTCCAACGTCACATGATGAAACAAATTGGTAAGCATGCTCGCGCTTAGACACATAAGAACGTCACGTAATAAATAAGAGTACCTCTCGAACGGATACATCCACCTGTACTGAACAGTTGCACCAATGCGTGCCTCGTATGGTAGATGAACTGGCAGGTGTTCCATTGAATCAAAGAAGGCCAGAGGGAATACAGTTTCCAGCTTGCATAGGATCATTGGGATTTCGCCCTCCAGTCTTGACATATCATCCGCCCCGAGTCTCATGGATGTAAGACATCTGAAGAACAGACTCATCCCGGTAAGTGCTTCCCATACATTGGTTGGAAGCAGCTCGCGGAATGCAATGGGCATCAACCGTTGCATGAACACGTGACAGTCGTGGCTCTTCATCCCGTGCAAACCGCGGTTATTCACGTCGATGTTCTTCGACAGGTTCGAAATATGGCTGTCAGGAAATCTAGCCGTCCCCAGCCACGCTAACAACGCACTGACCTGCTCCGCGGTCAGCATGTACGAAAACTTCGGCATGTAGGATGTGCCAACGGGATGCAGCTCCGGTCGCATTTTGAGGTCGTGCATATCAAATCGTGCCTTCAAATTGTCTTTCGTTTTTCCCGGCACATTCAGCACTGTATTAAAGATGTTGTCAAACACGTTCTTCTCAATGTGCATGACATCCAGGTTGTGTCGGATCATATTGCTCTTCCAGTACGGAAGCTCCCAGAATATGCTTCTCTTCTTCCACCCGATACAGTCACGGGCCAGGTCTGCGTTGTGGCTACCGTCTGGATCATCAGCGACCCCCACGAATCCACAGCTGTCTATCTCCTCCAACACCTCCGCACCCGTGAGAAGCTCGGGCTTCGTGTCCTTCTCGACGATGCCAGGCATGAACGCCGTTACGTTCTTTCTATACAAATGACGTCTGGTCAGGAACTTCCTGTGGCTGTCGAACCAGCAAATCTTACGTCCATGTTTCAAGGACATCGTCTTCGCTTGCTTCATGCAGTAAGAGAAAGCGTATTTCCCCGCTGTACTCCACCTCGACAACATAGAATAAGCCGGGAAGTCGCTGATCGTCCACATCAGCGCAGCGCATAGCTGGAAGTTTTGTTTGGTCGATACATCGAACGTCTCCACACCAAACTCCCACAACCACTTCAACTCCTATATCAATGGCTGCAGGTACAGGTCGATCTTCTGTTTCGGATTCCTAGGCCCCGGTGCGATCACAGTCATGAACATGTACGGCTTCTTCATGCACATCCAAGGTGGTAGATTGTATGCGTCACGATGACAGGCCACGATGAATACTGCTCTCCCGACTGTCCGAACGGTTGAACCTGTCGGTGCATAACCCCAACCTAACATTCCTTGTCTCTGACGAAAAACCCGGATGTGTCGCATCGAACATCCTCCAAGCTTCGCCGTCCGGTGGATGGCACATCTCACCGTCTTTCGTGTAGTGCTCCATGTGCCACCTCATCTGGCTAGCTGTGGCACCGGATGCGTAGAGCCTCTGTAGTCTAGGGGCGAGAGCTAAATAGTAGAATTGCTTTCTTGGCACGTTCCGATTTTTTTGTTCATTCTCCACCTGCGTGTCCCACAGACCCTGCACTTGTCTTCATCCTTGTTGATGCCCCAGTATATGATGCACCCCTCCAAACAACAACCAATCTTCTGAACCGGCAGTCCCAATGCCTGCAGCTGTTTCTTTGTTGAATAAAAACTGTCGACCATCATGTTCCCTTCGGGAAGAGTTTCCCTCATCAGCTGACACATCTCATCGTACAATCTCTCCATCATGCGGTGCTTCATCTTCATGCTCGTCATCCGACCGATCATGGACATTTATGTGTGACTATCGCAACCGGGATACAGCAGCGTGTTGGCGGCGTTCAGCATCTCAAAAAACTGTCTCGTCTGAGGGTTCAGATCATCCTCCACGAATATACGCGGCTGTTCATCCGGATCCTGTGCACGTTCGTACCCGACATGCATCTGTAAGTACTGCTCTCCCGTAAATGCGCAGGTGGCTGCGTCTTGCACCATCTGCACGTACGGGTTCTGAGATCCCTTGCCTATTTCTTCGACATCAATCTGACCGGGTCCCCATTCGACGTGAACAGTTGCAGATGTAGACGCCCTCGCATATTCGCCGTGGCAGTACCATGTATGGTAATTGTGCACGAAACCTTGTTTCAATAAGTGAACCCTCATGTCACCCGGATCCATATATTTACGGTTCTTGCATTTCTTACACGGACATCTAATCTGCGTTCCACTTTCATTACTCGTCGCGAAATCCACAAATTCTTCAAGACCCCTAACAAATCTAAGATTCCACTCTCCGTTATTTACTCTCTCGTACATCTACTTTCTATCGCTCCTCCTCGGATCCATTTTCTCGATATACCTTCAAAATAACAGTAGCTATCTTTTCTCGGTGTGAAAAAAATCAAAATCCCACACAATAAGATATCTTCATTCTACATTTTCGTTGAAAGATGATGATTTATGTGTTTGAAATGGGAGAAGAATGGGAGAAGAGTGGAATAAGAAAGATGGTTTTATGGTTCTGTGCCGCAACTTTACCGACGACTTAGCGACGCCATAGCGACGAACAAAGAAATACAAATACCGACACTTACAAAGAAACAAACAAACACAAATACCGACGACTTAGCAACGCATTGAGCGACGAAACACGTAGTATGGTGTGCGTGTATTAATGTCTGCATTCATCGCTTACCGATGAAATACCGACGACTATAGCGACGCACAAAGAAACACAAATACCGATGCTTACAAAGAAACAAACAAACACAAATACCGACAACTTAGCGGCGCATTGAGCGACGAAACACGTCGTATGGTGTGCGTGTATTAATGTCTGCATTCATCGCTTACCGACGACTATAGCGACGCACAAAGAAACACAAATACCGATGCTTACAAAGAAACAAAGAAACACAAATACCGACGACTTAGCGACGCTTTGAGCGACGAAACACATCGTATGGTGTGCGTGTATTAATGTTTGCATTCATCTCTTACCGACGAAATACCGGCGACTATAGCAACGCACACCGTCGTACCTTCACACCATACGATGCGTTTTGTCGCTATAGGCGTCGCTATTCACCCAACGGCCGTGTCCGCACAGTGCCCGAGTGTTATAACGTACGATGACCTTACGTCGCTATAGGCGTCGCTACGGCGTCGCTATTCACCCAACGGCTGTGTCCGCACAGTGCCCGAGTGTTAAAACGTACGATGACCTTACGTCGCTAAGTCGTCGCTATTCCGCACAGTGCCCGAGTGTTACAACGTACGATGACCTTACGTCACTAAGTCGTCGCTATTTGAGCTTATTCGTCGCTTGTTCAAACGAAGTGTCACGCCCGCACATATTCCGATGTTGAGTAACAGACGATAAATTCGTCACAGATTCGTCGCTATGTCGTCGCTAATTTTACCTATATATAACCCCACAGCCTTACATTTCACATAAACAAAGTTATAAAATTTCCTAAACAAAATAAAAAGTATGTCCCGTCGTTATAGAAGTACCCCAAGGCGTGGAGGGGCAAATAGTGCACCTCCACAACGGCCTCCTCCTCAACCACAACCATCGGTTGAGCGGGAGGATTTAATATCTGTGCATGACCCAATGCCGCGAGAGGATCCTCAACAAGAAATGCCGGAACCGCAGATCAACTACCGTAAGCTTATAGCGAACATGCAGCAGGAGTCGAGGCAACTGCACAGCGTGAACAGAAGGCTGCGCAAGTTAAAAGCCAGATATTACAATCTGAAGTGCCTCCTCAAAGAGTTCGCGGAGAATGTGGTGGCTACTCTTTCTTCCGATGACGAAGAGTGAACGGCCCCTCTCCGCTTCTCTTTTAGATTTTTTTTTAATTTTTCGTCTTTATAATGTAAATTTCTATTTCTAAATGAATAAATTTTTTTCCAATCATCGCTTTCTTTTTTCTTAATTCATACACGTGTTTAATCCCCGACGAGTCTGCGACGGCACAACGACGAATCGGAATATATAAAATACGAACGAAAAGTAAAACGAAACATTTACGACAACTAATTCATCGACTAAACACCGACGATATACCGACGAAACTTAATACAACGCCGAGAACCTACTAACCGACGAATTTATTTCCTTGTTTATCCGTGTTATTGTTTCTGGAATTTTAGCGACACATTAGCGACGATATAGCGACGAAACGCTACAAACTAAATAGCAACGAACAAAAGACACAGAGTAGCGACGAACCACTGACAAAACACCGACGAAATTGTAACGAAAGTATTAACCTGACTACTTTTTTGTTAGCGACAATGTATTTCATCGCAGTTTCGTCGCAATTAACGACGAAACTGTGTTTATCTCTATTGCGTCGCAAATTAACGACGAAAGACCGACGTACCTCATTTCGTTGGTGATGTTTTCGTCGGTGATCGAAATTCTTTTTGTGGTGATTAGCAAATTACTAAAATTTGCTCCAAGTTGAAGGATAGTTGTTTTATGCACAAACATAAAGAAGTTTATTTGTCCATACAATAATAAGCCAAACTCGCTGCTGATGCCAAAAAGAAAGGCAGAACTGAAGGATCGTAACTTATGGTTTCTTTTGATTAACGAAAAAGGACAAAATTAAAAAAAGGAAGAAACTTATCACTCCTTTTGCACTTTATTTCTTACTGTGTTTTATTTTAGCATATATACACTGTACGCATATATAGCTGTGAGTTGTCTTTAAGTTACCAAATTATAACTAAATTAGATACATCTAAAATAATGAGTATAATTAATGTTTTATAAAGATAAGACTTCCGTTTTTTAACGAATCTACGAAGTCCACCAAATTATGTACAAATGTGACATTGCTAAAACCTTTTATGGATCTGTCTATGAACTCAACTGACCGGGTCTAACTTAGGCTTTATGTCGCAGGGAAGAGCATGGAAGGAGTATAGTCTGGGTTTAACTAATCCAGACAATTTAGACTCCAATTTTTCTTTTCTCCTGAGCATAATTTCTCATTTTTAAAGTTTGATGTCACAATTGAAACTGAGACATCGAAGTCGGACTAGGTGGTTTTAATTTTGCACCTTACCTATATCGATCGATCAATGTTTCTTATTTACGAGACTGATGTATACATCGATCGATCGATGTGCTTCAACCTAAGTGATCCATGTTGGAAACTGTAGTTTCAATTTTGCACTTCGTCTATATCAACCGATCGATGTCTCTTCCTCTGTAACTGATGTATACATTGATATATCTTCAATGTGAGAGATCGATGTCTAACGTATGCTTCCAAACTTGCAAATTTTATACATCAATTGATCTACTTCACTCTTGAAAGATCTATTAACACATAAATCGATCTATGTAGAATATGGCGTATATATTGAACTTTGTTTCTAGATATCTATGTAGAGATTGACTTCCCTTCTTTATTTATTCAAACCTTTGTTAATTCCAAAGTCCAGAATGACTTTTTAATCATTTTTCAAACATCTTTTGAACTTCATCAAAATATTCAGATTCTAACAATGTCTCTTTTTTTTTATGATTTCAACACCATACATTTTTAAAAGATATTTTGTTTGAAAAAGAAACTTTTTCCTATATCAGTGCATTTATGTTCTCCCTTAATATATTAATATCCCAAACCAAAAACATCATGTTCATCTCATATGTTTCAAATTCCTGCTCAGCACATGCATCCTTCATCCACACATCATACTCAATTATGTTTCAATCCCATTAGCAACATATAAACATGTTTATTTTATTTTGCTCATATATACCAAACCTAGACACATATACCTCATTAATCTTATAAGCCACATAATCTGATTCAACATATAAATGCCACATACACAACCATATAATGACAACATATACAAGCCACGTATATAAATAACATAATCAACTAAATACCGCAAATACCACATCTTCATTATTCTTCTCCTTTTGTAATCATGAGAAGAACAAGAAAATATAATACTGAAGAAATAATTCAAATATAGCAAAGGTAAGTTCTAGTATATCCTAAAGGTCCTAATCTATGAGCTAGCCAGGATAGGGGAATGAGGGTATGGATGAGGGAAGAGGAATATATTCTTCATTCGAAGAGAAGATGAGGCCCGAAATGTGCACTTTCATTTTGGCCTTGCATCTACCAAACCATGACTTATGCATCTCTATTTTTCCTTTGAGATTTTCCACTTTGTGTTGAAGTTTCAAAACTTGTGCCTGAAGTTTGAAACCATTTACACTTACTCCAACACTTGTTCCCACCCCAGCCCCAGCCATAAGAGCCTTGACAACCTCCTCTGCCACTGGAATTTTGTCTTCGACCTCCTCCTCATCCTCACCTCTTCCTCTTCTGGCTTCTTTTCTTGCCTTCAAGTCTTGTTGGATGTTTACTTTATTATAAAATCATTTTGTGTGATCTTCTCCTCATCCGTTGTATCCATATCTATGCATGATTTCAGTAGTATATGATAAATCAGATTGCTATATGTGAGTGCCTTGTTCTTCTTTATTCCAGCCTCTATCACATTGGTCATGAATAATTCTTAAAAGTTGATTGGCTCCCGGTTGACGTGACAGAAGGATATGCAGAAGTCCATGTTACTTGGCCCTTTTGCTGATTTTCCATTTACACAAAATGTTACTATAGCAAGTAATGCCCAATACACCACGGGCATGTCATTGGTGTTCCTCGTTGGATGAAATCTCAAGAAACTCTTGACTTCATACTCGATGACCTTCTACTGGGCCGTGTCGTACTTCCACATATCAAACTCATTATAGCTTTCATTTAGCACCCCATTCAACTCACACATGGTACCAACATTTCACTGAAAAAATGTACCATCTACCAAAGTATGCAGTGCTAATGGCAGGTTATTTATGTATTCTATCTATATGTTTGCATAGAAAAGTCTAGCGTACCTAGTAAAAATTTTAGTCATTTCCTTCTCAATCCAATAGGTTTCTACTTTTGGACATCTGACCAGTCAATGATGGGGTTTAACTCAGTATTACCTATAATGCGCTGAATGCAATTTAATAGGAATTGTAGCCCTATCATCCCTCTCCCACTTATCAAGTAACTCTTCTGCTTTAGGAGTGATATAGCCAAAGTTACCTAGGACTACATATTAATCTAACGCTCGCTTAAATTCCCTGGTTTTTATCCCTGGAAATTTATTGAGGGTGAGACCTTAACAGAGTGTAGCCAACTCATTTGCTTGACTGAAATTGACAATTTGTTTCGTCTTTCCTTGTTGGGTTCTTGGTTGAGTGGGTACTTTATGCTGTGAACCATGTTTTTATAGAGGCTTGCTTGACCCTCCATCTCTTTTGGTGGTCATTGGCCGTTTCTTTATTAGTTTTGCTCATTCTAGACATTGTTGATAAAATTAGGTTCGGAGGAGAGAAAAAGAGTTGAGGAAGATGAATACATAAGGAAGACTGGGTGAAAACAAGTTGGATGGAGGAGAAATTTAGATTTTTGCTTGAAATTAGAGAGTGGGATGTTTTTGGAGAGGAGGGCGTCTGCTTTTAGGGTTAAATCGATTGAAATAGAACGAGTGGAAATGAAGCTTTTCGTGTTTTTGGCACCTTTTATAGCTGTTGTTATCAGTCACATCGATTTATCGATGTTGAGAGGCTGACGTACATTAATCGATTGATGCTAGAGATCGATTTATACATGGATCTCTAGTTCAATACATGGATCGATCCATGTATACTATTTTCTAAAATTTGTAGTTTTGACCTTTTTACACATCGTTTATCATCCCCAATCTTATTGTAATTGATTCAAATGCATTTGCAGGAAGTACTTTTGTAAATATGTCCACTAATTAATCATTAGTTGAGGCAAATTCAACACAAACTAATCCGTTTTGCACACAATCTTTTATGAAGTAATGCTCAACGTCAATATGTTTTATTATACTATGATGAATCAAATTTCTTTTCAATATTTATTGCTGAGATGTTACGACATAAGATAAAAACTTTGTCAAACTTACTATTGTAATTATTCAAGGTGTGTGTCATCCAAAGCAATTGTGCATAACATGAGCCGCCGAAAGATATTCGGATTCTGTCATGGAAAGTGACATACTATTTTGTTTCTTGGAAAATAAAGAAACAAAGTGATCTCCAAGAAATTAACATGGTCCAGAGGTGCTTTTCCGATGAACGAGATTTTCGGCATAATCCGAATCACTATAACCTCTTAAGTCAAAACAATCATTCCTAGGATAAAACAATAAAAAATTCAAGTACGTTTTAAACACCTAAAAATGTGTTTTGTAGCAAGCAGATGTGATTCCTTCTGCATACTTTCGAATCTAGCATATAAACACACATCAAGTCATTTATTCGGCCGGCTAATCGTCAAAAAAGGTAAACTACCAATCATGTCATTATAATTTGTTACCTCAAACGACATTCTTTTTTCATCTTTATCAATTTTTGCACTTACTCTCACTGGTGTGCTTACGCTCCTTGCATCCTAAAATTTGTATTTTTTGAGAAGATCCATAGTGTGCTTTGTTTGAGAAATGTACATTCCGTCCTTGGTTTTCTTGATTTAAATCCGAAGAAAGTAAGTTGCGCTTACCCATCATGCTAATCTCATATCCTCTTTCCATTAGCTTAGAAAAATGCTAACATAGAGAATCACTAGCAGCACCAAATATGATATCATCAACCTATATTTGAACAAGCAAATGAATACTTCCTTTTTCTTTAATAAATAAGATGGTATCAACTTTACCTCTTGAAAATCTGTCTTCAAAAAGAAAGTTACTCAATCTCTCATACTACGCTCTAGGATATTGTTTGAATCTATAAAGATTCTTTTTAGCTTAAAGACATGATTTGAGAAATTATGATCTTCAAAACCTGACGGTTGAGCTACAAAACCTCTTCTTAAATAATCTTATTTAAGAAGGCAGATTTTGGTCGAGTTGATGTAGTTTAAAATCTTTAGAGCATGTATATACAAAAAGCATTCTAATGGCCTCTAATCCTGCTACAGGGACAAAAGTCTCATCATAGTCAATTCCTTCTTCTTGTCTGTATCCTTGTGTTACCAACCTATCATTATTTGTTGTTATATTACCCTGGTCACCCATTTTGTTTATAAATACTCATTTAGTATCAATAGTAGGATGATGATTAGGTTTAAGAACTAACTACTAAACATCACTCTTTTAAATTGATTCAGCTTTCCTTGAATCTATTACCCAATCTTCATTAATTATAGCTTCTTTTATGTTTTTTTGTAAAATTAAAGCATTTTCACAAAAATTTCTCCTTGTCAATATACCTTGACTTGTTTCAAATAGAATTAATTCTTTTGGGTAATTTTTCTTATATTTAAATGATTCTAGTAGTTTTGAAGTATCACCATTTAATTCTTCTTCTTCTTCTTCTTCTTCTTCTTCTTTTTATCTTAGAAAAAGGTCCACTTTCAAGCGACTCAATTTTAAGATTAACAAAGAGATCTCCCTTTGATTTATCAAGATTTTATATAGGACTTACTTCAACTATATCATTTTTTCATTGTCATTTAATTTTCATGCATGATCAAGGGATTCACTAAACTTAACATAAATGGACTCTTCAATTCTCATGATGTTTTTAGTTTACACCCTAGATGCCTTGCTGTTTGCGCATTTCCCATAATGTTCATCTAGTTTGAAGTCGAGTTTAGCCAAGTTATCTTCGGTGTTAAGTATGAAACACTTTAAACCAAATATCTTAGGATATCCAATATTGGGTACTCTTTCTTTCCAAAGTTCATAAAGAGTCTTTTCAAGAGATGTCCTCAGGTAAACTCTATTCGTCACAGAAACCGTTTTGGCCTAAAAATACTTAGGCAATTCAAACTCATTTAGTACGGCTCTACTCATTTCTTGGAGGGATCTATTTTTTTCCTTCTGAAACACAATTTTGTTGTAGAGTTCTAGGAGCTGAGAAGTTGTGCTTATATCCTTTAGATACACATAATTCTTAGAACTCACCCTAAAACTATCTGCCTATATCATTCTGAATTTTCTTGATAGTGTCTTTTTTTAGGTTTTCTAATCTATTGCAAAGCGAAATAAAATCTTGGAATTCTTCATTCTTTTTAGGTAAGAACATAATCTAAGTAAACCTAGAAAAGATATCTACCACCATAAATGTGTAATATTTTTCACTTAAGCTTGTCGTACCAATTTTCCATACAAAACCATATGAAGCGATTGTAGATGATTGGTACTGGAGATTTCACTTTTGGGCTCAAAACTTGTTTTAAAAAGATTTGTCTTTTGGCAAGTGTCGCACAAGCCGTGGTTTTTGAAATTCAATTTCAGAAGACCTTTGACTTTTTCATTATTGCAAATCTCCTCGAAATTTTAAAACTAATATATCCAATTTGTTTATGACATAGTTCAGTTAAATCATTTTTTGGAAACTATGTATGAAGCCTTTTGAAAAATCAAATCATGTGTGCTAAGTTTATAAATATCATTTTTTTTCTTAAAGCCACAACAACAATTTCACAATTCTTTTTCACAATACATTTTATTTTTGCAAATTCAACTTGAAAACTATTATCACATAGTTGGTAAAAACTTATTAAATTATACTTAAGCCTTTCTATATATAGTATATTACTGATAGTAAAGAAGAGTTGACAGTTTCTCTATGCCCTAAGATTTTGGCTCTTCTATTCCCAAAGTGCACCGTTCCACCATCTTGGATTTTGAGTTTGAGGAACAAATTTTTGTTATCGGTCATATGTGTGGAACATCCAATATCCGAAGCCGTTTGGTTGGCTTTTCTTTGGCCACTCTACTTACCTTGAGTACCTAAAAAATCAAATAGTTTATATATTGGTACTCTTTGATGATTGAGTCCTTTGGGGTTATTTTTTGACCTTTAGATTCTAATCATACTAGCACAATATCTAGCTCTACATACATTCCTCACATATCCATTCTTGTTACAATAGAAACAAGTGGGTAGACACTTTGTTGTGTGTTTTTGAGCTTATCAGATAATAAAGCATTTTGAACCTTTTTAATGGAGCTTTTCTTTTGAGTTAATGGCTTAGATTCAATAATAGCTTGAACTTTAGAATGAGATACCTCAAATCCTTGGCCAGATTTATAATTTTCAAATCTTGGATTCCTAATTAATTTATCCAGATAATCTTTACCATTCCTAATCTTTCAAAATCTAATATTATATTATCACATTCCTTCCTAGTTTTTATATTTTCTAATGCTACGGTCTTACTTATGGAAAGTATGAATCATGCTCTTGATAAATCAAAATATTATTTTCGTACAAGTCCTTGTTTTCTAATATGCATTTCTTGAACTCTTACTTCAACTGTTTATGCTACAAGTATGTTTTTCAAAATCATTTTGTAAGTCTCATATTTCATCTTGTAAATCAATATTAGAAGATGTAGAATTTACTTCCAGATTATCTTCGATTGCCGCAAGGCAAGTGAGTTGTTGTTCTTCATCATCGATTAGAGCAACAAGTCCAATATCCTTGCGTTCATTATTTTCACCTCTCGATTTGGAAAGAAGATCATGCCACATGGTTAGTTCTGCATTTAGCCTTTCTTATATTTAGGAAAGACTTTCTTATCTTGCTTTTATAGCTCCTTGATGTGAGGTCTTGATAGGATACCTCCTGTTTCGCCTATCAATTAGGATTTTATGAGTGAAGAGATTTCCTAATTATTCATCGAGAGTAAGTGCCTTGAGATTTTTAGAGTAAATGATGACCATCACTTTGGGTGTCCATTCTCAAGAAAACGAGTTGAGAAGCTTTGAGACAAGATCTTCATTTGATATTTTCTTGTCAACCATAAAAAATTTGATTCATGATTGAATTAGTCGGTCAATAGTCCTTAATCTTTTGACCTTCATATCGAACATTTTATACTCCTTTATGAGCATAAGCCTTTTGACTCTTCTCACTTGCTCGGTTCTTTTGTGGATTATTTTCAACCTTTTCTATGCTTCATGGGTTGTTTCAAAACCTTGAAGTCGTACGAGTTCAGTAGTGATTAGAGCACTTGAAAGAATATCAAATGTCTTTCCATCAATTGCAAACTTGATCTTCTTTTCCACCAGTGTGGTCATCTTTATCTTTGAACATTGATTTAACCTCTGAGTTTGTAGTTATAGATCTTCGTTTCAATTCATAACTGCTCTCCATATGTGAAATCCACAATCTTTCAAAAGATTCATCATTCTAAACTACTACATTAGATAGTTTTGAGCATCAAACACAGGAACTTTGGTGTTTGAGACTGAAAATATAGCGGTAAGCTTGGAGTCGAGCTATAAGAGGAAGATCTTGTCATTGCCATACTTTTCTTAGATCTTTAACCTTTCTGTTTGCAAAATTTGGCCAAGCAATCATTGATGCTCTGGTACCAAGTGATAGATTTTTGAAAATCACTCTAGAAGGGAGGGGCTAGCTAAATAGAGTGTTGGGCTATTTTTCAAGTTTTTCTCAATTTTTTTTCTCAAGAGAACTCAAATATTGTCCTAATTAAGAAAGAATAAGACAAGAAAGAATAAATGGAGACACACGATATAGAATGGGTTGAATCAATTTGATTATACTCAACTACCACTTTGTTTTTAAAGAAAATCAACTTTTCATATACCTTTGATAAGGAACAAGAACACAATAACAACACTACATTAACAACTAATGTAAGCAAGAACTACAACATCAACAACTTATTGTACAAAAAAGTTTTGCAATATCAACAACAGAAAGAAATACTTCTTACTTCTTCACAACTTCAACAAAGTTCTATCGAAGAACTTTCACCAAGTGGGTTTTGAGAAATAGTAAAATTACATATTCAATTGAGCCTAGAGCATAAGAAAGAAATCAAATATACTATAGTTTCTCTTGTGCTATGCTATCACTCTTACAATACAAGTTTCTCTTGTGCCAGGCTATCACTCTCACAATACAATAATGGCAACAAAGAAACATTAACTTAATAGACTCTAAGCACTTTTTCACCATGATAATTTTCTATAACAATGAGAGATGAGGCTTAAAGAGGATGAAAGTGTGAGAATGTCCCATCTAAGCTTGTTCAATATATAGAGAGTTTGAGCCACTTTTTTGCAGTTTCAATAAAGTCTTTAACATCATCAATTGCCTTGAAAATTTCCAAAATAGTCTTCAACCTCTCTGTAGTTGCTTTTGATGCTTCATATCAACCCGAAAGAATCTTAGATATGTTTACAACAGTTAATGAAGCATTATAGATATTTTTGAAAAGTCCACGATCAATTTGGGTAAGATTGGAGAAGAAAATACTTTAAATCTTCCTTAGATTTTGTTGCAATGGCTATACAAATTTGAATTCTGAGCTACATCGATCGATCTATGTCTTAGTTTTAGCGACTGAATTAACATGGATCGATTGAGGTCTTTAGACTGAGAGATCGATGCAGAGAGTATGGTTTTAGTTTTGCACCTTACCTGCATCAATCGATTGATGTTTCTTCTTTGAAAAATTGATCTATACATCGATCAGTCAATGTCTATCAACTTAAAAGATTGATGTTGGACAGTATAGTTTTAATTTGGCACTTCGCCTATATCGATCAATCGATGTCTTCAACCTGAGAGATTCATGTGTAACAATGTCTGTCACTTTTTAAAGATCTATGCATAAATAAATTGATCTATGTAGAGTATGACATCTATATTGAACCTTGTTATTATAGACCTATGTTGATATTGATATCATTTCTTTATTTATTCAAACATGTGTTAATTTTAAAGAACAAAAACACTTTTTAATCACTTGTCAAACATCTTTTAAACTTCATCAAAATATTCATAGTTCAACAATAGCCTACCCGTACATCCATTTGGTAAGCAGATTATAAGAGATCTAGGATGCCATCTTTTTGCTTTTGACATGTTTTTTTGACAAATCTAGTTATAGATGTCAGTCCGTATATTTGTATGTACAGTGAGACTTTTCCGATGCATGTAAATATTCTTACGCAAGCGCCGTGCTTGCATGCGTATTCTGGAATCTATGTGAGGACACCGTTTTGAAGAAAGGCCATCATATTATGATGCCAATACACCTTCTATCGTTCTGGATTAAAGAACAATTTTCTATGTTCTGGCCTCGTTTATTGGGCGTCAGCTAGGGATGATGTATGATGATCCAAGAGTAAGTCAGAGGCTTAACGATTGTAGATTTGTGGAGGCTCTCAGACACTCAATGGATGTTGTAAGCGATCAGCTGGATAGCCTAGCAGAGAGCGATTTCTTGTGGATGTTGTACAGTGCCGATGCACTCATTAGGGTGTTATTTGTTCATACCTAGGATGTTCACCTATGGCTTTCTAAGGTTACACTAATATTGTGGCACATTGTTAAGCATCGCCTCCCTCATAGGGTGATAAGCAGTTTGTTTTAACATAGGAGGTGTCACCTAGGTATGTTGACATGGGTGTTGTCCTTCATTAGATTCCAAGGAGGACAGGGAATGTCGAGTGCACGCAGATTCATGTTACATTTATATAGCACTAGAATGATTGAATGCCGTAGATCAAGAAAGCTATACCATGTGTAGGCATCATGACATATGATTCATCGTACATGTAGTGTTATAGACCTCAGACACTCTTGATGTTTGATGGAACTAATATTGAGCGCATTGATCTGATATGACAAAGACAATATCTATAATATGCAGAAGGTGGTTTCCGTGTAGGATCTAATCGACTCTCTGCTGGAAGGCTAGCGGATCGGTCCAAAATCAAACATACATCAATTAAGTCGTTGATTGCATAGTGACACATGTTCTTAAGCAACTATCACATTCATGTTTGCTCTGCATGATCTGCAAGGCACCACTAGAAGAAGGGGTTGAATAGTGGGTGTGGAAAATGTGGATTTTAAAATTGTTTAAAACCAAAAACCCAACTTTTAAAAACAGTTTCTTTTTTCAGAACAAGTTTTAAAACGTTTATAAAACTAGGTTGTAGGTCTTCAAAAATTCTACAATTTTGAGAGAATTTAGCCTCAGACGTTATGAGTGTCTCCTAAAAATTTCAGATTTAAATTCAACCTTTAACCCCTTAAAAAATCATTGGTGGTCAGATTGTGCAAATCTGCCAGAAACGGTAGACTGTTTTGAAAAATTTATTTCTATTTGTACTTAACTCCAATTGCTATGAAATTTTAACCATTAACCCCTTATATGTTTTATTTAAATGTGTTGAAACATTTTTTAAAAATTCTTTCGGGAAGTTAGTCAAATACACTCAAAGTCTCAACCTTTGCAAGCCTGAAAATAAGACTGCACTAGTCTCAGAACTTTGGATGTTTGATTGACTTATACTTATCCAAAAGGATTGAAACTTGTTCCAAATTAACCCTAGGACCTGTGTCTATGATTCTGGAAATTTTCGTAATTTTTGAAAAACGTTTACTATTTTTACGAACGTAATAAAAAAGAGTAAACAGTGCTGAAACAGAATATAAGTGCTGAAAGTAAATGACACCGAGAATTTTATACTGGTTTGGTTATAAACAACCTACTCCAGTCTTCAAGGAACACCTTCCTCGGTTCACACTAATCACACAACTCAAAAATACCTTACCGCAGGGTTGATGGAGTTACACACGAACTCCAACCCTCAAACCTTGTATGTTGAATACAATGCACACGAACACCACCACCTTGCAAGATTGAAGATTGATCACACCTTGATCAATCTTTTACAAAGATATAGAATGTGTGGTGGTCTATTACAAGCCTATTCAAGAATAAGAATATAAGTACAATAGGCTTTCAAGAAGAAGAGAGCAAGAGAGTGTAGAAGAAGAGAGAGTTGGCATTTTTTATCTCAAGATTGTAAATGCTTGTTCTTGTCTTTTGTTTTGCTCTTCTCCTTTCCATTTATGCTTATGGCTGTCCCCCTTAGGTGCTCTCCCCCTCTTGAAAATTATCTTCTAAGTCCTTGGGAGAATGTATGGCATCATTGTGACATGATCTTGCTTACTTGACACCTTCTCATTGGATGATCATTTGACCTTTGCTTACTTGGCACTTCATGATTGGTTGAATGTTGTCATCATTTGATGACTTGGAAAATCTGAATATTTCACTAAAAGCATGTGCCAAAATCAACATAAATTAGTTTCCATAACTAATAAGATTATCATCCAAATCAAGCAAGATAATATTTCTCCAAACAATGGTAAAAAAATCGGTCATAATGAAGTAGTTAACATGCTGAACTTTGAGCATGTGTTTCATAGTGATATAATTCAAATAACTTCCAAATTTTCATTGATTTTTCTTTTAAAATAAATCACCAATTAGTTGCAAATATTCTCATCATTTTGGAAATAAAATTTGGACAATAACAAGGATATAAAAACGTTCATGATACATTCCCACACATGCTGAAAAATTTCAGCATGTGTGATATTCAAGATATCACACTCTATGTCTTTGTATCTTATTCAAATTACTTCCATTTCTTCTGCCAATTAACCACATAATTCAAGACATAAAATATGTCTATTTTAGAGATTAAAATCCGCCACCATTTAGTGTACATGCTGAAATTTTCAGCATGTGTTACAAATGAGATAAAGTTTAAAACACTACCTTTTGTAGCTTCTTTCTCCAAGTCACCAATCTTGTAAAGTTGATTCTTGACAAATAAATATTCCAACAAGGCTCCACATAGGCTCCATCAAGTGTGTTAGGCGTGTATTAACATGTTTAGGCACGTGCTGAATTTTATTTTTGCTACCTTTGTAAAATAGTGCATATTTAATAATACACACATGTTATATTCCAATCAGCCCTTAATTTAATTTTCCAGAACACTTTAAGATGTATGACATATGTAAAAAGTGTCTAGATACGTGTCGTATGATGTGCCAAAAATGTTCCATGTGTTGTGTATGTAGAAAACCGAATTTTCGATATTTATCGATTACCCGATTTTTCTCTAATTAAATTCCAAATTTTTTCACATGTTATATATATTATGTTACACATAATATATATAATATAATCTTTAATTCTCAGCACTTATCTGGTCTAAAGTGGCGCCATTAACATGTGACAAAATTGAAATTGGAATCTCCACAATTTGGCCTTAATGTGGGGTGATTTGTGTGTGTCAAACATGGAATGATTTTATGGCTGGAATTTTCATCATATGCACGAAATTAATAATGATTTTTGAGGTGTAGGGGCTGGCCATCTATTTATGGCAAGTACGTGACACGTTGGCGAAGTTTCGGTATTCGCCTGATACGACAATTTTTGGTTTAGAACTTTTTAACGTGTCGTTTTTAATTTGTCATCACCATGACTTATATCATATGATATAAGACCTGAATATACTCATAAATATGAGTTAAGTATAGTGGTGTGACATTAACGTACGTACGTAAAATATATAACGTGTCGGTAGTACATTGGAATACATGTGTATGTGTCTTTTTCAAAAAATCAGAAAATATATATTTATATATATGTGTAGGCGTGCCATATGTAGTAAATGGGGAGGAGGAGACTTTCCTTTCTTAGTCTTGTTGCCTTTTTGCCTTGTCCAAATGTAGCTTCCTTTAATGAACTACTTAGTTTAATTAACTAAGTACTTCACTTAATGAACTAGTTTAGTTCATTAATGGTGGCACCTGAAAATAGTATAAATACAACAAATGTTTGTCATATGATGTAAGCTTTAACGCTTCATGGCTCGTTAGTACGATAACATTATATATGACCTAAATAAGGCAAGTAACAAGCAATATATCATGCACACGTTTATTGTCATGCTCATTTAAATCACATATTTTGAAATCACTCATACCCCTTTTTCTCTACAATCTCCCCCTTTTGATGATTTTCAAAATAAATTATGCACATGATTTAAATCCTATCGCTCCCCCTTCAATCATGCATAAAATTCGAAATTTGAATTTTTAAATTTCAAACCGCTCCCCCTTGATTTATGCAATCAGTATCTCTCTCCCCCTTAAATCATGCTTTCTCTCCCCCTTTATTTTGGAAAGTAAATCAATAGATGCATGTAAATAAGGAAAGAGAATCAAATCAAATCAAGTCAAATAATATCAGCTGAAATCATGCCTAATTTAGAATGAAGAGATTCATACGTGGCTTGATTTAAGGCTTTTGTAAAGATGTCCGCTACTTGTGCTTCTGTGCATACGTGATCTATGCCGGTATCACCATTGTTTATGTGATCACGAAGAAAGTGATAGCGTACTTCTATATGCTTGGCCTTAGAGTGTAGTATGGGGTTCTTAGACAGATTAATGACACTCATACTATCACAGTATATAGGAATTTTATTTACGGTAATTCCAAAGTCCGAGAGTTGTTGTTTTATCCACAATAACTGTGTGCAGCAAAGGCTAAGTGCCATGTACTCAGCCTCAGTAGTGGACAAAGCAACGCTTGCTTGCTTTTTGGAAAACCATGAAATGAGTGAGTTTCCTATAAATTGGCAAGTGCCACTCGTGCTCTTCCTATCTATTTTACAGCCACCGTAATCTGCATCAGTATAAGCATGTAAGTTAAATTCGGAATCTTTATCATACCAAATCCCTAAGGTGAGCGTGTGCTTAATATAACGGAATATTCTTTTTACCGCATCATAGTGAGACACCTTAGGTTGACTCTGAAAGTGTGCACACATGCATACACTGAACATGATATCAGGCCTACTAGCAATTAAATATAGCGAAGAACCAATCATAGACCGATATAAGACATTGTCAAAATCTTTACCATGTTCATCCTTATCCAATTTGGTGGTGACACTCATAGGGGTAGGGGATGGTTTCAAATTTTCAAAGTTGAACTTTTTAATCATATCATTTATATATTTTGCTTGACTTATGTGAATACCTTTACTCCTTTGCTTAATCTACAAGCCAAGAAAATAGTTAAGTTCACCAACCATTGACATTTCAAATTCAGATTTCATGCAATTTTCAAACTCTTCAACAAGTCTATGTGAGGTAGAACCGAAAATGATGTCATCAACGTAGATTTCAATAATAAGTAAATCCGATTTATCTTGTTTCAAAAATAGTGTGCTATCTATAGTACCTCGTTTAAAATCATTTTCTAAAAGGAAAGTAGCAAAACGATCATACCATGCTCTAGGTGCTTGCTTTAGTCCGTATAGTGCCTTCTTTAGTTTGTACACGTGATCGGGATGTTTCAAATCTTCAAAACCGGGTGGTTGCTTCACGTATACCTCTTCTTGTATAAATCCATTTAGGAATGCACTTTTTACGTCCATTTGGTACAAATTGAAGTCTTTCATGCAAGCAATGGCAAGTAATAGTCGTATAGCTTCAAAACATGCTACGGGTGCAAATGTTTCATCGTAGTCAATTCCTTCTTCTTGATTATAGCCTTGTGCTACAAGTCTAGCTTTATTCCTAACGACCTTTCCTTCTTCATTCATTTTATTCCTAAACACCCACTTTGTGCCTATTATGGTCTTATCTTGTGGTCGTGGCACTAAATCTCATACATTATTTCTAACGAATTGATTAAGCTCATCATGCATAGCATTAATCCAAGAAGAATCACTCAAAGCATCATGCACATTTTTGGGTTCAATTTCGGAAATCATAGCATGGAATTGATTTATTTCATCCGAAGTTATTCTTCTATGTGGTCGTACACCGTGAGTGATGTCGCCTATGATGAGATCATGTGGATGATCTCTATGCCATCTTGGTTGATTATTTTCTATGTTATCATGCATTTCTAAGTGATCATGCATTTCTAGTGTATCATTCATGTCATGTATATCAAATGTACCATCATCTTCATTCAACACGGGTTTCAATTCAAAGTCATCATCATATTCTTTATCTTTATCAATCTCACCAAATTCATTGAACTTCACACGCATAGATTCTATGATTTGTCTAGTGAGAGGATCATAACATCTATATGCCTTTGAATTTATAGAATATCCAACAAAAATGCACTCAATTGATTTGGATTCAAATTTATCTGAATTATCTTTTGTATTCAAAACAAAACATTTGCATCCAAACACACGAAAATAGTCAATCTTAGGCATGCGATCATTTAAAATCTCATAAGGCGTCTTGTTTATTTTCTTTCTAATGGATAGGCGATTTACTATGTAGCATGCACAATTTACGGCTTCCGGCCATAGAAATCTAGGCAATTTACTTTCGCATAACATAGTCCTAGCGATTTCTTGTAGTGTTCGATTCTTTCTTTCTACTACTCCATTTAATTCTGGAGTTCTAGGTGACGAAAATTCATGCTTGATTCCTTTTTCTTCGCAAAATGAAATCATATCCTTGTTTTTAAATTCACCGCCTCTATCGCTTCTTATCTTTTTCACATTGACACCGTATTGATTTTCAAGTTGTTTGATTAATTTCGCAATCTCAATGGCACTATCATCCTTATGTGCAAGAAATAAAGTCTACGTATAACGAGAAAAATCATCAACAATCACGCATGCATAGTGGCGCCCACCAAGGCTTGTAGTGCGACTAGGACCAAACAAATCAATGTGTAATAGTTCTAAGACTCTAGTCGTGCTTATTTTATTCTTAGGCTTAAGTGACTCACGTGTCTGTTTGCCTTTTATGCAAGATTCACACAACTGAAAGTTGTCTAAATCAAGTGTAGGCAATCCTCTTACTAGGTTCTTTCGTTGGAGTTTTTCTAGTGTGGAAATGCCAATGTGTCCTAAACGTCTATGCCATAAATTTACTCTAGGTTCGGTTGACATAAAGCACTTAACTTTAGCGTCTATCATATCATGCATAGAAAGCGTAAAGATGTTACCTTCTCGTTTTCCTTTTAAAAAGGTTTCTCCATTTTTATTTATTATATTGCAATAAGGGTGAGTGAAATACACATTAAAGCCATTGTCAATAAATTGAGAAATGCTAAGAAGATTGTAAGATAAGTTGCTTACCAAATAGACGTTAGAGATTTGAAGAGTGCTTGGATTTCCTATCGTACCTTTTCCGATGATCTTGCCTTCGTTGTTGTCTCCAAAGGTCACGGATCTGCCTTTTGTGACCTTCTTTAATTTTGTGAACAAGCTCGGGTCACCTGTCATGTGCCTCGAGCATCCACTGTCAAGAAACCACTTTATAGTTGTATCTTTTGATGTGTGGGCTCCCTCATTAGATGCTTTGGACACAAAGCATACTTGCGCAGTCTCTTCTCCGGTTTCAGTCTCGGAATCCGATGTATCACTCCAGGTGGAGGCCTTTAGAGCATGTTTCTTTTACTTGGGTTCTGAGACGAGTCTATTCTTGTTCCGCTCCTTGTCAGGGTATTTATTTGTTTGCTTTTCTTTATTGGGGCAACCATATGATAAATGTACAAGTTTGCCACATTCATAACATTTAACATCCTTATCATTTGACTTGTTCTTATTTCTTTTAGTTGTAGTACCCTTATTTTTGTTTCTAAATGACCTTCTCATAAATTTTCTTAAGCCTTTAGCCAATAGAATTAGGTCATTGTTATCCGATTCAGAATCACTATCATCTACGTGATCGGAAGAAGTAGAGACGTATTCATTTGATTTAAAAGCAATGGCTTTACCTTGTTTAGATGATTCCGATTTCCGTATGATGAGTTTATTTTCATACACCTTGAGTGATCCAATTAACTCTTCCATCTTTATTGAGTTCGTTTCTTTGCTTTCTTCTATTGCGGTTACTTTAGGGTCCCACTCTGAAGGTAGGCTTCGTAAGACTTTCTGTACTTTTACCTGCATGGTAAAAGCTTTACCAAGAGACTCAAGAGAATTGTAGATGTTAGTCAAACGAAGATCCATATCAACAATAGATTCATTAGGCAATAGTTTAAACGACTCAAGTGTGGACATAAGCATGTTTATTTTTGACTCTTTTACTTGACTCGTGCATTCGTGTTTCATTTCAAGTATCCTCCACATTTCTTGTGCACTAAAACAGTTTGAGACATAACTAGACTCACTCTTACTTAATCCATTTAAGAGCAGCTGCATAGCCCTAGCATTCATGCTAAGTTTCTTTTTATCATCACTTGTATATTCTTGTCTAGGTTTAACAACTTCTAGTGTGACTCCGTCTACGGTGGATATCTTAGATGGAACAAAAGGACCATCTTCTATAATCGACCAAAGATCAATATCTATTGCCATAAGAAAAAGTTTCATTCTTAGTTTCCATTGAATGAAAGACTCACCGTCAAAAAGAGGAGACATTTGGCTCGACATACCTTCTTGTTCGGTTTTGAGATTTGTAGTTTCCATCTCACTGAATCGTTGGATCCTTTGTAGTGAGTGTTCCTGCGCTCTGATACCACTTGTAGGATCTGCAAGGCACCACTAGAAGGGGAGTTGAATAGTGGGTGCGGAAAATGTGGTTTTTAAAATTGTTTAAAACAAAAAACCCAACTTCTGAAAACAGTTTCTGTTTTTAGAACCAGTTTTAAAACGTTTTTAAAACTAGGTTGTAGGTCTTCAAAAATTCTGCACTTTTGAGAGAACTTATCCTAAGATGTTATGAGTTTCTCCTAAAAAGTTCAGATTTAAATTCAACCTTTAACCCCTTAAAACATTGTTGGTGGTCAGATTGTGCGAATCTGCCAAAAACGGTAGACTGTTTTGAAAAATTTATTCCTATTTGTGCTTAACTCCAATTGCTCTGACATTTTAACCACTAACCCTTTATATGTTGTATTTAAATTTGTTAAAACAGTTTTGAAAAATTCTTTCGGGAAGTTAGTCAGATACACTCAAAGTCTCAATCTTTGCAAGCCTGAAAATCAGACTGCACTAGTCTCAGAACTTTGGATGTTTGATTGACTTATACTTATCCAAAAGGATTGAAACTTATTCCAAATTAACCCTAGGACGTTTGGCTATGATTCTGGAAATATTTGTAAGTTTTGAAAAACGTTTACTATTTTTACGAACGTAATCAAAAAGAGTAAACAGTGCTGAAACAGAATATGAGTGCTGAAAGTAAATGACACCGAGAATTTTATACTGGTTCGGTTATAAACAACCTACTCCAGTCTTCGAGGAACACCTTCCTCGGTTCACACTAATCACACAACTCAAAAACACCTTACCACGGGGTTGATGGAGTTACACACCAACTCCAACCCTTTACAAACCTTGTATGTTGAATACAATGCACACGAACACCACCACCTTGCAAGATTGAAGATTGATCACACCTTGATCAATCTTTTACAAAGATATAGAATGTGTGGTGGTCTATTACAAGCCTATTCAAGAATAAGAATATAAGTACAATAGGCTTTCAAGAAGAAGAGAGCAAGAGAGTGTGGAAGAAGAGAGAGTTGGCATTTTTGATCTCAAGATTATAAATGCTTGTTCTTGTCTTTTGTTTTGCTCTTCTCCTTTCCATTTATGCTTATGGCTGTCCCCCTTAGGTGCTCTCCCCCTCTTGAAAATTATATTCTAAGTCCTTGGGAGAATGTACGGCATCATTGTGACATGATCTTGCTTACTTGGTACCTTCTCATTGGATGATCATTTAACCTTTGCTTACTTGGCACTTCATGATTGGTTAAATGTTGTCATCATTTGATGACTTGGAAAATCTGAATATTTCACTAAAAGAATGTGCCAAAATCAACATAAATTAGTTGCCATAACTCATAAGATTATTATCCAAATCAAGCAAGATAATATTTTCCAAACAATGGTAAACAAAATCGGCCATAATGAAGTAGTTAACATGCTGAAATTTCAGCATGTGTTTCATAGTGATATAATTCAAATAACTTCCAAATTTTCATTGATTTGTCTTTTAAAATAAATCACCAATTAGTTGCAAATATTCTCATCATTTTGGAAATGAAATTTGGACAATAACAAGGCCATAAAAACGTTCATGATACATTCCCACACATGCTGAAAAATTTCAGCATGTGTGATATTCAAGATATCACACTCTATGACTTTGTATCTTATTCAAATTACTTCCATTTCTTCTTCGAATTAACCACATAATTCAAGACATAAAATATGTCTATTTTAGAGATTAAAATCGGCCACCATATAGTGCACATGCTGAAATTTTCAGCATGTATTACAAATGAGATAAAGTTTAAAACACTACCTTTTGTAGCTTCTTTCTCCAAGTCACCAATCTTGTAAACTTGATTCTTGACTAATCAATATGCCAACAAGGCTCCACATAGGCTCCATCAAGTGTGTTAGGCGTGTATTAACATGTTTAGGCATGTGCTGAATTTTATTTTTGCTAACTTTGTAAAATAGTGCACATTTAATAATACACACATGTTATATTCCAATCATCCCTTAATTTAATTTTCTAGAACACTTTAAGATGTATGACATATGTAAAAAGTGTCTAGATACGTGTCGTATGATGTGCCAAAAATGTTCCATATGTTGTGTACGTAGAAAACCGAATTTTCGATATTTATCGATTACCCGATTTTTCTCTAATTAAATTCCAACTTTTTGCACATGTTATATATATTATGTTACACATAATATATATAATATAAACTTTAATTCTCAGCACTTAGCTGGTCTAAAGTGGCGCCATTAACATGTGACAAAATTGAAATTGGATTCTCCACAATTTGGCCTTAATGTGGGGTGATTTGTGTGTGCCAGACATGGAATGATTTTATGGCTGGAATTTTCATCATATGCACGAAATTAATAATGATTTTTGAGGTGTATGGGCTGGCCATCTATTTATGGCAAGTACGTGACACGTTGGCGAAGTTTCGGTATTCGCCTGATGCGACAATTTTTGGTTTAGAACCTTTTAATATGTCGTTTTTAATTTGTCATCACCATGACTTATATCGTATGATATAAGACCTGAATATACTCATAGATATGAGTTAAGTATAGTGGTGTGACTTTAACGTACGTCCGTAAAATATATAACGTGTCGGTAGTACATTGGAATACATGTGTATGTGCCTTTTTCAAAAAATCAGAAAATATATATTTATATATATGTGTAGGCGTGCCATATGTAGTAAATGGGGAGGAGGAGACTTTCCTTTCTTAGTCTTGTTGCCTTTGTGCCTTGTCCAAATGTAGCTTCCTTTAATGAACTACTTAGTTTAATTAACTAAGTACTTTGTTTAGTGAACTAGTTTAGTTCATTAATGGTGGCACATGAAAATAGTATAAACACAACAAATGTTTGCCACATGATGTAAGCTTTAACGCTTCATGGCTCGTTAGTACGGCAACATTATATATGACCTAAATAAGGCAAGTAACAAGCAATATATCATGCACACGTTTATTGTCATGCTCATTTAAATCACATATTTTGAAATCACTCAAACCACTTTTTCTCTACACGCTCTCCTCGTCATAATAGCATAAGAAACTGGTAATAAATGATTGGATGTATCATCCACAACAATCAATAAATTCCCACTATGCTTATCATACAAATCCGACTATCAAGTGGTATCATCGGACAATACTGTTGAAACCTAAGAATCAATGGTTTGAGCCTCAAAAACTGTACCAAACACCTTTATATCGACAATGCTCAATTCTGGATCATGCATCCATTAGACTATGGTTCTTTTTTTTGATACCTCAAACGTAGCTATGTAACAGGCTAACTCACAGAAAGATTTGAGCCAATCAATATACACCACCTTCAATGCGGCCTTTTCCACTCCATACTTTATTGTAGTCGATGACCACATTCAAGATCTCCTTTATCGATTCTCAAAAATCTTAAGTTTTAAAATTTACATTCTGACTAACGTGTTCTCTAATCATTATCCCAACCATGTTTGAATCAATATTCTTATGATTCCTTATGATATTCGCATCCGTGCATCTATGACACTCATATCAAATTTCAATCTCCCAACAATTATGTAATCGTTTCAAACTTGCTCGAAGATACTATTGACAATTTTGTTTGTTCCAGTTTACGCACCTAACACACATATAGTCTAGCAAACTATCCTCGACCTTGTAGAATTGGCTATGCTTCAAAGACCATAACTGTACGTCATGTTTCACCCTATTTTTGGACTTGAATAGCATATTCAACTCTAATTAATCTACCCTACTATCTTTTTAGAGGCGTTCTATAACTTTCTTTCCCCAACCATAAATTACATTGTCTATGGGTTGGCCATAATATTAAAAAACTAGAACATTTGTGTCTAGATAAGGTACTACTGGCTCATACACATCTAGTTCTAAAGAACACCTACAAATAAACCCAACCAAGGCTTGAGCTTTAATTGACGTCTTCATTTAGGCTGAAGGACAGCTTATGGCTCCACGTGTCTACTCTGCTATTTTGATTTTTTGGTGTGACAGTGCAGCCAGTAAGCCTGGTTACACTATCAGTTTCCTTTGGCGAACACCCAATATGTTATAACTTATAAGTGTGTTTTGTCGTTTTCAAAGAAAGGCCCGCTTACAATATTCTCTTTGCTAGTCTGACCATGATTGAGCTGGAGAGAGTTGTCTCATCATCGCATGTTAGTTTGAAGTTTCTGTCCTGAGCCAGTGTGGTGACCATTCATGGCGATTTGTAAGTGGCTTAAAGCTATTTTGTTGTAGCGCTAAAGGGCAAACTAAATGTACAAAAGATCAGCCTGGATGGTATTGTTCCTCCAGCTAAGGAGAAACTAGATTCGGATGATGCGGTCTAAGATTTTATCTTAGATCTTGAAAGGCTAGAAACATGATCAAGATTGGAACTTAGATGCCAGCTGAGTTGTTGATGCAACATTAGAATTTACCTAGAGAATTTGTAATTATCTTTACCTAGTTAGACAGGGACATGCCATGCATTCCGATAACTCTCTCAAATCATAATCTTAATGCAGACCCAAGTGTTAATCCTATAAAGCAAAAGAAAGAAATTTCGTCCATGAGAGGATTAAGGTAACCGCTGAAGAAGTTGAGAAGTTGCTTGACGTCAAATGTATAGGGGAAGTCCTCTACCTTGTCTAGTTAACCAATCTTGTGGTGGTGCCAATGCCTGACAAAAGTTAGAGGATCGGTATAGATTAAAATGATTTAAGCAAAGTTTGCACAAAATATTGCTATCCTCTACGAAAGATTGATTGATTAATGGATTTGATGAGTGGATACAATGTCTTTGACATTCTTGACGATTTTAAAGGCTATCCTCAAATAACCATGACTGAGGAAGACTAAGACAAAATCTCTTTTATCACAGAAGAAGACACTCATTGCAACATCAGCATCCCATTCGAGCTTAAAAACATGGGAGCCACCTATTAAAGGTTGGTTAATTCATTATTCAAGGATAAGATTGGCCGAATCCTAGAAGTCTACATCTAAGATATGCTAATCAAGAGCAAGACTCTTGATATGTATATTCAAAATTTAAGAGAGGTGTTCACTGTCCTTAAAGACTCTAAGATGAGATTAAATCCCAAGAAGTGTACGTTTAGGGTGCGCAGCAGAAAGTCCTTGAGATACATATTTTTCAAGGAAGGGGTTCACGCTAACCTGATTAGAGTCAAAGCCTTGAAGGCTATGCATCCACGTTAAAATATCAACGAGTTGCAAAGACTAACTAGAAGAATCATGGCCCTAATCAGATTTCTATCTTTGTTGACAGAAAGATAGGTCATTCTCTTTCATGTTCTAAAAACGAAATCCATGTTCTAGTTCGACAACAAGTGTCAACGGGCCTTTGACGACTTGAAAGCTTATCTGGCAGAGATGTCAACCTTGACCTCACATGTCAAGACGAGGTACCATACTGTTTACTTTGCCATGAAACTATTAGTGTTGTTCTGCTCAAAGAAAAGAACAACGTGCAGAGGCTAATATACTTTGTGAACAAAGCTTTGCATGGCCAGAGTTGACATATACAAATGTTGAGAAGATCGTTATGGCACTGGCCATAGCTGCATGAAAATTTAAATCTTATCTACAAGCTCATCCTATTGTAATCATCACTGACTAGCCCTTGGAAGAAACCTGTCAAAATCTGAAACGTCGGACCGAGCAACAAAGTAGGCTATCGAATTGGTTGAATACGACATCGATTGTGTCCATTGTTCAGATTGAAGAAAAACAATTTTCCTTTCTCCACGGATAATTTCGATTTACAGCATATGTCCTATTTATCCTTGAGACTACATAATTTACATGGAAATAGAATCAATCAACTAATTACACTAACTAAGGTAATGATTTGATCACACTAGCTAAGGTAGGCTTAATTATTTTACATATGGTAGTTTCCTATTTACAGAAAGAATGATTACTCCTTATTATTCTCAACACTCCCCCTCAAGTTGAAAAGTAGGATCTCTAACGTTCAACTTGTGTAGAATACCATTAAAGACTCGCCCATTGACTATTTTCGTGAGTATGTCTGCCATTTGATACTCAGAGCAAACAAACGGTAGAGCAATAACCCCACTATCAATTTTTTCCTTGATAAAATGACGAGCAATCTCGATATGTTTTGTTCTGTCGTGTTAGACAGGGTTTTCTGAGATACTGATCGGAGCCTTGTTATAACACTGTAAACACATCAGACCTTTTATTTGAAAACCAAGCTCTGTCATGCGTTTTTGTAACCACAAGCCTTCAGTAATGCCTTTGACGATTCCTCGGAACTCTGCTTCTACACTAGACAGTGATACCACAGATTGTTTTTTGCTTCGCCAAGTAACCAAATTCCCACCTACTAACGTAAGATATCCAGAAGTTGATCATCTGTCTACTACGTTCCTGCCAAGTCGGCACCAATGTGGGCTTCAATATTGAGGTGTCCGTGGTTTTGAAACATAATGCCGTGCCCAGGTGTACCTTTGAGATACTTCAAGATTCTGAAAACTGCTTCAAGGTGATGTTCTTATGGATTATGCATGAATTGGCTTACTACACCGACAGAGTAGGCAATATCTGGTCGTGCGTAGGACAGATATATCATCTTTCCAACCAACCTCTGGTACTTTTCTCGTTCCACCAGTGGTGCTCCCTGAATCACTTCCAGCTTTTGATTTGGAATCATCGGAGTATCCGTGGGTTTCCCATCCAGCAGTCCTACTTCACTAAGCATGTCCAGGATATACTTGTGCTGAGAAATGTAGATACCCATAGGAGACCGCAGCCCTTTGATTCCTAGAAAATATTTTAGTCCTCCAAGGTCCTTCATCTCGAATTGAGTAAACAAGTGATTCCTAAGGTGAGAAATTTCGTTAGTATCATTTCCATTAATAATTATGCCATCAACGTAAATAATAAGGCACGTAATACTACTTCCATGTTTTCTGAAGAAGAGAGTATGATCTGCATTGCTTTTTTTGTATCCATCCTTTTCATGACAGCAGTGAACCGACCAAACCAGGCTCTGGGAGACTGTTTGAGCCCATATAACGCCTTTTTCAGCTGGCATACCTGTTCTGGTTCAAATTCCTTGGTAAAACCTGGTGGTGGTTCCATGTATACTTCTTCCTTCAGATCTTTACGCAGAAACGCATTCTTTACATCAAATTGTTGTAATAGCCAGTTTTCATTTGTAGCAATAGAAAACAATACTCGAATGCTATCTATTCATGCCACAGGAGAGAAGGTCTCTGAGTAGTCGATGTCGTATGTCTGTGTATACCCTTTTGCGACTAACCTGGCTATATATCTCTCGATACTTCCATCTGCTTTGTATTTAACATTAAACACCCCCTGCATCCAACAGTTTTCTTACTATGTGGTAGTTGACATTTCTCCCATGTCTGATTCTTCTTCAGTGCCTCCATTTCTACATCCATGGCTTTCTTCCACTGTGGCTATCTGAGGGCCTCATCCATAGTGTCAGGTATTTTCTCAGAACATAGTGTCACAAAGAAACTTTGTGCTGGTTTTGACATATCTTCCCATGCCCTCCTGACCGGGTACTTGGAGGCTTGAGCAACTTTGGTAGGGGAGTACCGCTCAGGTGGTACCCTTCTATTTTTCCTGGGTGGTAGCAGTCGTGCTTGATTCTCTACAAAGGGGTTAGTACAATCTATGGGAGAATTTTGAGGAATGGGACAAGGAAGATCAATAGGAGGCATAGATGAATCAGTGATGTCAATAAGGGAGTCAGACTTAGTAATAGGAAAATAAGAATCAGACTTAGGGCCGTCAACCTGTATACTGTCGCTTACTTGTTGAGAGTCATTCGGCCAGGAATCATCATTGGTGGGTCACACCATGATGTCCTCATCATCGTAGGGTACCGCTGAACAGTTGGCGTCATCTACTTGCCGTGTTGGTTCAGTCATTAACCAGTATTGTCTGGATAGCCAATCGAGAGTATCATCACTAGTTATCTCCCCCTGAAACTGAGATTGGGTAGCAAAAAAGGGTTCGGTCTCAAGAAAGACACAATTCATAGTGGTATGGATTCGACGAGTTCGAGGATTGTGACACCGATATCCGTTTTGGGTACGCATAACCAACAAAAGTACATTTCTCAGCACAGGGGTCAAGTTTGTCTTGGTGGGTTCATGGGATATGGATAAAAACGGTACAACCAAAGACCTTTGGGGGTAATGTTAGAATGGATGGAATGATAGTTTGGGTGGCCAACATTTGGAGTGGTGTTTGATGATGTAGGATGGACGTAGGGAGTCGGTTACTTATATAGGTAGCAGTAGACACGGCCTCTGCCCAAAAACCACGAGGAACATTAGTATCAAGCATCATAGCTCGTGTCATTTTGAGGAGAGTGCGGTTTTTTCATTCCACGACGCCATTTTTTTCGGGAGTGCCAGGACACGAGGTTTGATGAATTATACCATTATCAGAGAAGAAACTTTTAAGTGCCCCTTCAAAAAATTCCCACCATTGTCTAACCGAAGGATTTGTATGGAAGCATGAAATTGTGTAGTGGCCATCTTATGGAATTCTATGAATTTTGTGCTGACATCAGATCTGTGTTTAAGGATATATAGCCATGTCATCCGAGAAAAATTATCAACAAAAATGACAAAATATTTGTAACCAAGGGAAGTAGGATGGGGAGAAGGACCCCACACATCTGAATGTATTAAGAATTTTTTTTCCCGCACGAGTATTATTAGCCTGATACATTGCTTGAGGCTGTTTGGCCCGGAGACAAGTGTTACATGCTAAGTGGTGTAAATTATTGTTTTGAGTGGAAAAAAAGTTTGGAAAAAGAAATTTAAGATAACTAAATGACGAGTGCCCTAACCGGCGATGCCAGAGCCACAACTGACAAGTAACAGATCCGGTTGCAAGATTAGACCACCGTGTTGTTCCACTGTATCTATGTAATAGAGTCCACCAGCCTCAGTACCACGTCCAATGATACTCCCCGTATAAATGTCCTGCAATAGACAAAACAAAGGATACATGAGAACGACACAGTCTAGTTCTTTAGTGATTTCACTAACGGATAATAATTTTGTTGAGAGAGACGGAACAAACAAGCAGCGGGGTAAGGTTATTTTAGGGGTAATAGCAATGGTCCCCCCTCCCTGAACAGGAATAATCTCTCCACTAGCGGTTTCAACATGAGTTTTTAAAGGATTAGATTGACTAATAAAATCAGTAGGGTCAAAGGTCATAGTCTCTGAGGCCCCACAATCAATTATCCACCGGGAGTTAGGCTGAGGAGAGGATCGTCCAGTGTTACAGTGGGAGTTAATTTGCATGGGTGATTTAGGTTTATGGGTCAAAGTGGAATGATTGATAGTTTTAGGGCTGATCTGGATAGGGGTGGATTCTTGATGGACATAGGATGTAATTTCGGCTGGAGTAGGGGTGAAACTGTCTGTTTTTAAAATTGGAGGGGCGCTATGGGTACTGCTGGGATTTTTAGGGGCACATGGTGCAATTTCGACTTGGGGAGGGATGTAAGTGTTGGCTTTGAAAGCTGAGGGGGTTTTATGCATAATATCAGACGTATGGACTGTATTGCCCTTAGCTGAAAATACAGGGACTACTGGGGTAATATTGGGGTATAAAAGTGAAAGGGGGCTAGGGTTTCCCTCAAGCCCCCTTTTACATGCCGCCGTCTGTGAGGAGCCTCCTGAAGGTTCTTCCTTCGTCTGCTGCTACGCTCTTTCTACTAGGGCTTTGCCACCGTCTTCTCGTTCAGAGTTGATGGTGGCTGCCTCAGTATCAGTGAATCTGGTGGTGGTGCCTTCAAATCCAGTGCTGGCGATTCTCTTCCCCTTCCACCAGTCCGGATACCCCTGTAACTGAAAGCCTCTCTCTTTTATGTGACTTTTCTTTTTGCAATGGTTACACAGTAACTGACTCTTGTCCACCTTCCCTTCTCGCGATGATGTATTTGAGAGGGTTGGGTTTCCTTGTTTCTCCATCTGTGGTGACTTGGTTCTGCCTCTGTTCGTGGCTGGAGCCTATCCTGCTAGTCCCTACCACACTTCAACTCCCAATGATGAGTTTTTCTCTGAGGGATGATGACCTCTGAGCACACTGTTCTGGACCTTTGCCCTTCGGATTTCTGAAAATGCTGCTTCTACTGAGGGTAAAGGTGTCCTCTTGTCTATCTCCTTCTTCTCTTGCTCAAACTAATATCCAATAGCTAGAAGAAACTGATAGAGGCGGAACTCTTGGATTTTTTGATTATACAATCTGATGTCTTCTGGGCATCACATCGAATTTGGATCTTTGGTGTCTATTGACACCCATACTGCCTGGAGTTTGTTCCAGCAATCTTCAAAAGTACCATCCCCTTGTCGGATGATACTGGCTTGTTTGTATAGATCAAAGATCTGGAGTCCATCTCCATCCATTCCATAAGTAAGAGCTAGGCCATCACAGAGGGCCTTATTCGTGGGATACCTAGTAATGTTACTGATCATAGTAGGTTCCACGTTTTGTAATATCCAGGTAAAGACTTTATTATCATCTTGTTCCCACTACTGTAATGTGGGCCATTTGGTGGTGGAGGTGGCGGGTTACCAGTGAGATGTGCAACCTTGCGTTGGCCAAGTATGGGCATGTAGATAACAGTGGACCATAAAGAGTAGTTGCCAATGTTCAGCTTGACTGATATGTGTAATATTTCAAGTATGGGCATAATTTGCTAAGGTGGTGGTACGGGAGACCGAAGGCTTTCCCCGAGGATTTGAACAACTTTTAATGCTAATTCCCCAGAAACATTGTTGGGACTGGATGATGATTCTGGGTTGGTGGAGGAGGCCTCTGGTTTTCCAGTTTCTGACATTGTGGGTGATGATTCTGCAGGTTACGATGGGAACAGACATGTGTGAGCAACACGGTCTTCTGACTGTGATGATTTGCAGCAAAAAGGCCAACTGACTGGGAAAAAGGTATTAGGCAAAAGGCCAACCGGTTGGGAAAGGTATTTTGGCGATGGTGAAGTTCTTTTTGAGCCTATTCTCAGAAACTTCAAATTATTTTACAAAGAGGAAGTGTCCTGCTCTAATACCATGTTCAGATTGAAGAAAAACAATTTTCCTTTCTTCACTAATAATTTCGATTTACAACATATGTCCTATTTATCCTTGATACTACATAATTTACATGAAAATGGAATCAATCAACTGATTACACTAACTAGGGTAATGATTTGATCACACTATCTAAGGTAAGTCTTAATTATTTTACATATGGTAGTTTCCTATTTACAGAAAGAATGATTACTCCTAATTATCAGCATTCATAGGACAACTACATTCATCTATTACAACTCATGCAGGCAACTCATACCTACGCAGGCATGGATGTACCTACAGGAATGCAACATTATTCAACGACATTGGGAACTTGGCTTAGACACCGAGAAATTTTAACACGCCGTCCGTTACATAAAATGGAACTTTTGTTGTACAAAGGTCTTCTGATAATGTGCCTATAATTGTGTAATAAACTTCAGTTCTAGTTGAAGGGATTATAATTCACTTATTTCCACACATTAAAAGAAGAATTTTATGACATAAGTAAGTAATTTCATGCAATAAGTGCATGAAAAATTTATTCATCGAAAATACCACATCCTTTTTTTTGTCACACGTGCACACATATTTGAAAAGGAACCAAACTTGATCTTGGTTTTCACCAAAAAGGCAATAAACCAGATTTCCTGGAGAATATCACAGTTTAAGGGGTGCCAAAGTAGAACTTCCATCGTATCCATTTGGTCTGCTGCCGAGGATGTAGTCTCTTACTGTTATTTCGCGATACAGTGGAGGAGTATTTTCAGACAGCAATTCCTTGATTGGTCCATACACTCTGGATGGTGATTTGTCACCATAAAACAAGCAAGCTACAGAAACCCTTGTGTTTGTAGTGTTTGACCACACACGATGCTCGGAACTAGTGAATGCATCGTTAGTTACAAACTGCAAATAGAAAATTGAAGAACCTCATCACATTTTCACTTTTTCACGAAACAAATTTCATAAATTTTAAATCCCCATAGTCTCATAGTCTAGTCTCCTGCATCATCAATACTCTTTCCGTTTAAAAAATATTGGTGGTCAAATATTATTAATTTAAATTGTCAAAATACTGTACAAACTGTTCAGTGAAAATTTAATCATAAATAGTGCAAAAAATATTTTGACAAACTAGGGTCGAATATTTTTAAGATTTGATTTTAATTGATATTTAACAAACTATTCATGATGACCAACTATGACAATATATTTTTCGGAATGGAGGGAGTCTTAAACTATTGATGAATTCTTCCTAGACGTGTACAGGTCAATATTTGTAATTGAGCATGATATTGTTAAAGTGAATTCTTTTCGGCGCTTAAAGTGAATTATTGAGTTCAGTTATTGAACATACGCATGTCACTTTTAACCATTTATGTTGCTCCTACTACATAATTTGAGCATATTGTTCAATATAAGTTGAACTTGTGTTTCATGTATACTGCATCAGTATTAGAAATGTTATCTGATCCAAATCCAAGTGTTTTTGATTGGCCATATGATAACTTTTCCTTATTTTTGAGCATTTAGAGCTTTGAGAACATGTTTAAATAGGAAAAATATGGATTTTCAACTCATTTGATACAGTACAGAGCTTAACAAGTGTGATGTTTCTTTCATGGTTTTATTTAGATGTGAAATTGATCTGGAAATTATCTCCTATCTTCAAGCAATAAGTGGAAAGAAGAATCTTTAACCTCACACGTTTTGCAAAAGCTCTTAGGCAAAAATTCTCGCAAACTAATGGAAGTTTTAGAGCATCAGCCTTAAAATTAAAGCTTATAGATTGAAGATGTGCCATTTGAGTAACCTTCTTGCCTCATGCCTTCAAAATTTAATAAAGGAAACAGCCATAGTCTTCAAAGGTAACACCTCAATCGTAAAAATTTTATTCATCTTCTTCGAGCTTCTTAAATCTTCAAAGGTCTCATGTTTTTATGGAATTTTTTTATAACTCCAGTTTTATAAATGTTTATACATATATACACATATATAAATAAATAAATAAATATGCGTATGTGTATACATATGTGTATGTATATATGCCTTAGCAATCTCTGATGTAGTAGATTTTACAAATCAGTTTATGAGTTGAGTTTCAAAATATTGGTAGATATCAAACCTTTCAATTGTTTCCCAAAGTCACACGCGTATTTTACAGCCCCAAGGTTACATACATATTTTACAGTTTAAAAGCTAAGGTAAATCAAAGCCGGGGTGATTTACTGGTAAATCTTTTATGCTATTCTTTTGTGGCCTAAGTGAACAGGTTACTATGAGTACAAACACTAATTCATAGTTTATGCAGAGTAGATCTCTATAAAAACTTGTGGATTGAATATGAGCATACCTTCAAAAGATCTCCAACGTTTACTATGAGAGCTCCAGGAACAGGAGGAACATTCAGCCACTGGTTTTGGTAAAATACCTGCAGCCCACCACTCAGATCTTGGAGCAAGACGGTAAGAAACGACCGATCTGCGTGCTGTTGGAAGCGAGCGGTCGGGTCGGGTTTATCTGTTTTAGCATAATAGTTAAGCACTAAAACATGACCCTTTGCGCAACCCATGTCTACGAGGTGATCAGTTTTGAGCCCCAGTGCCACAGACAACATTTCCAGGAAAAGAGTAACAAGTCTCTTCACGTGCTGCGAGTATTCCAGCATTGCACCTCTACACATTTAAAACATTACATATATAAATTTTGTTTAATAGGATCTGACGAATCTTTATGACGAATCTACATGATAACAGAAACAACAACATTATCTCATTGCCTTAATGGCTCTGGTGTATGACGGGTATGGGGGTCGGATGTACGCAACCATACACATGTGTTAGAAACACACGGAGTTTGTTTCCCGATGACCCAGAATGATAAAAGAACGCAAAAACACTGCAGGATGCTGTTAGAACTTGGAGTTATAATACGTGTGCGGATGTGTAGCACAAACATAATGCAGTTATAGACTGAAATTATATTGCAAAAACTCGAACTTGAGTATACACAACAGAATACTGAAAGGGTAAGAGTAAGGTGCTTGCCTGCAAACCACAGGCAATTGGTTCGGGTCGATCGGCTCAGAATCGATGAGGGTAGTGAACTGACTCTGCCCCTCGCCACCGCGATGTTTGGCATAATTCATCGCAAAAGTCAGGCCAGGTGTCAGAGGATTCACGGTGTTGTACTTGACCTTCTCTTCTTCCGGCAGCTCGTGAAACTCACGTGACATATTCAGCATGGCTTCCATCAAGTCCTCAGGCACACCATGGTTCAAAACCTGAAAGAATCCCGCGCTTTTTGCCGCAGCTTTCACCTTCTCAATCACTTCCCCCCTCCGGCCACTCAGATCCACCACCGGAATTTCCCACTGCTTTTGAGCCTCCGCGGGATATCCGACCTGCTTTGTCTCACAACTGTATTGAGCCATTTTTGAATTCTGTTTCTACTCAAGTGAGGTGTTTGATGAGCGGAAGCCCAGATTATATAGCAGAAATTTCAATCTAGTTGCTTAATTCGTGAGAAAAAACTAATAGGATCGTGGTCCACGGGCAGATAAGATAATACGAATACAATTACTAATAATGCTCTAATTACGCGAGGTTCATGATTCCTGCATAAAATATTTTTCTTTTTTTCCAGCAAAAAAAAAAAAGATTTATGTTAAAATGGCCTCCCCAAAACCAAAAATGACATCTCATATTAGTTGAGTTACATAGTGGCGGAATGAGCTTAAACCATTTATCTTGAACAAAAGAATTCATCATCTTTGTTTAACATCTCAAAAAACATAAACATTATATCAACAGTCATAAAAGGTAAATAATCTCAATATTCTAATAACGTAATATTACATCAAGGAAACATTGACAACTGTGAAGTAAATGTGGTGACTTCTCCCTGTTTACTCATATGAAAGAAACGTACAAAGGAATGAGCTTTCAACTCTCTTAGAAATAAAATTAATCATATTTAAAAGCATGTAACATATCTATCTACTCTTAAATACATGCAGCAAGATACTTAAGATCTTTTTACCTAAAACACTGTCCCATTTTCCCCTAGAAACAATTTAACTTTACTAATTAATATACACAGAAAGCCCTTAATTTTTCTTTGACACCGACATATATAGACGTATACATTATCACATTGCAAGGGGCGTGACCTTACCCTTGGCATGCTTTAATATTTGTTTGGGTCATGACTTGCTTCAACATCACACATTGTGTGAGGTTTGACTTATCCCACAATATTTTTTTTTGCATCATCACATACCATCTTTCATTTTCGATATATTCATTACATTATATGCTCAATTTTACGATTTGACCATAGACATTGAAGACGAGTCCCAAGGATGTATATCCTCATACGAGCCGTATAATATCATTCATATAGTCAGTTTATGTGCTCTAGCCACAAAAAAAAAGGAACATATCGTCACTCTCAATAAAAGCTGTAGATCATTTAGGTTCAGTTATCCTAATTAAAGTTGTAGATCATTTAGAGATGTTTTTAATATTTTTTAAATCACTAAATAGGAGTTACATATCTCAACAAAGTGAAGTGTCAATAGCCTATGTTGTGTCAAAATACTAAGGAAACATGATTGAAACAATGAAATTAACGAAGTCACGAAGCGAACTTAGCAAATTTATAACAGAATTTTGAATATGAAAAGTGATGTCAAAAGAAAGAATGAAGAACAAAAGAGAAATTTAAGAAACACCTAAGCACTTCAAAGAAACATGCTAATATGTATAAACACTTAACCTTTGAAGCTATGGGTGTGAGAATGAAATTGATGTCAGCTTGAATGGACCTTTTCTCTTAAAATAGACAGAAGTTATGGGTCCATAGGAAGAAACCCTCTGTTTAAGTCAGTTAAGGAATTTAGCAGTAAGAAGACTTCGGAGCTGCTGTGTTGCTTGATCAGCTGCTTTAATCCGACGTGGCATCAACAGTTGAGCTTCTTTAATCCGGCGTGGCATCAATAGTTGAGCTACAATTGATCCTGTACGTCACAGCTGCACCAAGTACTAGTCATACTAGATAGCTCTCACACTTCAATTCAGCTACTGAAAGTCAGTCACAGCTAATCATACCTATGTTTGTCTCTACTACGCTGAGCTGCACTTGAACCTTCTCCATTCTGTGCTGGCCGCTCAACATCTTTAACACCCCCTCTCCCCCTTCAATTTTGACTTCTTATAGATATTGCACACTCCCAAAACTAAAGTCAAGAATCACATCCTGTGTGAACCCAATGCCTTAGTGAACAAATCTGCTACTTGGTATTCAGTCTTGATAGGCATCACTTTATCACTCCTTCTTGAAACTTGTCCTTGACCACATGAAAATCCACTTCTATATGCTTGGTCCTTTCACGGAATACATGATTTTAACTATGTAAATGGCACTCTTGTTGTCACCAGACAACTCAACAGGATGGACGTGTTCTAATCCCAAGTCTTTAAACAGATACAACAACTATTAGACTTCACAAGTTGCCGCTGCAAATGATATGTACTCTACTCCTGAAGAAGACCTTGAGACTGTAGTTTGCTTCTTGGCTTTCCAAGACACTAAAGCATCTCCAAAGAACATGCAGTAGCCTGTAACAGACCCCTAGTCTCTGAACACCCACCCAATCTGAATCTGCATAAACTTTCAGTACCTTTAAGCATGTACTAAGGAAAAGTAAGCCTTGACCAGGAGTATCTTTCAAGTATCTTAGCAGTCTGTGAATAGCTCTCATATATAATTCTGTTGAAGTGTCCAAAATCTGACTCAATTGTTGGACACTATATGCTATATACAGTAATTTCCTAATCATCCTTCTATAACTAGACACATCTGCTATCAATTTTGAATCAGTGTGTTCTAGTTTCAAATTTTGTTCCATGGAGATTAATGGAAGCTTGGCAGCCAGAAATCATGTCTTTTCCAACAACTCCATTGTATACGTCCTTTGACATATCACAATCCTCCCTGAGACCTTGCCTCCTCAAGGCCTAGGAAGTACCTAAATTCTCCTAAATCTTTGGTCTTAAATGTAGAATGCAGATTGTCCTTAAGCTGCTGAATCTGAGATAAAGAATCACTTGCAGCTATGATAACATCAACATAGATGAGCAAGACCAAGAAGGAGTCGGATGTTCTCTTCGTAAACATTGTATAATCATGCCTCGACTACCGAAAACCTTGAGACAAGGGGTAAATAGTAAACTTTTCATTCCACTGTCTGCTAGCCTGTTTGAAACCATAGAGACATTTTTGAATCTTAAAAATGCATCAAGAAAAGGTGACTAAGAACCTTAGGGCAAATCCATATAGATTTCTTGGTAAAGATCCCCATAAGAAAAGCATTATTGATGTCCAACTGATGAACATGCTAGTGGTTTAGTGAAGCCAAAGCAAGAAATACTGAAGTCGTTTTAGCCACAGGATAAAAGGTATCAGCATATTCTATCCCTAGTTGTTGTGTGTAGCACTTACACACCAACCTTTGTACCTTTCTACCGAACCATCAGCCTTTTTTTAATCTTATAAACCCACTTACAACTAACGTGTTGCTTATCAGGTGGCAAGGGAACAATGGTCCAAGTGTGGATGGCCTCCAATGCAGCCAACTCTAGCTGCATGGTTTGTTCCCAGACTGCTAAAGAGGCTGCCTGTTGATATGTAACAGGTTCCTATTCAATGCTCATGTTAAGAATGTAAGACCTATATTTGAGTGTCAGACTGTCAAAAGAAACATAGGATGTAATAGGATAAGGCAGAGAGGGTGAAGGAGACACCTTGAATCCCTGCTCATTGTAACTATGTTCTGATTGATCCTCCATTAGCTCAGCTGAATTCACCTAGTTTTTGAACTTGAATCCAGGAGGAAATTGATGTTTCCTATAACACCTATTAGCTCTGTAGTCTATCAAGCCACAATGAGTACATTGGAAATGTTTACCTTCTTCTGGGTAAAATCTCTCGTTGCCTCTCCTATACGCAAGACCTTGTCCTCTATTTGTATATGTGTTAGCCACGAGACCTTGATGTTCATTACAACTACTCATCAAGGCAGTAGGTGTATTAGTAAAGTTAGTAGGCACACCACTATTCATAACTTTTCTCTGAAATTTCAAGGTCGTAGCAAAAGCAGTTTTAATGTTTGATAGGGTGTCACCACAAACACTTGTGATCTAATTGGATCAAATTCTTCATTCATGCCTTTAGCAAATTTAATGACATAGTCATTCTCAACAAACTCAGTTACCTTCTTAGTGATGTCACAAGTACATCTAAGGCAATCACACTTTGGAATAGGCCTCCAAGCCCTCAATTCTTCCCTTAAAACCTTCAGTTTGGTAAATTAATCATTGACACCGAGATTTTCTTACCTCACACTATGAAAATCAGATAGAGAATCATACAGCCTGAATGGATCACCACTGCCATACCTCATAGTTAAGACATTCCACACATCCAAGGCACTATCATACTACATTATGCTTTGAACAATAGAAAGAGAGACACAATTCATTTACCAATGACCCACAGGTCCAAGGATTGTAACCTCACTCTGATACCATGCCAAAATACTCAGAAAACATGATTCAAACAATGAAATTAACGAAATCACAAAGCAGGCTTAACAAATTTAAGCGCCAAAACAAAGAATGAAGAACAAAAGAGAAATTGAGGAGTAATTGATATTCTTTCATCTCAAACTGAATTGTACAGTGTAATTGAGTATTTATACTAGCTATATAAGCAACTAGAAGTTGGTTCGCACGAGATCCTAGCTAACTGCTCGTGCCAACTATTGTAACTGATGTGTTGCTTGATCAGCTACTTTAATCCAACGTGGCATCAATAGTTGAGCTACAATTGGTCATGTACATCACAGCTACACCAAGTGCTATTCATACCAGATAGCTCCCACACTTCAATTGAGCTATTAAAAGTCAATTACAACTTATCACACCTATGCTTGCCTCTACTAAGCTGAAGCTGTGCTTGAACCTTCTTCCTTCTTTGCTGGCAGCTCAACAACTTCAACATGTTGAGTAAGATTTTTGTTCCCCTAAATTAATATTATGAAAATAAAAATTCTTAAAAATCCTCATGTTGACGTTGGAAACGCCGTGCACCACGTAGACTATGATGAACAACAGTAAACATATGCCATGAATTCTTGTTGTTGGCGTAGGTTACGCCCAGTACGGTGTGCACGATACTGGTGAAGGACCTAGACTGTAGAACCATGATTTTCCATCATTTATCTTTAGCGTTTCCCCAACCATGTCAATCTCTATGGCATCTCTTAGACACAGGGCGGTATGCTAATCTAGCCTTAAACTAGCTACTGGGTGGGGCTTGTTTAAGACTCGGTTTGAGTTCGTCAATTACGAATTCAAAGTCAAACTAACTTTTATACTTGGAAACGAATTCAACTTCTAATTCAAACCAGTATAAAATATGACGAGCTGATTTCAAATTTAACTGTATTCGTTTAAGCTCGGCTCATATACAGTTTTACTTTGACATCATCTTACATAGTGACAGCATATTACACCCTTACCCAGCACATTAACATTAAAACAAGTCATTGATCATCAACCCTCTACAAATAAATATGATAAGCACCTAACCTTGTTTCTTCAAGGAACAAAACAACAGCAAATGCTCAAAGTTCAAACCACGGTCAAAACATTGTGCTTGCGTACAAAATTCATCCAAAATTATCTCTTTTTAGGGCATATAACCCCGAAAACGGAAGTTAGCCAAAACCAAGGGCAAAATACCAAGTTGCCCATGGAATTTGATTTCATTACCTTCACCCTTATATTTACTGTTAACAAGTACCTTATGAATTTTTCAGATTTGAAGAGTTTATAAATTCAACATTAACTAAACGATCAAAATGTAAAAGTAATTCTATCCAACTATTATAATATTTTAAAGGAGAAACGAAAACGGGACAACCTTAATGAAGTTAAAACTATTTGTCAAAATTGCCCAACATGGGAAATCTTGCACATCCTTATGTTAATATGTTCACCTGGGAGGGTATATCGTTCCACTCTTATATCATGTTATATAATGATACTATTAGGTCCCTTGGAACACACTAGAAGGGAGGTTGGATAGTGTGTTCACCAAGTATAGATATTTTATTGGATATTTTTCGTTTTTGAGTGCAACCAATACTTGGGTGTGTTCTTGAAAAGAATAAAGATTTTGCGGAAGCGTAAACAACACAAAGATATATAGAGGTTCAAGTCAAATGACTCTACTCCTCTACCTTCTTGATCTTTCACAAGAAGGATTTTGAATGGGGGAGTGTTATTTCTATGGGGGGAAACAACAATCAAAAACAAAATCCAAGAAAATGAAAACTAGGTCATATGCCTAGACCACAACCAAGAATTCTAACCCCTTGAAGTCTAGCCTCTAAAGATCTTCTTTGCCCTCAAAGAAATCTTGTAGGGAGTATAGTGAACCACAACACTATTAACTAACCCTCCAAGGTCTAGATTTCTCAAACAAGAAGCACCCTAGCTTCTTGACCAACAATCTACACAGTCTCTCACAATCTTCACTCACTAAGAAGAAGGCTCTTCTTCTTCCTTTACAACACAACTCTCAACAATAAAGTAAAATGTACAAGATTACAACTATTTTGAGAGCTTAAAACTTTGAGAGCTTGAATATTGTAGAAAGTTGAAGAAGAAAGAGGTGAAAACCCTTCTTTTATTTCTCTTTGAATTTCTTCCCTTTTGATACCTTATGCAGAGCCAATAATGGGCTTTGTCTTCTTGTGATGGCATGTCATCTTCGTTGAAGATCTCCTATTAGCTTGTAGCAACTTTCTTGGAGATGCTTCTAGTTGAAAGCTAGAAGAGGAAATCTGACTTTTTCAAGAATGAGAGAGACCTTGTAAAAATATCACTAAAAAGGGACGGTACAAAGAGTCAAATAACGTTAGAAAGTAAAGCATATGACTTTTGTAACGTTTGTCACATGAAGCGCCTAATCTATTTATTGAACAGGCGTTCAATGTGACATGGAGCGGTTTATGTGAACTTGAACAGGAGTTTGATGTCACATAGAGCGCCTTATGTGTGTAATTGAAGGCGTTTGAAGTTACATGAAGCGCTAAATCTCAGCCTTCATACGTGTTCGAAGTAGTTCTGACTTATTCAGAACGCAACTTGAAGTACGTGTAGAGAAAAAGAGGTTTGAGTGGTTCAAAATATATGATTTAAATGAGCATGACAAAAAACGTGTGCATGACATAAACGTATGCATGATATATTGCTTATTACTTGCCTTATTTATTTCATGTATAATGTTGCCGTACTAACGAGCCATGAAGATTTAAAGCTTACATCAAATGGCAAACATTTGTTGTGTTTATACTATTTTCAGGTGCAACCATTAATGAACTAAACTAGTTCATTAAGTGAAGTACTTAGTTAATAAAACTAAGTAGTTCATTAAAGGAAGCAACATTTGGACAAGGCACAAAGGCAACAAGACTAAGAAAGGAAAGTCTCCTCCTCCTCCCACCACACATATATACACGCATATATGTACTTAAATATATATATTTTCAGATTTTTTGAAAAAGGCACATACACATGTATTCTAACGTACTACCGACACGTTATATATTTTATGTACGTATGTTAACGTCACATCACCATACTTAACTCATATTTATGAGTATATTCAGGTCTTATATCATTTGATATAAGTCATGGTGATGACAAATTAAATACGACACGTTAGAAGGTTCTAAACCGAAAATTGTCGTATCGGATGAATACCGAAACTTCGCCAACGTGTCACGTACTTCCCATAAATAGATGGCCAGCCCCTACAACTCAAAAATAATTATTCATTTCGTGGCTATGATGATATTTTCAGCCATAAAATCATTCCATATTGGCACACACAAATTGCCCCACATTAAAGCCAAATTATGGAGATTTCAATTTCAATTTTGACACATGTTAATGGCGCCACTTTAGACCAGCTAAGTGCTGAGAATTAAAGCTTATATTATATATATTATGTGTAACATAATATATATATATAACATGTGCAAAAAGTTGGAATTTAATTAGAGAAAAATCGGGTAATCGATAAACATCAAAAATTCGATTTTCTACGTACACAACAAATGGAACATTTTTGGCACATCATACGACACGTATCTAGACACTTTTTACATATGTCATACATCTTAAAGTGCTCTAGAAAATTAAATTAAGGGCTGATTGGAATATAACATGTGTATATTATTAAATGTGCACTATTTTACAAAGTTAGCAAAAATGAAATTCAGCACATGCATATACATGTATACACGCCCCTACAGCTGAGATGGAGCATATGTGGAGCCTTGATGGCATATTGATTAGTCAAGAATCAATCATACAATGTTGGTGATTTAAAGAAAGAAGCTACAAAAGGTAATGTTTCAAACTTTATCTCATTTGAAAAACATGCTGAAAATTTCAGCATGAGAATACTAGGCTGGCCGAATTTCTTCATTAACTAGGCTAATTTTGTGTCTTGAAACATGTGGTTAATTGGAAGAAGAAATGGAAGTAATTTGAATAAGATACAAAGTCTTAAAGTGTGATATCTTGAATATCACACATGCTGAAATTTTTCAGCATGTGTGGGAATGTATCTTGAACGAGTTTTAGGGCATGTTGGTGTCCAAATTTTATTTCCAAAATGATGAGGATATTTGTTGCCAATTGATGATTTATTTTTAAAAAGAAAAATCAAAGAAAATTGGAAATAATTTGAATTAAGGAGCCATGTATCACATGCTGAAATTTCAGCATGCTAACTCCTCATTATGGCCGATTTTATTAACCTTTTTGGAGAAATATTATCTTGCTTAATTTATGTGATAATCTTGGATGTTATAGCAACTAAGTTATGTTGATTTTGGCACATGCTTTTAGTGAAATATTCAGATTTTCCAAGTCATCAAATGATGATAACATTCAACCAATCATGAAGTGCCAAGTAAGCAAAGGTTAAATGATCATCCAATGAGAAGGTGCCAAGTAAGCAAGATCATGTCACAATGATGCCATACATTCACCCAAGGACTTAGAAGACAATTTTTAAGAAGGGAAGGCACCTATAGGGGGACGGCCATAATGCATAAAAGGAAAGGAGAAGAGCAAAAACAAAGACAAGAACAAGCATTGCAAAATTCAAGTGATCAAAAACGCCAACCGTCTCTTCTTCTACACTCTCTTTCTTTCTTCTTCTTGAAAGCCTATTGTACTTATATTCTTATCCTTGAATAGGCTTGTAATAGACCACCACATACTCTTTATCTTTGTAAAAGATTGATCAAGGTGTGATCAATCTTCAATCTTGCAAGGTGGTGGTGTTCGTGTGCATTGTATTGAACATACAAGGTTTGTAAAGGGTTGGAGTTGGTGTGTAACTCCATCAACCCTGTGGTAAGGTGTACTTGCGTGTGTGACTTTTGTGAACCGAGGAAGGTGTTCCTCGAAGACTGGAGTAGGTTGTTTATAACCGAACTAGTATAAAATTCTCGGTGTCATTTACTTTCAGCATTTATATTCTGTTTCTGCACTGTTTACTCTTTTTGTTCGCATTAGTAAAAATAGTAAACGATTTTCAAAAATTACGAAAATTTTCAGAAACATAGCCACACGTCTTAGTATTAATTTGGCACAAGTTTCAACCCTTTTGGATAAGTATAAATCACTCAAACATCCAAAGTTCTGAGACTAGTGCAATCTGATTTTCAGGCTTGCAAAGGTTGAGACTTTCAGTGTATTTGACTAACTTTCTGAAAGAATTTTTCAAAGCTGTTTCAACCCATTTAATTAAAACATATGAAGGGTTAGTGGTTAAAATTTCAGAGAAATTAGATTTAAATACAAATAGGAATAAATTTTTCAAAACAGTCTACCGTTTCTGGCAGATTCGCGCGATCTGACCACCAACGATTTTTGAAGGGGTTAAAGGTTGAATTTAAATCTAAAATTTTTAGGAGATACTCATAACATCTGAGGATAAGTTGTCTCAAAATTTCAGAATTTTGGAAGACCTACAACCTAGTTTTTAAAAACGTTTTAAAACTGGTCCTGGAAACAGAATCTGTTTTCAGAAGTTGAGTTGTTTGGTTTTAAACAAATTTTAAAAACCACACTTTCCGCACAAACTATTCAACCCCCCTTCTAGTGGTACCTTGCAGATCCTACAAGTGGTATCAGAGCGCAGGAACACTCACTACAAAGGATCCAACGATTCAGTGAGATGGCAACCACAAATCTCAAAACCGAGCAAGAAGGTATGTCGAGCCAAAGGCCTCCTCTTTTTGACGGTGAGTCTTTCATTCAATGAAAACTAAGAATGAAGCTTTTTCTTATGGCAATAGATATTGATCTTTGGTCGATTATAGAAGATGGTCCTTTTGTTCCATCTAAGATATCCACCGTAGACGGAGTCACACTAGAAGTCGTTAAACCTAGACAAGAATATACAAGTGATGATAAAAAGAAACTTAGCATTAATGCTAGGGCTATGCAATTGCTCTTAAATGGATTAAGTAAGAGTGAGTCTAGTTATGTCTCAAACTGTTCTAGTGCACAAGAAATGTGGAGGATACTCGAAATGAAACACGAAGGCACGAGTCAAGTAAAATAGTCAAAAATAAACATGCTTATGTCCACACTTGAGTCGTTTAAACTGTTGCCTAATGAATCTATTGTTGATATGGATCTTCGTTTGACTAACATCTACAATTCTCTTGAGTCTCTTGGTAAAGCTTTTACCATGTAGGAAAAAGTACAGAAAGTCTTACGAAGCCTTCCTTCAGAGTGGGACCCTAAAGTAACCGCAATAGAAGAAAGCAAAGAAACGAACTCAATAAAGATGGAAGAGTTAATTGGATCACTTAAGGTGTATCAAAATAAACTCACCATACGGAAATCGGAATCATCTAAACAAGGTAAAGCTATTGCTTTTAAATCAAATGAATACGTCTCTACTTCTTCCGATCACATAGATGATAGTGATTCTGAATCGGATAACGATGACCTAATTCTATTGGCTAAAGGCTTAAGAAAATTTATGAGAAGGTCATTTAGAAACAAAAATAAGGGTACTACAACTAAAAGAAATAAGAACAAGTCAAATGATAAAGATGTTAAATGTTATGAATGTGGCAAACTTGGACATTTATCATATGACTGCCCCAATAAAGAAAAGCAAACAAATAAATACCCTGACAAGGAGCGGAACAAGAATAGACTCGTCTCAGAACCCAAGCAAAGGAAACGTGCTCTAAAGGCCTCCACCTGGAGTGATACATCGAATTCCGAAACTGAAACCGAAGAAGAGACTACTCAAGTATGCTTTGTGTCCAAAGCATCTAATGAGGTATCATCTGATTCTGATTCTGACTCTGAGCCTTCTTATGATGATCTTTTTAGTCAGTATTTAGAATTGCATAAATTCATTAAGACTCTCGCTAAGGAAAAGAAGCGATTAATTGAAGATAAGAAACTGTTAGAATCTTCTAACGAGAATCTTGTCGCTCAATTAAACGATTCAAAGAAAGAGTCATCATGCATCATTACTGCATTAAAGTCAGAAATTTCATCATTAACCACTCAAAATAACGAAATGAAATCCGAGATTTCAAATTTGAAATCAAGGAATATAGACCTAGAGAAAATGATGAAACAGTTTGATACCGGATCGAACATGCTGCATCGTATTATCCTATCACAAAAGCATGACAGTGACAAAACAGGTTTGGGATACGTTGATACTAATGAAGTATCCACCAAACCAACTAAGTTTGTTGTGTCTAAGAAATTAGACACCCCAAAGCCTCAAATGGCGTCTAAGATGACGCACAAGCCGGCTCTTCCCTCATCACATCCCACTTCCTCTTCATATCATGCGAAATACAATTTTGTACCATATAGATATGAAAAGAAAAGAGTGATGCATACACGGCATTCATTTTATCAACGCACTACACACACACGCACAAGGACGTATCAAAAACATCCTTCATACAATGAGTATAAAGGAGTTCTTGGGCCAAGGCCCAAAGTGCATTCACCACATGTCTACTATATCGCACCTTCATCTATATCCTTGCCATTTGCTAGACCGAGAAGGATCACTCAAGTATGGTACCGAAAGGTACTTTTACCAAGAGGTGATTAACTAACTCGAAAGGACCCAAAGTTAAAAGGGTACCTAAATCATTTTTGCACATTGCAGGGAGCCCACACATCAAAAGATACAACTATAAAGTGGTTCCTTGACAGTGGCTGCTCGAGGCACATAACGGGTGACCCGAGCTTGTTCAAAAAATTAAAGAAGGTCACAAAAGACGGATCTGTGACCTTTGGAGACAACATCGAAGGCAAGATCATCGGAAAAGGTACGATAGGAAATCCAAGCACTCTTCAAATCTCCAACATCTATTTGGTAAGCAACTTATCTTACAATCTTCTTAGCATTCCACAATTTATTGACAATGGCTTTAATGTGTGTTTTACTCACCCTTACTGCAATATAATAAATAAAAATGGAGAAACCGTTTTAAAAGGAAAACGAGAAGGTAACATTTTTACGCTTTCTATGGATGATATGGTAGACGCTAAAGTTAAGTGCTTTATGTCAAAATAACCCAATGTGAATTTATGGCATAGACGTTTAGGACACATTGGTATTTCCACACTAGAAAAACTACAACGAAAGAACCTAGTACGGGGATTGCCTACACTTGATTTAGACAACTTTCAGTTATGTGAATCTTGTATAAAAGGCAAACAAACACGTGAGTCACTTAAGCCTAAGAATGAAATAAGCACGACTAGAGTCTTAGAATTACTACACATTGATTTGTTTGGTCCTAGTCGCACTACAAGCCTTGGTGGGCGCCACTATGCATGCGTGATTTTTGATGATTTTTCTCGCTATACTTGGACTTTATTTCTTGCACATAAGGATGATAGTGCCATTGAAATTGCGAAATTAATCAAACAACTTGAAAATCAATACGGTGTCAATGTGAAAAAGATAAGAAGCGATAGAGGCGGTGAATTTAAAAACAAAGATATGATTTCATTTTGCGAAGAAAAAGGAATCAAGCATGAGTTTTCGCCACCTAGAACTCCACAATTAAATGGAGTAGTAGAAAGAAAGAATCGAACACTACAAGAAATGGCTAGGACTATGTTATGCGAAAATAAATTGCCTAGATTTCTGTGGGCGGAAGCCGTAAACTGTGCATGCTACATAGTAAATCGCCTATCTATAAGAAAGAAAATAAACAAGACGCCTTATGAGATATTGAATGATTGCATGCCTAAGATTGACTATTTTCATGTGTTTGGATGCAAATGTTTTGTTTTGAATACAAAAGATAATTTAGATAAATTTGAATCTAAATCAATTGAATGCACCTTTGTTGGTTATTTTATAAATTCAAAAGCATATAGATGTTATGATCCTCTCACTAGACAAATCATAGAATCTATTCATATGAAGTTTAATGAATTTGGTGAGATTGATAAAGATAACGAATATGATGATGACTTTGAATTGAAACCCGTGTTGAATGAAGATGATGGTACGTTTGATATGTACTTAAATATATATATTTTCAGATTTTTTGAAAAAGGCACATACACATGTATTCTAACGTACTACCGACACGTTATATATTTTACGTACGTACGTTAACGTCACACCATCATACTTAACTCATATTTATGATTATATCCAGGTATTATATCATTTGATATAAGTCATGGTGATGACAAATTAAATACGACACGTTAGAAGGTTCTAAACCGAAAATTGTCGTATCAGGCGAATACCGAAACTTCGCCAACATGTCACATACTTGCAATAAATAGATGGCCATCCCCTACACCTCAAAAATAATTATTCATTTCGTGGCTATGATGATATTTTCATCCATAAAATCATTCCATGTTGGCACACACAAATCGCCCCACATTAAGGCCAAATTGTAGAGATTCCAATTTCAATTTTGACACATGTTAATGGCGCCACTTTAGACCAGCTAAGTGCTGAGAATTAAAGTTTATGTTATATATATTATGTGTAACATAATATATATATAACATGTGCAAAAAGTTGGAATTTAATTAGAGAAAAATCGGGTAATCGATAAACATCGAAAATTCGGTTTTCTACGTACACAACACATGGAACATTTTTGGCACATCATACGACACGTATCCAGACACTTTTTACATATGTCATATATCTTTAAGTGTTCTAGAAAATTAAATTAAGGGCTGATTGGAATATAACATGTGTATATTATTACATGTGCACTATTTTACAAAGTTAGCAAAAAAGAAATTCAGCACATGCATATACATGTATACACGCCCCTACAGCTGAGATGGAGCATATGTGCAGCCTTGATGGCATATTGATTGGTCAAGAATCAATCATAGAATGTTGGTGATTTAAAGAAAGAAGCTACAAAAGGTAATGTTTCAAACTTTATCTCATTTGAAACACATACTGAAAATTTCAGCATGAGAATACTAGGCTGGCCGAATTTCTTCATTAACTAGGCTATATTTTGTGTCTTGAAACATGTGGTTAATTGGAAGAAGAAATGGAAGTAATTTGAATAAGATACAAAGTCTTAAAGTGTGATATCTTGAATATCACACATGCTGAAATTTTTCAGCATGTGTGGGAATGTATCTTGAACGAGTTTTAGGACATGTTGTGTAAGATCTGCAAAGCACCACTAGAAGGGAGGGGGGGGGTTGAATAGATGGTGCGGAAAGTGTGGTTTTTAAAACTTCTTTAAACTTGAACAATTCAAGTTCTGAAAACAGATTCTGTTTTCAGAACCAGTTTTAAAACGTTTTTAAAACTAGGTTAGAGGTCTCCAAAAATTATGAAATTTTGAGAGAACTTAGCTTCAGATGTTATGAGGGTCCCCTAAAAATTTCAAATTAAAATTCAACCTTTAACCCCTTCAAAAACCGTTGATACTCAGATTGTGCAAATCTGCCAGAAACGGTAGATGGTTTTGAAAAATTAATTCCTATTGGTGTGAACGTCCAAATGCTCTAAAAATTTGACCACTAACTCCTTATATACTACATTTAAATGGGTTGAAACAGTTTTGGAAAATTCTTTTGGGAAGTAGGTCAAATATAATCAAAGTCTCAACCTTTGCAAGTCTGAAAATCAGACTGCACTAGTCTCAGAACTTTTGATGTTTGATTGACTTATACTTATCCAAAAGGGTTGAAACTTGTGCCAAATTAACCCTAGAACGTTTAAGTATGTTTCTGGAAATTTTCATAATTTTTGAAAATCGTTTACTATTTTTACGGATGCGAACAAGAAGGATAAACAGTGCAGTAACTGAAAAGTAAATGCAGAAAGTAAATGGACCAAGAATTTTATACTGGTTCGGTTATAAACAACCTACTCCAGTCTTCAAGGAACACCTTCCTTGGTTCACACTAATCACACACACCCAGTACACCTTACCGCAGGGTTGATAGAGTTACACCTAACTCCAACCCTTTACAAACCTTGTATGACGAGTACAATTCACACGAACACCACCACCTCGTAAGAATGAAGATTGATCACACCTTGATCAATCTCTTACAAAGATATAGAATGAATGGTGGTTTATATCAAGCCTATTCAAGATTGAAAGAATATGAATATAATAGGCTTTACAAGAAGAGAGAAAGAAAGAAAATGTAGGAGAAGAAGAGCCTGGCAATTTGATCTCTTTAGAATGCAATGCTTGTTGTAGTATTTTGTTTGCTCTCCTCTTCTTTCCTTATAGTTGCAGCCGTCCCCCCTTAGGGCTTTTCCCCTCTTGAAAATTGTCTTTTAAGTCTTTGAGAGAGTGTAAGACATCATTGTGACAATGCCTTGCTTACTTGGCATCTTCCTATTGGATCATCATTTAGTCTTCGCTTACTTGGCACCTCCTTATTGGCTCAATGTTGTCATCAAGATGACATGGAGAAAAATCTGAGATATTCACTTTAACATGTGCCAAAAATCAATCACAAAATCATACCATAAATCAAGAATTTTCTCATAAATTGCAAGACCAAAAATTCTTCCATTTCTATGCCAAAAAATCGGCCAAGACAATCTTGCCATGCTGAATTTTTCAGCATGTGCATCATAGGGATAAAGTTTAAATCATTACCATTTTTCTTTAAATTTTCATCATAAAAATGAATCAATAATATATGGTAAGTACTTCTACCAATTAAAAGATGAACTTGGACACATTTTAGTACTAAAATTCGGCCACACCATGTACACATGCTGAAAAAATTTTCAGCATGTGTGATATGTGAAATATCACCATTTATCTTTTTAATTATTATTCAAAACTTTACCATATCTTCTTCTAATCAATCACCTAATAAAAGATGACAAAATAGTTCCCATTGAATAGCAAAATTCGGCCAGCTCAAGTTTCATCATGCTGAAATTTTCAGCATGTGACATAAGTGAGATATATTAGAATTCTTACATTTTGTAGCTTTTCTCTTTAATTCACCAACAATGTATGATTGATCCTTGACCAATCAATATGACAACAAAGCTCCACATGTGCTCCAACTCAGCTGTATGTAACGTTATATGATGTGTAACATGTGCTGAAATTTATTTTTGCTAACTTTGTAAAATAGTGCACATTTAATAATACACACATGTAATATTCCAATCAGCCCTTAATTTAATTGTCTAGAACACTTTAAGATGTATATCATATATAAAAAGTGTCTAGATACGTGTCACATGATGTACAAGAAAAACGTTCCATGTTATGTGCGTAGAAAAACCAATTTTCGATATTTATCGATTACCCGATTTTTCTCTAATTTAAATTCCAACTTTTGCACATGTTATATATATTATGTTATACATAATATATATAATATATACTTTAAATCTCAGCACTTGGCTGGTTTAAAGTGGTACCATTAGCATGTGACAAAATTAAACTTGGAATCTTCACATTTTGGCCTTAATGTGGAGTAATTTGTGTGTGCCAACATGGAAAGTATTTTTGGCTGAATATGTCATGTGTAGCACGAAATTTACATCAATTTTTGATGTATATGGGCTGGCCATTTATTTATGGCAAGTACGTGACACGTTGGCGAAGTTTCGGTATTCTCCCGATACGACAAATTTCGGTTTAGAACCTTTTATCGTGTTGTATTTGATTTGTCATCACCATATCTTATATCATATGATATAAGACCTGAATATACTCATAAATATGAGTTAAGTATAGTGGTGTGACATTAACGTACGTACGTAAAATATATAACGTGTCAGTAGTACGTTGGAATACATGTGTATGTGCCTTTTTCAAAAAAATCTGAATATATATAATTTTTATGTATATGTGGCGTGTACATTAAAGATGGAGAGGAGGAGAAGACTTTCCTTCCTTAGCCTTGTTGCCTTTGTGCCTTTTCCAAATGAAGCTTCCTTTAATGAACTACTTAGTTTATTAAACTAAGTACTTCACTTAATGAACTAATTTAATTCATTAATGGTGGCACCTGAAAATAGTATAAACACAACAAATGTTTGCCATATGATGTAAGCTTTAATGCTTCATGGCTCGTTAGTACGGCAACATAATATATAAGCTAAATAAGGCAAGTAATGGCAAGTTATCATGCATACATGTACACATTTATATATGTTTATGCACATTTATATATATGTATACATTCAAGACACTTATTTTGAAATCACTCAAACCCCCTTATCTTTACATGTTGGTGTCCAAATTTTATTTCCAAAATGATGAGGATATTTGCTGCCAATTGATGATTTATTTTTAAAAAGAAAAATCAAAGAAAATTGGAAATAATTTGAATTAAGGAGCCTTGTATCACATGCTGAAATTTCAGCATGCTAACTCCTCATTATGGCCGATTTTATTAACCTTTTTGGAGAAATATTATCTTGCTTAATTTATGTGATAATCTTGGATGTTATAGCAACTAAGTTATGTTGATTTTGGCACATGCTTTTAGTGAAATATTCAGATTTTCCAAGTCATCAAATGATGATAACATTCAACCAATCATGAAGTGCCAAGTAAGCAAAGGTTAAATGATCATCCAATGAGAAGGTGCCAAGTAAGCAAGATCATGTCACAATGATGCCATACATTCACCCAAGGACTTAGAAGACAATTTTTAAGAAGGGAAGGCACCTATAGGGGGACGGCCATAATGCATAAAAGGAAAGGAGAAGAGCAAAAACAAAGACAAGAACAAGCATTGCAAAATTCAAGTGATCAAAAACGCCAACCGTCTCTTCTTCTACACTCTCTTTCTTTCTTCTTCTTGAAAGCCTATTGTACTTATATTCTTATCCTTGAATAGGCTTGTAATAGACCACCACATACTCTTTATCTTTGTAAAAGATTGATCAAGGTGTGATCAATCTTCAATCTTGCAAGGTGGTGGTGTTCGTGTGCATTGTATTGAACATACAAGGTTTGTAAAGGATTGGAGTTGGTGTGTAACTCCATCAACCCTGTGGTAAGGTGTACTTGCGTGTGTGACTAGTGTGAACCAAGGAAGGTGTTCCTCGAAGACTGGAGTAGGTTGTTTATAACCGAACCAGTATAAAATTCTCGATGTCATTTACTTTCAACATTTATATTCTGTTTCTGCACTGTTTACTCTTTTTGTTTGCATTCGTAAAAATAGTAAACGATTTTCAAAAATTACGAACATTTCCAGAAACATATCCACACGTCTTAGGATTAATTTGGCACAAGTTTCAACCCTTTTGGATAAGTATAAGTCATTCAAACATCCAAAGTTCTGAGACTAGTGCAGTCTGATTTTCAGGCTTGCAAAGGTTGAGACTTTGAGTGTATTTGACTAAGTTTCCGAAAGAATTTTTCAAAACTATTTCAGCCCATTTAAATAAAACATATAAGGGGTTAGTGGTTAAAATTTCAGAGAAATTGGAGTTAAATACAAATAGGAATAAATTTTTCAAAACAGTCTACCGTTTCTGACAGATTCGCGCGATCTGACCACCAACGATTTTTGAAGGGGTTAAAGGTTCAATTTAAATCTGAAATTTTTAGGAGTCACTCATAACATCTGAGGCTAAGTTCTCTCAAAATTTCAGAATTTTTGAAGACCTACAACCTAGTTTTTAAAAACGTTTTAAAACTTGTCCTGGAAACAGAATCTGTTTTCAGAAGTTGAGTTGTTTGGTTTTAAACAAATTTTAAAAACCACACTTTCCGTACCAACTATTCAAACCCCCCTTCTAGTGGTGCCTTGCAGTCAAATCCTTTGATTCACGTGAAAAGCTGAGGAGACATCTGGTATGACGGTGAAATATAGGATGAAGCGCCTGAAGTAACATGGAACGGTTGTGGATGAGTGGATTAAGCGCCTAATGTCACTTCGAACAAGTGAACTACTTTGAATGAGGCGCTTAAAGCCACTTTGGACGCATGTATTAAGGAACATAAAGCGCTTGATGCCACATCGAACGAGTGACATCCTTAGCATCAGGCGTTTAATGTGATATTGAACGCCTGAACAAATTGTGATGAAGCGCCTTATGTATACTGGCTTTGAAAATTTTGAAAATTTTCTTGCTCAAAACTCAAGATGGGTTATTATTAACCCATGTTGAGCAACCCCAACCTACTTCTTATTGATGCAAATGCATCACTAGGTAAGGATTTCATGAATATGCCTGCTAATTGTTCGTGCGTAGGAATAAATTCCACACTAACCAAGTTCTTTTGAACACAATCACGGATGAAATGATATCTCACTTCAATTTGCTTAGTCCGGCTGTGTTGGACGGGATTTTATGCAATATTGATGGCAGACGTGTTATCACACAGAATAGGCACTTTAGAGACGTTTAAAGTGTTTGTCATCCATAACAATTGTGCACAACAAGAGGCGGCCAACACATATTCAGATTCCGCCGTAGAAAGAGAAACACTGTTTTGTTGCTTAGAAAACCAAGAAACAAGACAATCTCCAAGAAACTGACAAGTTCTGGATGTGCTCTTTCTATCAACAAGACTCCCCGCATAGTCGGAGTCACAATATCCTCTTAAATCAAAACATGCATTTTTAAAGTAAAATAGCCCAAATTTCAAAGTACATCTAAGGTATCTAAGGATACGTTTTACTGCAATTAGATGCATTTCCCTAGGATCACTTTGAAATCTAGCACATAAACACACTGCATGTAAAATATCGGGTCTACTTGCAGTCAAGTAAAGTAGACTACCTATAATGCCACGATACGAGGCTACCTGGACATGCTTTCCTTTCTCATTCTTGTCAAGATTGGCACTTGTGCTCATTGGTGTGTTTACTTCTCTTCCTTAACCAAAATTGTACTTCTTGAGCAAGTCCTTTGAATATTTGGTTTGGGAAATATACACGCCATCTTCGGTTTGCTTGATTTGTAATCCAAGGAAGTAGTTTAGTTCTCCCATCATGCTCATCTCGAATTCACCTTGCATTAAACTAGCAAATTGCTCACAAAGACAATTGTTAGTAACACCAAAAATAATATCATCAACATGTACTTGTATAATTAATTGATTTTTACCTTGTTATTTTATGAACAAAGCAGTGTTAACTTTACCCCTTGAAAAACCATTATTAAGAAGAAAAGTACTTAGTCTCTCGTACCAAGCTCTTGGAGCTTGTTTAAGGCCCTTTTTAAGTTTGAACACATGATGTGGTGAATCATGACATTCAAACACGGAAGGTTGTGCAACATACATTTCTTCTTGAACAACACCATTCAAGAAGGCGGATTTAACATCCATTTGGTAAAGTTTAAAATCTCTATAGCAAGCATATGTCAATAACATTCTAATAGCTTCAAGCCGTGCTACAGGTGCAAATGTCTCATCAAAATCGATACCTTCTTCTTGACGGTATCCTTGAGCAACTAATCTAGCCTTGTTTCTAGTGACATTCCCTTGATCATCCATCTTGTTACGAAATACCCATTTAGTACCAATAATAGGATGATCATGTGGTTTGGGAACCAACTCCCAAACATCACTTCTCTCAAATTAGTTTAACTCTTCTTGCATAGCCAAGATCCAATTTTCATCAAGAAGTGCATCTTTGACATTTTTAGGCTGTATAAGAGAGACAAATGCATTCTCTCTATATTGTCTTCATGTGGCCATACCCTTATTCAAATCACCTATGACCAACTCGTGTGAGTGAGAACTTTTACGCTTGAATGATCTATGAAGGTTGGACACATCTCCTCCAACTTCCTCGTGATCAATTTCCGAAAGTGACAAAGCTTCATCACTCAAATGATTCTCATTTTCCGGAACATGCGATGCATTTTCTATATTTTGTGTATCAACAATATGAGTATGAGATATATTTTTATTTGAATCACTAAGTTCATGCACACTATGTGGAGGAGTACCTTCAATAGGTTCTACTCTCAAGCCAATAAAGATGTTTCCATTTGGAGACTTATCAACAATCTCTTGTTGAGCAACCGTAGGAATATCCTCAAGAATTTCTTCTTGAGGAGTCACATCTTCATTTTCCTCAAAATCCTCATTAAGTTTAGGTTCGTCATTAAGTGACTTATTAAACTTAACATGGATTGATTCTTCCACCTTTTGACTCCTTTTATTGAAAACACGAAATGCTTTACTATTTGAGGCATAACCTAAAAAGATACCTTCATCCGCTTTGAGGCCAAGTTTGTCCAAAATGTTTTCACCGTCGTTCATAGGGGATGGCTGGCTACACAATGCGAGTCACAAAATGGACGATATATTTCGATCCTTCAGCAGATGCTCCAATAGTGCCTATATGGATAGCTTTTCCAGGCTTACCTATACACTTTCATCAAAAGGCAGCACTTTTTGAGATCTCACGGGTAGTTGTCCATCTGATCAAGTTAGACGTTGCCATAGCAGACAGACTGCGTCCATCTGTTGCACGCATTTGTGTGGAGGCAGATGTCTCAACAGATCTTCCCAAGAAGACGTTTTTGCAGGGCAAACAGAAAATCATCCAACAACAAATAGTATACGAAGATTTGCCATCCTTCTGTCTAGACTGCCGCAGACTAGGTCACACCGCCGCCACATGTGGAGACAAGGACATTGACAAACCTTCCAAACCTTCCAAACCCCAAAAGAGCGCCACCAGATGGACCCCTAAGAAGAATCAAAAAGGCCATGCCTTGGATCCGGATACTGTTGTTTTGCTCTCTAAAAGAACAACCTCACATGAGGAACAACAAAAAACTGTGTTACCAAAATCTCATGCAGAGACGGCTTTTGCAGCCTCTGATCAGCAGGCATACAATGCAGAAGAAAATGCTGAACAGGTTCCAGACGATGTTAATGATGAGGATGATCTCAATGCCAATATTGTTCAAGATATCTCTGATCCCATGCTTCCATCGCACACCACCAAGGATAATGTTGATCCCCTCATGCACCAAACATACAACTTGCATACAAAGCATGGTACAACAGATGACACATTATTGAATATCCAAACCCATGCTGATGATCCTGACTACTGTCAAGTCTTAGATTTAGACCTTCATCATGATAGTCCAAGGAATTCGATGGATGATAATTCCCTTTTCCAGTTCAGAAAGCAGATGGTTGAGGATGTGGAGAACTTCAATAAGCGTCTTTCCTCACGACCATCAAGTGCAAATGATGAGGATATCTTACATGACTGTTTAACAAATAATCATGCATATCTTGAGGGGTTCATTCCAGCACCAACTAGACGCAAACACAGACTGCGCAGAGAATTGCCACCAAGACCCCCACCAACAGTAGTAACTCGAAGTGCCATTCGTATGGGCTCTACACCATCCCAAAATTCATTATGAATGCCATTACATGGAATACAGGAGGTATACGAACATTATTCCACAGACTGACGTCGCTGGTACGTGACACACACTTGGATATTCTAGTAATCATTGAGCCTAAACAGCGTCCTACAAAGCTTACCTCCTACAGATTAAAACTGGGATTCTCCAATGCTTTGTCAACTTGTCAGGAAAATATATGGGTCTTTTGGAAATCGACTTTATTACAGTTGTTGGATGTACGTCACGGTGCACAAAACTCAACTTTTCTCTTTTAATTTTATACCAACTCAACAAGATTTTGCTTGGTCTGTGGTTTATGGTCGACATACAATAGCGGAAAGACGACCTTTATGGGATTCTTTAATTGAGGTATCACATTCCATTCTATGTCGTGGATAATAGGCGGAGATTTTAACACGTTTCTTTCGTTAGAGGAACACAAAGGTAGATCTACACCATCTCTTCGAATTATGGATGACTTTAAAGATTGCGTGAACATTTGCGCCCTTCAGGATCTTCCCATTAAAGGCACTTTATTCACTTGGGCGCGTGGAACGGGTCCAGGTCGAGTATTGCGGCGTTTAGACAGATACTTATGCACAGTCTCTTTCTCGAATCTATTTGCTGACATTATAGTTCATCATCTATCAAGAGCAACTTCTGATCATGCCCCACTTCTCATGTAATGTACTATGACGCAAACACGACCTTATATCCCATTTCGCTACATCACTGCCTGGGCATTCCACACAGATTTTGTGTTATATGTCAAAGAAAAATGGCAGCAATATCCAATAACTGGAGGCATGCGTGGCCTATATTCCAAACTTACTAGACTCAAAAAGGATCTTCGCATATGGAACCGAGAAGTTTATGGAAATATCTTTGACAATGTAAAGATGGCAGAAACTAACTATAAACAACATGAAGCTCATTTTGATGCAGATCCTACACAGGATAATAGAGCAACAATGTCTCTTGCACATGCACAATTAATTCAGGCCAACAAAGCACATACATCTTATTGGGCACAGAAATCTAGAACACGTTGGTTAACAGATGGAGAAGCTAACACGGCCTATTTTCATGCGCTAGTTAAGGACAAGCATCACAGACAGTTTATACAGGGCTTGCAAAACGGTTCAGGAATTACATTGCACGAAAATGCGGCATTAGGCGAAGAAGCAGTTTCCTTTTTCAAACATCCTTTCACGCAGGAGCCGGTGGTTGGAGTAGAAGAATTCCTTCTTTGTATTCCGGCATTGATAACGCACGCAGATAACAACATGCTTGCTGCTGTGCCAGATGCAGCCGAAATAAAAAGAGCAATTTGGCACCTTAGCCCAAGCAGCGCCGCTGGACCAGATGGGTACAACGGACATTTCTTTAGGACATGCTAGGATGTAATCCATTTGGATGTTACCCTTGCCATTCAAGAATTCTTTTTGGGTGTTCCTCCACCTCAGGTAATGGTCTCATCTCTAATTACTTTAATTCCCAAAAAATCGCGCCCTTCGACATACGCAGATTTTCGTCCAATATGTCTATCAAAAATCATTAGCAAGGTGACTACCAGAATAATTGCCACAAGATTAAATACCTTGATGCCAAAAATCATCTCTCCAGAGCAAATTGGATTTCTAAAAGGCCATGATATCAGTGAAAACGTTCTAATGGCAAACGAGATGGTACATATGATAGACAGGAAAGTTCATGCTGGGAATGTTATGATCAAATTGGACATGGCAAACGCCTTTGATAGAGTCAACTGGTCATATTTAGAAACATTGATGCGTACATTTGGGTTTGCACCAAGATTCATCCGTATTATAATGAATAATATGAGTCTATCCAAGCTTTCTATCGCCATTAATGGATCTTCATATGGATATTTTTCACCCACACGAGGAGTAAAGCAAGGCGACCCATTGTCCCCTCTATTATTTATCATTTGTTCCGAAGGTTTCAGCCGTAGTTTAAATAATCTTTTTCATAACGGATCTCTTCGCGGATTTTCAGCGGGATGGGCTCAGCCAGTTTCACACTTAGCCTATGCAGATGATTTATTGCCGTTTCTAAACGCCTCTACATAGAATTTGAGCAAGTTTCAGTCTTTCCTCCATACCTATCAGTCAGCATCTGGGCAATTAGTCAACTACTTGAAGAGTCAATTTGTGGCCAGCTCTTACATCTCACAGCAACAACTTAGTACAATTTCGCAAATTTTAACAATGCCTTCATCAACCTTACCGATAAAGTATTTGGGTTCTTATCTCTATCGAGGTATCAATAGGCCAGCATACTGCACTACGTTGCTTTAACATTTTGACGCAACTCTCACAGGGTGGGCCAGCCGATTGCTCACTCCTGGAAGTCGTTTGATCTTGTTAAAATCAGTTCTTACGGCTCGTCTGCCTAAGGGTGTTATCAATGCACTTAATCGCAAAATTGCATCATTCTTATGGAATGACAAGCATCATTGGGTATCCTTCAAAGATATATGCTACTCAGAAACAGAAGGAGGGCTAGGAGTACGTAATTTGATATACATTCAGCGCACTTATGATTGCAAACTATGGTTGTTGTATCACAAAAAAACATCAATTTGGACGACTTACATACACCAACGCTATGGTACTCGTGAAGATTTCATGCCCTGTATTTATGACTCCCCTGGATGTAAGAGATTATGTTCTATACACTCTTTATGCAGTCAATTATCATCTGGTGCTCCCAATCCAGTGTGGGCTACAAGTGCTACTGGACTATTCTCTATTCGGCAAGCATATGACGATATTAGACCAACTCGAGTGAAGTTGCTCTCGCATAAATTCATATGGTGGCGAGGAATCCCAAAAACAATTAGCATCTTTACCTGGAGATTATTGCACTCTGCAATTCCTATTGAAGATAACCTACGACACTTTTCTGACATTTGCCCCACAATCTGTCCATTTTGCCGCAGATCATCAGCTACTCTTCAGCATTTGTTTACTGCATGCCCAATAGTTCAACCCACATGGCTCAGGCTATCAATACTACTGGACGGGCCACAGTTTCACCCTGCTCCACTACGATCACTTCTGCTGCAATGGTGGCTTTCATCCTCCGCAAAAACACTCAAAGGAAACCTTCGTGTTGTGGGTCCTATTATGTTGTGTTGGTCCATTTGGTGCATCTATACAAATCATACGTATGGAGATGGGGACTTGCCTCTCACAAACTTATATACTCTTGCCCGTCAATCCTGCTACGACTGGACTACTACTCTACATGGTACACCCTTAGCACAATACGACCTATCTCTCATTGAAGCTGGGTTTTCAGCAAAACTGCGGCCAAAAACAATACTACCACTTAAATGGAAGTTACCCCCATTCGGCAAATTAAAGCTAAATGTTGACGTGTCAGCAACAAGCACATATTCTACGGCTGGATCAATTTTGCGTGACTCATTCGGACACATGATTGCTGTTCTATCCTTCAGGCTGCCTCCCTTAACGCCCCTACGCGCAGAAACACAAGCCATTTTATTCAGTCTCATGCTCTTTGGACAACTGCATCGTAACTTGATCATTGAAACGGACTGCCTTCAAGTAACGCAGCCAAACATGCACTTGGCGGACTTGCCTGATTACAAACGTTTACAGTCATTTCTCCAACTTACGGGCAGTGAGCTATTATTCATCCCTCGAGAGATCAATATGGTAGCGCATCATTTGAGTCAATTTTCACGAATAACGCCGGCCACACAGATTTTCACCTCTGCTACTCAGTTACCTCGTACGGTGCATGGATTTTATAATACAGATGGGGTGCTACATGCCATGCGAACTTAAATATCACGGCTTTATACTTCATCTTGTTGCCTTTAATCTTAAGTTACAAGCAACCCAGGTATGTTTCCTCACAATTCATCAGCTTGTGTCCTTTGTTTGAGCTTTATTTACTTTGTTGCCCGCAGTCTTTGGACTACGGACAACATTGGTATGTTGCTGTGACTCACATATGATTATTAGGCACGCACGCAATGTATTTTTTGATAATAATGCCTTTTATCTTGTTTTCTTACGAGGGTATTGCTATCTGCTGCTCAATTCACAATGGCGGAATATTGAACCGTACTGCATCAAAGGATGGCTAAACTTTACTGCTGCGTCAAGCTCCTTTACATGCAATAGATTTCATAGCAATCATGGTCTTCTAGGATTACTGTACATCATTGTAATATTGCGATGTACGCGATGTGCACTCATTTACTTAATGCTAATACTTAGGCAGTTTCATTCCAATGATATAAATATGTACGCTTTTTCCTTCGCCAAGGTTTTATCCACAAGGGTGGTTTTACTTGGCAAGATTTTAATACGGCATATCATATATGATTGGAGACTGCACATTATAGCCACTTTACATTTTTGTTTTTCGTACGATATACATTATTGTAATATGGTTACCTCCACCATAAGTGAGGATTTTTAATTCAATAAAAGCCTGCCTTTATTCAAATATATATATATATATATATATATATATATATATATATATATATATATATATATATATATATTATCCACAAGGGTGGTCTTACTTGGCAAGGTTTAATGCGGCATATCATATATGATTGGAGAGCACATATTCTTTGGTCTTTACACTTTCATTTCTCATATGATGATTAATGATGTAAAAGGTATTCCTCCGCCATAAGTGAGGGCAGAATAAGATACATACTTTTTTCGGAATATATATATATATATATAAATATATATATATATAAATATATATATATATATAAATAATATAATGAAGTAACACGCTCTGACGATTCCCCCGGTGGCCTGGCGAATGCGCAATCTCCGTCTTTCTCATCGTCGGCGATGGTTGGCGAACAACCTCCATTTTCCAAATCCTTTGCATTGGTTGTTTCATCATCCTCCACGGCTTTCCCAGATTGTGAAATCGACGTCTATAAACACGCACCTTCAGTGCAATTTACGTCAACCGAAATAGACTCCTTGGCCTCTCGTTTCCATTATGCGTTGGTTGGTACATTTTGGCAAGGTAGGCCGGCAATGGCTGCGATCCTCCTGGCATTGGATGTTATTTGTTTTGCAGGTACGGTTTCTATTGGACTATTGGATGAATCACATATACTGCTGAATTTTGATAGGGAAGTTGATTATACACGATGTTTCTACCGTTGTATTTGGTGCATCCTCGGCTATGAGATGCATGTCACTAAGTGGACACTGGCATTCAACCCCAATTTTAAGATACCGGTGGTTCCCGTTTGAGTCTCCCTCACTGGCTTGCCAATTCACTTACATGATCAAAGGGCTTTATATGCGGTTGCTCGTGCAATAGGCCAGCTGACCAAAGTTGAGACAGTTACTCTTAATTTTAGTCGTCCCTTAGTTGCTAGAGTCTGTATAGAAGTTGATGTAACCTAAGGTCTCCCTTCAAAAATATATGTCGACTGTGGTGCATCTTCCTTTTCTCAATCTGTCCTCTATGGAGATTTGCCATTATATTGCATGACATGTAGAACGTTTGGACACAAGGATGGTTTGTGTAATAAACAAAGTGATCCCGTCCTTGAGGTTGCTGTTCTGAAACCCACATAGCCCAAGAAAGTATGGCAGCCACAGCCAGTTACCGAGTCTATGAATCTGGCACCTATACCTAATGCATGCCCTCCCGCTGATGAGGTTTTGCCATAACCCGATCATGCACATGATATCTCTCCTTAGGACAGGATGCTGAATACAATATGCCGGTAGATGTTGCAGATGAGGGTGATTTGGGCAACAGTTCTAATACAGAGATACCTAATATTCAATGCCAAGACCAGACTAATGTGCTTGCTGTATCCGAAGATATATCCCGTCGCATACGATTATTAGATCCTTCGCCATCTGATGTTGAGCTACTGGCTAGACTCGCTGGGCTAGTGGAAGAGTCTGGTTTCATTCCTGTTGTATCTAAAAGGCGTCGACATACTAGAAAGGAACTGCCTTCGCTGCCACCTTCCACTGTACTTACTCGAAGCGTTACTCGATCCTCTAAGTTGTGCGGTACTCTTATGTCTTCTCAATGAATATTATGACATGGAATATACATGGCATTCGACCATCATTATCGTGGTTTCATTGTCTGGTTCATTTGCATCCCCTTAATCTTTTAGCTTTGCTTGAGCCGAAGAACAGAACATCACATATCACACGCTTTCGCATGGAATTAGAATTCTCTCATTAATTTAGTTCTAATATTGGAATGATCTGGGTTTTCTGGTGGGATTCTCATTGTTGCATGATTCAGGTATATGAGGAAGATCAATTATTGCATTTTCATTTTGTTTTCTTGCCCACTAACTTTTCCTTTTGGTGAACGATCGTTTATGCTCGTCACATGGTTGTACTTCATCGATCTATATGGCAAGCACTGTGTGTGCATGCCTAGTCACAGTCTCTACCTTGGTATTAGGTGGGGATTTCAATATTTTCTACACATTGGAAGATCATAAGGGTCGTTTCAATCCCTTGCTCTCTTCATTACATGATTTTAATGATTGTGTAGAAGATTGAAGACTAATGGATCCTCCATTTAATGGCACGTGCTTTACCTGGGCAGATGGGCGTGGTCTATGCTGTGTTCAACGGCGTCTGGATTAGGTTTTTATTAATTCGTTATTTCAGGATGCTTTTGATGATTTACAGTTAACACATCTAACTCGTGCCCTATCTGATCACTCTCCAGTTTTGTTGGCTTTTAATTTATCTCGGGTGGATGGACCGAGATCTTTTCAATTCTTGGATGCTTGGCACTCACATCCAGATTTTCATACATATGTTAAGGATGCGTGGGAGTCATATCCCACAGTTGGGAGTATGTATGGATTTTATAGAAAACTGATGCGTTTAAAGCATGATATTCAATTATGGAATAAGAACATTTTTGGCAATATTTTTGATAAACTACAGCAGGCTGAGATCTTGATGCGATTGGCGGAACAAGCTTTTGATAATGATCCTACATCAGAAATCGCCAATTATATCATAAAGCAAAAGCCGAATATTTACTCGCTTCAAAATACAAATTCGATTTTTGGATGCAAGAAGCACGAATTAGATGGCTTCGATATGGTGATGCCAAAACAAAATATTTTCACTCTGTAGTTAAAGGCCGTCGTTGCCAACTTAGGATTCAGCAAATATATGCTTCGGCTGAGGTCCTTTGTGATACACTGGATGAAATACAGCACAAAGCAGTCTATTTTTACACTACATTATTTACTAGAGAGGACACATGCAATTATGATTGAATCCTAGAACATGTTCCCCGTTTGGTGTCATCGGATGAGAATGCCTCTTTGACACAAATACCGCAGCCTGAGGAAATTAAAGATGCAGTTTGACATTTGGATTCGCAGAGTACCGCTGGCCCTAATGGTTTTCATGATAATTTCTTTCGGTCTTGTTGGAATATTATTTCTGCTGATGTTATTAAACGGGTGTAGGAATTCTTTCTGGGTATTCCACAGCCTGCTGTCATGGATAGTGCTTTAATCACCTTACTGCCCAAAGATGTATCTCCACGCACATTTGGTGATTTTTGACCAATTTTCTTGACGATATTTATGAGCAAGATATGCACACGTATAATAGCTACGAGACTCAGTGTCTTAGTCCCCAAGCTAATATCGCTGGAGCAAACAGGCTTTCTCAAAGGTTATGACATCTCTTCGCAGTTCCTTTTGGCTCATGAGATGATCCATATGTTGGACCCAGGGGGTGCTGGCGCTCAATTATGTTTGAAGTTAGATATGTAACATGCCTTTGCCCATGTCAGTTGGGAATATTTGGAGTTGTTATTGTCCGCTTTTGGCTTCTCAACCTTTTTTACACGACTAATTATGAATCATTTGAAGAGTACACGTTTTTCAATTTTGGTAAATGGTGTGCCTTGTGGTTTTTTCGGCCTACCGGAGGGGTTAAGCAAGGGGATCCACTTTCGCCATTGCTTTTCATTCTTGCTTCGGAAGGCTTCAGTCGAGGCCTCAGCGTATATGTAGCTAATCGACGTTTGTCTTCTTTTAGATTGGGACGAATGCCTTTTACTATCACTCATCTTACATATGCGGATGATCTTTTAGTATTTCTGTAGGGGGACATGAGAAACCTTCGAGCATTTAAGGATTTCTTGTCTGGGTACGAGTATGCCTCGGGACAAAAAGTTAATTATCATATGAGTCGTTTTATAGTCTCGTCTAACATTTTTTCCACTCGCCGTCACCATTTTGAGATCCTACTCGGTATGCAATCCACTTCTCTGCCTTTTCGGTATCTGGGCTCATTTTTGCATAAGGTATTCCTAGGGCTCATTATTGTACAACACTTTTGCAGCATATTGATGCACGGTTAAATGGTTGGCATAGCAAACTTTTATCACAGGCAGGAAGGTTAGTTCGTTTACGATATGTTATCTCCTCTTTACCCTTGCATATAATGGCTGCCGGCAGATTGTCAAAATCGATCATACAAGCCATACAGAGGAAAATGACACGTTTCTACTAGGGTCCAAAACATCATTGGGTTTCTTGGTCTAGCGTACAAGCAACCCAGCCTGAAGGTGGATTGGGACTTCATAATCTTTGCACCATAGATGCGTATTGTTGTCGCATTTGGTGGCAATATCATTAGAAAAGTACTTTGTGGAGTAAATATATGGCTGCAAAATATGGTGTTAGAGGGGATCATCGGCCGCGTCATCCTGACTCTCCAACATGGAAGCTCATATGTCGGTTCCATTATTTATGCATCATACACTGCCATTAGAATGGAGATATTCTTATTTGGAGGCCTACTTCTTCTGGAATCTTTCCATTACGCTCAGCATTTGAGGTGTGTTGTTTATCTGATCCGACTAGTTTATCATCAACATTTATTTGGCATAAACATCAACGGCGATCCATTAGTAACTTTCTATGGAGTTTGTCTTGCCGTGCCTTGCCTCTGGATGATTTTTAAGTGGTTTTATGGTGATTAAACCAACACAGTACCCATTTTGTAAAATGGCCTCGGTAGAAGTTACAAATCTATTTCTTCAATGTCCAAACATCCGCTCCATTTGGATATTTTATGTGGATTGTTTGGATGGCGTTTATCCGTGGTCTATGCAATTGTCGCCATATCTAATGGCATGGTGGATGTCTTCTTCATCCGCTTTGGTGATGGGTGTTTTGCGCATCATTGTCCCGGGTTTTGTTTGTTTTAATATCTGGTGCTCTTGTACGTCCATTATATACAGTGACGACTCTACTTGGACACCAGCCATGTTAATGTCTAAAATATGTGCTGATATTTATTCATGGGGGAAAACAATCAACGGAACTAAACTTGCCTTGGGCACCACCACACTCAGCAGGCGGGATTTTTACCACCACTTAAGACACAAAGGATACAAGTAGTGCGTTGGCTGGCCCCTCCGTTTGGACGTTTAAAGCTAAATACGAATGCGGTGGTGGGTCACAATTTTGATGCAAGAGGCGCTATTTTGCGTGATTTCACTGGTGCATGCCTTGGTGCAATTACATTTCGGTTACTTTTGGTTCAACCTTTCGCTGCGGAAACACAGGCTGCCTTTTTTGGCCTCTTATATTTTTTACCTATTCATCCTTGCATTATTCTGGAGACAGATTGTCAGGAGTTGTCAAAAAAGCTTTCGGATTCTGAGATCACACCGCATACTTATCATCTATGACGGCTGTATTCTTTGATCAGACAGAATAACACTTTAGTTATACATACATATTGAGAAGCAAACTTAACAGCACATTATTTGGCTCACCATGGTATGTTCAATGCTGCGAAATGTTGCTTCACCCAGGGTACTCTACCATCTCTTGTTTGTAGTTGTGTTACACTGGATGTTACTATAGGCCATATTCGTCATGCTTGACACATGCCATGCACGTTATTGTAAAAGTCTTCCACATGGATTGGCCATATGGCACACTTGCTGCCTGCATTCTTAAGGATGCAAGCAGGCTGGGTACACTTTTGCTTTTGCTCGTGTTTATATTTACTCCATCATGCAAGAACATACTTATGCCATCCATCATTCTGTTTTGTTTTGCATGGGATACTTCGGATACCACTGGCGATTTCCAAGCCATTCGACGACAGCATCGACTCTTGTTTTATGGATATTTTTTCAAGTTTCTCACTGCTGACCCGACTTGGATAAATATGTACTCTTTTCTCTTCGTGCAAGATTTTATCCACAAGGATCGTTTTGCTTGCCAAGGTTTTAATGAGGCATATCATATCCAAGTTAGGCAGCCACCCATATCATGTAGCTCTCACGGACTTCTCTGCCCTATATTTCGGCCTTTAAGTTGTTTCATTCTCTTAAGTTTTGCACTCTTATGGATTAACGGTATTCCTCCGCCATAAGTGAGGGCAATATAAATAATAAACAACGGAGGCAACTCCTATATATATATATATACGTACATACATACATACATACATACATACATATCACCTAAATCCATTTGTTTTCCATCTCTTTTACTTATATATTTATTTGAACATATATATCAACTATATACATATTGGTTTCTATCACTTAAAATCTTACAAATTCATCATAAAGTACATTATCATGCCAAGTTATGGAAACTATGAAAATAAGGGACATATACTCACCAAAACCGTATACATACATGTATGTGCATAAATGATGGTAATCAAAAACAATGATTATGATCATGTATGTTAGACAAGCTTATGATGTATACATAAACATACTAAGGCAAAACCATACAACAAATGAAACCAACATGATTTTTTAAAATACATAATGAGGACCATCTGAACAAATATATCAAAGTCATCTTCTTAGTACACTTTTCTTAACATACCTTATTTTTGTATTTTCTTTCTGGAACTTTTATATATATTAAATAAGGGTGTTCATTTCGTTCTATTCATGCATATAAGTCACCTTTTCTTCCTATCGCCGATGTTATATATACAGTATATCCCACTTATACTTCACTTAGGCACATGGCTTTTACATATTATTGATACCAAAACATTGAACATACATCATGTATGATCCAACTTTATACAAACATATATACATAGATCTTTGAAAATTCATGAATGATCGAAAAAGAATACATGTCCTTATCATTTTTCTTACACTTTAAGTGGTAATTCCTTCACTTGGTTTGGAAGCAAACTCCTTCTTCTTCATGTTTAGAGTCCACGATTTTGAAGGTACAGTAGTATGGTTAGTGAGCAACTTATGAAACTAGATGGATGAAAGAATTTTAACTTAAACTACCGAAAGTTCTTACCATGTTCTCCCTTTTGTTCTTGACCCTAAACCTTCTTGAATCACACTTTGATAATGGAGGTTTATGTAACTTGGCTTGGATGTGTGTTGTTGAAATGAAGAAGAAGAAAATTCCTTCTCTGCTCTCTTGAAGATATTTTGGCCAATTGAAGAGGATAAGAGGGTGTTTGGAGTTTCTTGGATTTTTTTTTGGAGGAGAGAGGAGAATATTTGGTTGAAGATGAAATGTTCGAATTGTTGAAGAAAGTGGGAAATCCTCAGTTTCTTAATAGGGTGGCCGGCCAAGCATGGTTGGGGACAAACTATGACAAGATTCTAAGCATGCAATATTTTATGGAAAGTCCTTAAGATGGTTATGACAAGTTGTCTTCACTTTTCTTTTTCCTTTTTTCTTTTCTTTTTCTATCATGTGTATATTTTGTGTTTCTTCTATTTAAGTTGTACCAAATTATTATGTCATGTATTTTCTTTTTGATTTAATTTATTCTTATAGCTTAAGTTGTTACTAATTAGATTTATTTGACTTTTATCCTATAATTGAAAGCGTTTGTTATCTATTTCGCTATCGTATCGAAATACTGAAGGATTTATGAATCACGCCCTAACGTAAGTAGGTTTACGGTATTAGAGTCGTTACAACGTAACAGAAAATTTTCTGGGTCATAACATTCTCCTCCTTTATAAAAAAGTTCTATCCTCGAAACTTATGTACCTCATACGAACAGCTGTGGATAGTTCTACTACATTTGCTGCTCTAGCTCCGAAGTTGCTTCTCGTTCGGTATGACTACTCCACTTTACCTTCACGAACGGAATCGACCTCCTCCCTAGTGTTTGCTCCGTACGTTCCACTATGCGTATCGGTACCTCCTCGTAGGTAGCGTCTTAGCGTATAGTCACTGGCTGCTGCTTAAGGATGTGGCTCGGATCATGCACATAACATCGCAATTGCTATACATGGAATAAGACATGCACATGCGACAATGCCAGGGGTAATGCTAACCGATATGCAACTGATCCAACTGGCTCCAATATCTCGTAAGGACTAATAAATCGAGGGCTCAGTTTCCCCTTGATACCAAATCTCATAACGCCCTTCGTCCAAGAAACCCTCAAGTATACCTTCTCCCGGACATCAAACTCGATCAGTCTCCTCTTAGAGTCTGTCCAACTCTTACTCTGATCTTGAGCTGCCTGCAGTCGATCGCGTATCAATTTATCCAAAGTCTTCTCCACTAACTCTGGACCCATGATGGCTCTTTCACAGACCTCATCCTAATAGAGTGGCGATCTACACTTTCGACCATACAAAGACTCAAACGGTTCCATGACTATAGAATTCTGATAGCTATTATTATATGAGAACTCAATCAGTTTTACAGACTTATCCCAGCTATCCTTGAAGTCTAATGCGCATGCACGTTACATGTCCAAAGTCTTTATGGTGCGCTCAGACTGTCCATCTGTCTGCGGATGAAACGATGTGCTCATCCTTATCTCAGTACCCATGGACCACTGATATTCCCTCCAGAATCTTGATGTAAATCGCAAATCTCTACTATAGACAATGCTGATTGGCATCCCATGTAAGCACACAATATTGTCTATATACATCTCCATAAACTTCTCCATCGAAGCCTAAATCGACATAGGTAGAAAGTGTGCCGGCTTAGTGAGCCTATCGACAATCACCCAGATAGTATGAAATCCACTGCAGGTCTTAAAAAGTACAGTAATGAAATCCATCGTGATATGCTCCCACTTCCACTTAGGAATTTCAAGTGGCTGTAATAAACAGGCTGGGCGCTGATGCTCTGCTTTTACCTGCTGACAAATAAGGCAACGCTCGAGAAACTCTACAATTTGTCTCTTCATCCCATTCCACCAATAATATCTTTTAAGGTCCTGATACATCTCCGTAGCTGTGGGATGAATTGATAATCTCGAACTGTGTGCCTCACCCATAATCTCCTTAAGATACATCAATAATAGGGACGCATAATCTGCTACGAAACCATAGAATGCCCTCACTTTGATCCTCGAAGTCCCCGATCCCTCTTTCATATCCTTGGTGATCTTCATCAACTCAGTATCATTCTTTCGGGCCTCCTAATCTGACCAATCAGGGTCGATGTAATCATCAGTATAGCCACAACATTTGTGGTTAACGCAATCATACCTAACTCAAACTTAGCGGTTCCTCTCTCTCTCTAGTGGTGTCTGTAGGGCGTGGCTCGACTTTCTACTCAGTGTATCTGCCACTTTATTCGCCTTACCTGTATGATAATGAATTGCGATCTTATAGTCCTTCATCAGCTCCAGCCATCTCCGCTATCTCATATTTAGTTCCTTCTAGGTGAAGGGATACTTCAAACTCTTGTGATCTGTGTAAATCTCGCATCCCTCACCGTATAAGTAATGCCTCCAAATCTTTAGCACAAAACAACGGCTGCTAGCTCTAGGTCATGAGTGGGTAATTCTTTCTGCATTAACACACAACCTACTAGAAGAGGGTTAACATGCATATGTTTACAAGGAATTTAAGAAATTACTAGTATATTTTGTTTACCTAGGAGAAGTGTCACTGTACATGTAGCACCCCGCCCAAAACTAGGGTTTCGGCCTGGTGCACTTGTCGTACTGTACTATGAGATGTACAATGCATCGATACATACATGTGCATGTCAACATGAAACATGAATCAAAATAGCGGAAGCGTCATAAAGATAAACATACGATATGCAATATGAGTGCAATCGTCATAACAGTACAAGATCAGAATATTAATGTCTCCAAATAGTATAAGTACAAAATAAACATAGATCTCAAAAGCTAAGTCCTGGTGTACGCCTCTCTCATGGGTAGTCTAGGTGAGGCTCGTCATCTACGTACTCAATCTGTAGAACCCTGTCCTCTGCATGTGATTTAAGACAAGTACAAGCGATAAAACATAATCGCCCAGCAAGTAGTCCTGCTAGATACGTGATGTGGATCATGCATGGGGAGATGGGGTATCAAACTAACGATATCATAATCACGAACATAATAAAGTACGTCTCCATTGACAAATAAAATATCGTAGTACAAGTGTAAAAAGGAACATAGAGAATTCACATCATATCGTAAGAATCATAGCTTTCTACCTAAGTTCATCACTAACATACATGTCCATACTTACGTTCTAATCTATGTCATAGACTAATGTCACAACTTATAAACATTACAGCTTCATGTATAGCCTACCTTGATCAACTTACGTACACAATCAACTTCAGGTTATTCTCACCAGAACCTAAGGGTACATGCACAATGTGATGCATAAAATAAGGCCTTTCATAATCATAACATGACTTTTCTATACAATTTCATAACATGATATTTGAATAAACATAAAGACATGACATATTCATAATTGGCGATAGCACTTTCATAAAAATAATAATACACGACATACCGATTGATTTTCCATCTAGTACATGTACGACATAAAACATAATAAACATATGTACATGCACTAACGGGGATGCATTATGACGGTGAACCCGTCTCTCAGACCATTGTTACACTCGGTCATAACGTAATCATATGCCCCTGACATCTACCACCCCGACACCGAAGTCATGCCGACGAAAAATAACATAATCATAACATAACATATCATATATCGATGGAATCAATCATCTTGCGTTTATTATTCGTTTTCGCATATGATCTTTTAAAACATGTGATGCAATAAAATAACCTTTCAAACTTTTTATTTCATGCCATATGAGGTTCGGCCAAATAAAGGCTAGTCCGGTCATTCTGCAACTTATTATCAAATATCACTTAATTAAATACCATATGGCATACCTTAAAAAAACCATTTTAACCCCCAACTTATACACATCTCCCAAATAGTCTAAAACAGCCCATTTTGTATAATTTTCCATCCAACACCACTTCTTTAATTTGTATTTTCTGTATACAAATCATATTTCTACACTTAGATGATTAAGACACTAAATTCCTATTTTCTTTAACATGTCCCCTAAAAATACATAACTTATGGTATACTTCATTCATATTATGCATTATACATATAAATAAACATAACATGTAAATTAAATCACTTTGGTCATTTAATTGGCCTTAAGGCCGTGTGTGTGTGTGTGTATATAGTAATATGTATTTTCGATATATACACATATTAGTTGAAATGGCTCTGGCGATCGTAGGGTGCCGCGCATAGTTAGCAACCGCCGCCGCTGTTTCTCTTCGGTTTATTTGCTTTGTCGTCCTCTGTTCTGATTAGTTTTTGATTTAGGGGATACAAGGTTTGATCTTTCCGATCGTATCGTGCAATGGCTTCATCACAGCCACCATCTTTTGCGGCTGTGGTTTCCGGCAATGCATCGGCTGAGGCTATAGAAATATCTTCTAAGACAGTTTCTCGATACAAGGGCATTCCAATGATTTCTTTCTTGGACTCTGAGATTGATGCGCTTGCTGCACCCTTCAGGTATTCTCCAGTTGGTACATTCTGGTATGGTCGTCCTCCTTTGAAGGTCATACGTGAGGTTTTTGAAAAGATTGGTTTTCATCATGATTTACGGATCACGCTCATGGTTCAAACACACATTCTAACGAATTTTTGTAATGAATCCGTTTATTTGCGTTTTTTTATCGTAGATCATGGCATATTACTGGCTGTCACATGCTTATTACAAAATGGACTATGCATTTTAATCCTACGGCAGATGTCCCGATAGTTTCGGTGTGGGTTGCTTTCCCTGAACTTCCGATTCACCTTCATCGGCGTGAGGCTCTTTTCGAAATTGTTTGCCCTATTGGAACTCCCATTAAATTGGATGTCGCCAAAGCTGATGGTTTACGTCCTTCCGTGGCTAGAGTGTGCATTGAAGTGGATGTCTCTCAGGACTTGCCACAAAAAATATATTTGCAGGCTAAGAACAGAATCATTTTGCAATCTGTGCTTTATGTGGATATGCCTTTATTTTGCACGTCATGTCGTCGGCTTGGGCATGCAAGTGGTTTATGCCCTTCCTCAGCTAAGTCGTTTGTGCCGCCGCCACCACCCCCGTCTCCGCCAGCAATGCGGTGGATGCCTAAAAAAAGCCACATGCAGTTTCCACTCATGATCACCAAGACCAGCAGGATATGCCTTCTCAGCAGCCACCGGATAATAGGTCTTCTAATCCTCCTGAGGCTGATCCGCCTGAGCCTAGCAGGGAGCAGGATATTGCTAGGTTAGGGGCAGATGCTGAGTTTCCTCTGCAGCAAGATAATATGGATCACTGTGACCTTGGTCATTCCTCAGATACAGAGTTGCATGCTGATGAACAGCAGCCTGAATTGTCGGCTGTTCCTGAAGAAGTTGTCTGAAATATTCAGTTTCTTCCTCCATCTCCGGTGGAGGATGTACTCATATCACGGTTGGAGGAGTCATCCTCGGATGTAGGTTTTATTCCATTAGTCCCCCGTAGGAGATGCAGAGCGCGAAAAGATTTGCCACTGTTACCACCCTCAACAATATTAACCGTAGTGCTATGCGGATCTCTCAGGAAAGTGATACTACCCTTTCTCAATGAATGTTTTAATTTGGAATATTAGAGGTATTCGTGCTTCTTTCCCCCGATTGCATCATTTGATTTGTGAACATAACTTGAATTTGATTGTTATTATTGAACCCAAACATTCTTCATCTTGTCTTGTTAGGTTTGGTATGGATCTTGGATTCTCACACTCCTATTCGTCTAGATCAGAGCACATATGGGTTTATTGGCATGATCTATGTTTCATTTAGTGGTACCCAGGATGAAGATCAGGTTGTTCACCTTAATTTTGTCTTTGCCCCGCTGCACTTGGCTTTTACTTTTTCGGTAGTTTATACGAAGCATTCTCCGGCGCTACACTGTTTGTTATGGCAGTCCTTATGTGATTTTTCTCAGACTTCAAGCTCGCCATGGATGATAGGAGGAGATTTCAATGATTGTGTCGAATTCTGTTCTTTAATGGCTCCTCCTTTTCATGGGTCACGATTTACATGGATGCATGGAAGGGGGCTTGGTAGAATTCGGTGTCGTCTAGATTGGTTATTTACAAACTCTTCCTTTCACGATGCCTTTGAAGACATGATACTTACTCATTTGCCTCGGGTTTCTTCTGATCATACGCCTTTGTTATTCATATGTCGCGTGAGCAGTCCTACCAGTACTCGTACATTCCGGTTTCTTGATGCATGGTTATAGCATCAAGATTTTCTTAATTATACAAAGGAAGCTTGGAGTTCGTACCCGACCACCGGTGGTATGTATGGCTTTTTTCGAAGTTATTGCGCTTAAGCAGGATATTCAACGCTGGAATAAGGAGATTTTTGGCAACATTTTTTCCAACTTAGCACAAGCAGAAGCATCCGTATGCAGAGCAGAAGGGTTATGGGACGCAGACCCTTCTAAGGCAAATCGCACTCTATATCACCAAGCCAAGGCAGAGTATATTCGCGCCTCTAAATGTGAAATGCATTTCTGGAAGCAAAAAGCGAGGGTTCGATGGCTACATGAAGGTGATGATAGTACACGGTATTTTCATTCTATAGTTAAAGGCCGCTGTTGCGCAGCTCTGTGTACAGCAGATTTGCACGTCCTCCGGTGACCTATGTGCCTCACCCACTTCTATTCAGAGTGAAGCAGTTTCAATCTATACAACCTTATTTGCCAAGGAAGATACAAATAATTATGAAGAGATTCTCAGACATATATCCTCACTAATTACGGATGACGACAATGCCATGCTTATGGTGCTACCACAGGAGTCTACAGTAAAGAAGGCGGTATGGCATTTAGATCCACACAGTGCAGCAGGGCCAGATGGATTTAATGGTAACTTTTTCCGTACATGTTGGCACGTTATTCATACAGATGTTGTTTTGGCAGTGCAGGAGTTTTTTCTTGGCGTACCATAGCCATCGGTGATGGCTAGTGTATTAATCACATTGATTCTAAAGACTGCTCCTCCAATTACATTTAGCGATTTTCGGCCCATTTGTCTCACAAATATTTTGAGTAAAATTTGTACGAGAATTATTGCGACTCGTTTGAGTGTGTTACTCCCTAAGTTGATATCACTGGAGCATACTGGCTTTTTAAAAGGGCAAGATATCTCCACACAGGTATTACTGGCACAGGAGATGGTTCATATGCTTGATAAGGGAGGGACTCAATTATGCTTGAAGCTGGATATGATGAAAGCCTTTGACCGAGTCAGTTGGGAATATTTGGAATTATTGTTGCGCCGTTTTGGATTTGCAAATTTCTTTTCTCGGATTATTGTAAATCATTTGAGGTGCACTCGATTTGCAATCTTGATAAATGGTCAGTCCACTCGCGCTTTTCAGCCACACAGGGGTGTCAAGCAAGGTGATACTCTATCACCTTTGTTCTTTATTCTGTCCTCTGAAGGGTTCAATAGAGGTTTAAAATCACTAGTGGCTTCTGGAGTCTTGCAGCCACTACGACTAGGTCGAGTTCCATTTCATATTATACACTTGGCATATGCCGATGATCTGTTGGTGTTTTTGCGTGGGACAAGCAGCAACTTGCGGCGGTTTCAGACATTCTTAACCTCATATGAAACTGCCTAAGGTCAAAAGGTTAATCATCACAAAAGCAGTTTCATTCCCTTAGCTTCCATGTCATTACAGCAGCGTAGAAGATTTGAGGATATTTTTTATATATGCGGTCTTCTTGTTTGCCATTTCGCTATCTTGGATCTTTCCTGCACAAAGGAATTAGTCGATCAAGATACTGTCTCTCTTTACTAGAGCATATTGATGCTCGGCTGAATGAGTGGCACAATCGGCTGCTTTCTCCGGCAGGTAGACTTGTTTTACTTCGTACAGTTGTTTTGGCCCTACCATTGCATATTATTGCAGCAAGAGGCTTACCACGATCGGTGATTAAATTTATAGAAAGGAAAATGGATGGTTTTTATTAGGGACAGCGGCATCATTGGGTTGCACGGTCCACTATCAGTACACCTTGTGAAGAAGGGGGTTTGGGCATTCGGGATCTTTGAATGTTGCAGGAGGCTTATTTTTGTCGTAATTGGTGGTCTTATCAACAAAACCACACACTTTGGAGTCATTACATGCATGCTAAGTATGGAAACCGTGGGGATTACAGACCGCGACTTCCTGACTAACCTATTTGGAAGATCATTTGCCGGTTTCATGACTTATGCAAGAACCAAACAATTTGGCAGGGGACAGTTCTCAGTTGGAAACCTAACGTATCGGGAGACTTTTCTCTGCGCTCGGCGTATGATCTTTGTCGTACTCAGCGACCCACACTGATTTCAGGACAATTTATTTGGAGTAAGCATCATACGTCTGTCATTAAACAGTTCTTGTGGCGGATTTTTCATTGTGCATTACCTTTTGAAGACTACATTGGTAAGTATAATACTGCCAGGCCTACACAATGCCCTTCTTGCAAACATGCCTCGGCAACGGTGGATCATGTCTTTCTGTATTGTGATCGTATTTGGTATGTATGGGAGTTATATGCGACGGAGCTTCATTGCTGCCCTCCTATATCTATGAAGCTTTAGCAGTATCTCTTATCTTGGTGGTATCGGTCTACGATGTCCTCACTATTTGTGGTGCTTAAAATTGTAGTCCCAGCCATTATTGTGTACAATGTATGGCGCACATACACGTCATTGGTCTATGGAGATATGATAGAATTTTCGGTGACATCCTTTTGGGCATCGATACATTCTGACATTTTTATGTGGGGTACGACTCTTGAGGGCTCAAGACTGGCGGCTGGATTTTACACGTTACATCACCTTCGTTTTCTGCTGCACATTAGAGCTCCATGCGCATAAGTTGTTAGATGGTTATCACCTCCTCCGGACCGTTTAAAACTAAATGTGGATGTGGCAGTTGGTAGGCACTACGCCACACGTGGAGCTATTTTACGTGATCACAATGGTTTATGTGTGGGTGCTATATCCTTTTGATTGCCTCCTAGTGCTCTGCTTATGGCGGAGATTCAGGCTGCTGTATTCGGACTGCTGTATTTTTTTCCGCTATATCGCCCTATTATTCTTGAATCGGATTGTTCTCAGATCCATAACTTATTGGCGAGGCCTGGAGTTGTTTCTGGGAATTTTCATTTGCGGTTACTAAAGTCGTTGAAACATCAGCATAGGCTAGATTTTCATCATGTTTACAGAGAAGCCAACATGGCAGCACATTACTTAGCCCAACAGGGAATGTTAGACCCTCAGACTACAAGATACTCTCATTACATGCTTGCGCCGTTAGTCCGAGGAACATTACGTTTGGATGTCACTTCTGCACATCTTCGCATTCCTTGACACTCTAAGTCATTGAAGTTATTCCTAATGTCTTCCACTGGATTGGCTATCTATGATGTCTTCTGCCTGTATCCTGCTGGATGCAGGCAGACTCGGTATGACTTTGCTTGTTGCGGTTTATATGGTTTTGACATATCTTTTAATTTCACTTACTCATAGATATCTCTTTGCATGTGCATGGATTGGATCGAAAGACACTGCCATGATGATGACCTTACCTGCTGAATATCTTCATCCAGGCTGCGGATTCATGACAGTGGCTGGGCTGCGAGAGTTCATTCAGATGTTTTCAAAGGTGGTAAATATGCACTCTTTTTCCTTCGTGCAAGATTTTATCCACAAGGGTGGTTTTGCTTGCCAAGGTTTTAATGAGACATATCATACCACCTTTGAACATACTCCCCGCCCCTTAGATTGTATTTGGATTAATATGTTTCGTCCTTTGAGTTCTTTTATTCAATTATGTTATGACTTCATATGTAACAACGGTATTCCTCCTCCATAAGTGAGGGTTATATTCTTAATAAAACGTAGAGACCTAGTCTCTTTATTTAAAAAATAAATATATATATTGTATATATTCTTTTAGGTGAAGGACGGGCCGTACCGTCTGGAGATTTTATTAATATAAACCCTCACTTGTGGCGAAGGAATACTGTGTTTACATCCAAATTGCTATCTACGAGGGGAGACTCTCCCAAACTAAACAAAATAACTAAAGAAAAACATACAAAAAGTGTAGAGTATGAGCAAACAATGGACTACATAATGCATAAACTAATATTTGTCTAATGAGCAGCCTACGAGAAAGAAAGGATCCCGATGGATGGAGCCAAGTTGAGCAGCCAACCTTCAAGCTTGTCAAAAATCTCCTTGGGCGAAAAATGTACCTCGATAAGTCAGTGGCAGAAGGAGTCATGCAGACGCTATACCAAAGAAAACCGGAATATAAAGAGAAGAGTAATGAGAAGGCTTAGAATGTACCCAGGTTGCCTGTCACCAAAACAGGCACGGGCAACAGCGATGATAGAAGAGTCCAGCTACAGCCGGGAGCAATGCCACCAGTGAATGATATTATGAACCCCAGGAAGTCAATGTAATGTGTCATCATGCGTTTAGTAAAGAAACAAATGGAATAGATAATAAGCAGGCATGAAACATACCCAACCACCCACATCAACACGATGCAGGTGGGATAACGTAGAAGAACCATTGAGCATTTATGGGCGGATATAGGCTGTATGTATATCAATATGCAAGCTGCCTCGAACGGCTAGGGGAAGAGCCAAAGATATGTCAAAAACACCTGTCTGGCGCCGCATAAGCCCATGCTGTGCTAGAAAGTGCGGTACGTAGTTACATTACCACAGCACATTCGATAACGTAGTGCCCGTGGAAGCCAGAAGACATTTTAGGCGGTCATAGTCGCTACCCAACCGAGCAGACAATGCAATAGGACGATGAAATAGAAACAAAAGGTTCAGACAATCTATTTCAACCTTTAGGCAAAGATGGCATGCCGTGGCCAAGGAAAGTAGAGAAAAGAGAAGTGCTTGTTGCTCATCATGCATAGGCGGCAACACTGGTAATGAAAAAGCAATAGCTTGGACAAGGTGCCCAGCATCGTCCTGTAATACCGCTCCTCCAACCGCCCCTCTATGGCCAGTCGCGGCATCAAAATTAAGTTTTAATTTATCAGAGGGTGGCAGTCTCCATCTTAGAACCCGTATCCTTCTGGGGCGTAATGGGGGTGTATCCTTCTGGGGCGTTGCTGGAACCAGTGGCGGCATATCCTTGAGGACATCCTTTTTACATGATGGTGCCAAATGGCCAAGTATCCGACAAGAAGCGCAATAGGATGGCAAATTTTCATATTCGACAGATTGAAAGAAATGATAATCATCGCTCTGAATATACAATTTTTTGAGGTAGTTCTTGGGACACATCAATCTCAATGAATATACGAGCTACTGACAGACGCAGCAATTGTGTGGTGACAGAATCCGCCTTCAAAGGCGTTCCAATCTGTCAAGTTATTTCAAATAAAGCCTCCTACTTGTGGAGATAGACAGAGATTCCCGGCAAGGAAACCCACACAGGAACAATAGGCATGTCGATCATTGGATCAAAATCATACGTCTATTTAGTGACGCGCATATGATATTCCAGTACCGTCCACATACACCGTGAAAAACATCGATAGTAATCATCCTCTGCATCAAATTGCATTAATATATGCGTTGGATCAAGCAGGGTAATTTTAACTGATGCCATGAAACCAATCCGATCAAAGCATTTGCGAATGACATCGAGTTTTGGGCGGCCATACCAAAAAGTTCCAAACAAACAATGTTTGAAATAATCAGCCAATGCTGTTACATATACATATATGTGAATTTGATGGCAGGAACCTCTTTGAATCTAGTGATTTCACGAGGAGTGATTGTCGCTGTAGCCGGCTTGAGTAAATAGGTGAACAATCGCGTAGGATCCATTGCTGACCGAAGAATTCGCTGCGTTTAGTAGCCTTAAAATGCGCAATTGAAACAAAAGATCAGACATGTGGAGTAGCAGGAAGAAGACAATGCAGACCAAAAAGAGGGAAGCGCGATCGAATTATAGGGAAAAGCGACATCATGCCGCCGCCGTCATGCGCAGAATGCAGTGCCAGAGAGAAAGCATCTTTTTTATTATATGCATATATATACACACACACACATATATATATACATATACACACACACACACACAGATATATATATATATATATATATATATATATTTTAAACGAAACATTTTA